>JAJJMB010017781.1:1910751-1973637 GCA_023531105.1 Papaver atlanticum | reverse complement strand
GCTATTAAAATCTGTTGATCTCTTCTAGAAAGACAAGCTCTATGTTTACAGAGCGTTGGTGATCAATTTTGTTGAATAAATTGATTTCCTTTCTTCTCTTATTTTTTTTTTTCATAGAGAAAGAAAAAACAAACGCATCGAAAGATGGTTTATAGTTTTTATCACCTAATGAAACTGTAATCACCAAAATTGGTGTTATCGCAATTTGGTTACTTTACAGTAATGATTCACATGCATGTTTCATAAACCTCCGTCCAATTAAGTTTGGTATCTTCATCGTCCATTCGATGACGATCGTGTGATTTTTATAATCGGTTTCTATTTGTTTTTACAAGAAACCATCTATCAACCACGAAGTGGATTTTCCCTATGCGATGACTAAGTCGACATTTCTTTTTCTTTTTGTGGACGCAATTTTGGTGTATCGTATATACCACCGGTATTGGGTTTCTCCATCAATTCTGCGGAAGGAGATGTTAAAATTGGCTTTCTAAGAAATTTTAGCCAATTTTTTTTTTATCTTGTAGTTTGACGATAATCGTTTAAACAAACCATTACAGACCATGGTTTTATTTTTTTTACTAATAAACCATTGATTTCAATTTCTTACGGGAAACAATGGATTCCTTAACAACGAAAAATGATCTCTTTATTTTCTTAAAAAGAATCATATAAGCCAATTGATTTGGTTTTTCCCTATCGATCCTAAAGGGATATATAAAATTTCGTTATTATGATATTAACAATTGCAAACACCAAGAAGAATTGCTGCATTCTTAAGGGATATTGAGCATTTTTTTTCTCATGGTAAATCTCCAAAAATTTAAAATAGTTCCACTTGTAATTGGAATTGGACACTAAAGATCAAAGGGTGCGCACCCGGCTTGTTAGCCGATATTATTAGTCCTTGTAGTGACTATATTGATCTTATTTTAATTTTCTTTTGATGAAAAAAGGTCCATAATTTCATCTCATTGGCCCTTGAGGTCACGAAGTTATCAGAGATTTGTTTGCATATTTTCAATGCTTTTGGTTTTGACATATAATTTTTTATTTTATTTTATTTTTGTTCCAAAAGCAATCCATGTGTTGATGATAAATATGTATGTCTATTAAGACTATATTTATTTATTTTTATGTCCAAAGACATATTTCATAGTAAGTATATGTCTCGAATTAATCGGATAACACACTATGAAACATGAGATGAAAATATTTCCGCCATAATCAGGGGGAGACTATACACTATCGAAAGTTCGTGTTCGTTAACTTAAAAGTTATACTAATTTTTCCCCCAACACAATCAAACTAATCAAGTCTGTCATACATGATTGGCGTGAAATTTCTCACTTTGCTTTTATATAAGCTTTTGCCTCTTAAGAGGAAATCCAGTCAAATCTAGTAAATAAGTAGTATTCTATAAGAGGCTACAGGTAGTGCTCCAATTGAGTATACCAAAATCATATTCTTAAATATAATATCTTCTCACATGAAAACGAGGAGATTATAATGCCCGCGGCGCTGGTACCAGTAATTGATTAAATTTTGCAAGATATGCATAAACTTGAGAATTGTGTGGGCTTATAGTAAGCCAATTATGGGTCCAAGAGCATAGCTCAGTGGTATCCCATCAACTCCAGTAAGGAGGAAGTCAGGGGTTCAATCCCCGCCGCCGTAAAGGTTTGTAATAGAATAGTTGTATAGTGGGTTTAATGGTGTTGGGTCTGGCAGTGGGGCCAGTCCAACTGGTTGGGTTCGGGTAGGGGCCTGGGTCCGGCTTTCGCGTATCAAAAAAAAAAATAAAAAAATAGTAAGCCAATTATTTTCGAATATGAATTTATGGTAGCTACTGAAATAATAAATGATGGTGGTTGTTAACCCCTCTGCAGAGAAATATCGACATATGTGATTAGTATGCACAAAATCCAAATTATGTTGGATTAAAATCTCTTGAATAGCGCGATTTATGGATCTAAAACTTAACACCTTAAATGTGCAATCCCGAATTCTTAAAATTACAGGTTGGTGTAGTCGTGTTGCGTTATTGAGAGAAATTAATCGTACCATAAACGATTTGGGGTTTTTATTTTTGCTTAGACCCCTGGGATTGTTTCAATAAATTTTGTTCTCATTGCAAGATGTATTTGGCGTGGTAGTCCTTGAAGGATTCATATTGGATTTACACAATATATGTGGTCGGGAACATATTCGAATTTGTGATCCTTATAGGATTCCAATTATATTCAGGCAGCCACCTGACTCAATTACGTCAGGTCTAACAATCCTTTATGTATTTTAAGAAATTTGGTACAAGACCAAATATCCGGATTAATTGGTTGATGTTATCAACTTTACAGGTCTCTTGAGGAGTCTTTGAAAACACAGAAATCCACGCTTTAGCAGCATAATTTTTTTTTTCTTTTGTTAAATCTGCAGTTTAATATTATGTTTGCTTAAAACTTGTCATCTGAGATAGACTAGAGTTATTATTTTGATGCTTGTCTTCTGTAAAACTCGTATAATTGGGTTAGCATCCATATTTACGTCAAAAGTTGTACTCTTTTCCCTTCGTTTTAGGTTTTGTCCCATGTGGTTTTCCTGACAAGGTTTTAATGATGCAACATCTTGTTGACGTTTCATTTTCTTTCAAAATGTTGATATTTGTGCTCTTTTTCTTTCGTCCAAATTTTTTCCCATTGGGTTTTACTGGCAAGGTTTTTAGTGAGGCAATTTATTCAACATGGTGGTCATCCAAGGGGGGGTTGATATTTTGGTTATTTGGTGGATTCCCACCATTAACTAGGTAATTTCGTTAGACCACATCAACATAACCATCCCATATGAATTCGGATATCATTCTGATCCATATAAGGTATGATCACAAATTTTGTTCACCTATGGTACTGTAACTACGTACTGGCACTTTGTTGAAAAGACTACATCAGCTATTCTGCAAATCATCTCCGAGAATCTAGCAACCCAAGACACAAGTCGTCAATGTATCTAGAGAAGCATGGAGACTCGAGAAAACTACTATTAAAAGACTAACACAAAAGAAGACTTCATCAAGTTATTCAAGTAACAATTTTCTTCACGAAAGAACAAGAATCTTCTGCATTCAAGAAATTCGTTCATCAAATTGGGAAGTCACGACTCAAAGATTTGCAAGCCAAGAATTTACTGAAGTACTCATTAGGGGGAGCACCATCACATAAGGTACATTCTATTGGACTTATCGCATTGTACTCTTTTTCCTTCATCAAGGTTTTGCCCCACTGGGTTTTCCTTGTCAAGGTTTTAATGAGGCAACATTTGCGTGTCCAAATATTTTCTAAGTTTTCTCAATTGTACTCTTTTCCCTTCGATCAGGTTTTGTCCTTTTGGAATTTCCTGACAAGGTTTTAACGAGGCAATTAGTTTAGACACATTGTCATTAGGGGGAGTGTTATATAAGTGTAATTATGTTAAGAATATCTGGGGTGAATCTCGTTTATTACTGGGATGCCCTTGTGTCTAACCCTATAAATAGAGTCTCTAATGTTTGTTTATTGTACACATGAATAGAATTTATCCCTTCTTCTTCCCCTCTACTTTGTGTCTCCTTCTCTATTTTCTAGTTTCACAACAAAATTTACTAATTGCCACTATTATTATGATTGTTAAAAAAAATATTTTACTTAATCGCTTTTTAGTATATATAATTTTCAAAAAAAAATGAAACTAAAATTAAGTAATTGTTTAATATTTGTTTTTATTTTTATTATTGAAAAATTAATTGAACTGGTATATAAAATAGTTTGCAAATAAAAAATAATAATATTTAAAAAATAAAATATAAGAAATAAAAAATAGATTGTATATAAATTTAAGGGTAATTTTTGTCATTTATAAAATAAAATAGGGATAAAAAAGATAAGTCAAGCATTAATTCTACGTGGGACCAAAGCTTATGCTTTTGTAGCTTTTAAAAGCTCCTCCTCCCAAGCTTTTAAAAGTTGAGGTATTTAGGAAGTGCTTTGGATAAAAAGCACTTTGATTTTTTTTTACCAAACACTAATTTCAAAAATTATTGCCATATATAGGTTTTGAAAGTGCTTTTGGGAAACTAAAAGCATTACCAAACCCAGCCTAAGTCTGCTTAGAAATTAAGCAATTAATCTCCACCGTTAGATGGTCTTAGCTTGTTACACACAAATGAAATATACTTATATTTAGATATGGGTAACTGTACCTAAACGTGTATATTGAGTTGGTTCAATAACAGCTAACCGAAGTTAGCCATATGAAAACTTTTGTCTTAACCACATTCATCTAACACTTCTAGATCAAATATGATGATTAATCAATCATGAAAGATAATCAAATGAATCTAATTGTGTTTCAAATAGAGTTTTTAAATTTTCACCATCTCATAGAAATATATATGAACAAATTGAAACAAAATCGGATTGATTCGTAATCGTACAAAGTACTTATACAAGAATCATATCATGAACATTAAGCCACGGTTTGCAAAGATAATTTGCATTCCTTAAATCATAAATGTTTTAGTTCATGAGTATGAAAATCATACATAAATGATTTTAGAACTTAACCACTGAGTTCGCCAACCAGGTACGCGAACAGCAGCTCCGGACCTTGGCCTAGTCAAGCCATTCGCAAACAACCTTCCCGGACCCAACTCAGGTAAACTCATTCGTATACTAGGTACGCAAACAAGAGTTTCGGACCTTCTAAGGTAAATCCGTTCGCATACTAGGTACGCAAACAAGACTTCCGGACCTGAATCGTTACAAAACAGTTCGCATACTAGGTATGCATACCGTGTTGCATTCAGACATGGGTAATTGTTCTAAACTCATTTCAATCATTGAAACATCCTTGGAAGACGACAATGGTAATCTCACACTTACCATTAGCTTTAAGTAATTTTCAAGTGATCGAATGATCAATACGAAACTTCCCAAGTTAACATCAAATGATTGTGTCACACAAATCATGTAAAATTTTTAAGGTAATTTTTACATGAACATCTTTTGACTTAACGTTTAGTTTCCAACAAATAAATTGTTTCCAAATAAACTCGTCAAGAATATGATGAACATAGTTAAAACAAAAAGCTTCCAACACATATTTCGAGAAATAGATAAGCGAGATAAACTCAGCTCGAAATATTAAATGTGTATAATGTAAAATTCTATATAGCTATACGACTTAGTCTCATTAGAAGATAAAATAGAATGGACTTCTGAGTGATAGATAAGTTTTAGTCTCCACATACCTTTTGTTGATGAAGTTCCTCCAAGCTCCTCAGTAGATCTTCGTCTTCAATTGGTGAACGCCGTGAAGTCTAAAGCTCAACTACACATTCTATCCTAATCCGTTACATAGCTATAAGTAGACTAGAACTCAAGTATATAGTTTTGATCAACTAAACTTGACAAACAGATAGCAACGCTTGCGAGTTCGACCGAGCAGTTCTCTAACAATCTCCCCCTTTGTCAATTTTAGTGATAAAACTATCAATACACATGGATTGCAAAATAAATAACCTTTGTAGCTTCTCATTGTTGATGGTATATTTTCGATAAAGGTTAAAATTATAAAATCATGATACTGCATGTTTCTGACTCGGCTTCAGGAACGCATGTGACGATTCATATTTTACGATCCGTGAACCGTTTCACGATCTCTGATCGAGTTCCTCTCAGAGCCATGATGAATATGTTTCTCGAAAAGCCTCACACTAGCTGAGCGTTCGATGCTACGCATTTCATCGTGACCTCTACATAGAAGAATGATTGGGCGGTCCTCCTACATAATTGTTTGTTGAGAGGGCATAACGCCTTCAGGACGTCGGTGACACTCGCTGTTCCCTGACTATGTAGAGAGACCATGTATAGATTCAGGAGGCTCGCCTACATAATTGTTTGTTGAGGGGGCTAAACACCTTCAGGACACCAACGCTGCACGTTGTTCCCAGACTATACACCTTTCAGAACGAGTATGATGCTTCAACTATCTCATATCTCGATTCTACAATAGATTAATTCTACCGTGACATTCGCCACTGAATTCCTAGAAAATAATCTATTATATCTCATTACTCTGTTCCATGGCTATCCCCGGCTGATTCC
This sequence comes from Papaver atlanticum, assembly GCA_023531105.1. Taxonomy (NCBI): domain Eukaryota; kingdom Viridiplantae; phylum Streptophyta; class Magnoliopsida; order Ranunculales; family Papaveraceae; genus Papaver; species Papaver atlanticum. The sequence goes on along the minus strand of JAJJMB010017781.1, from coordinate 1,967,500 downwards.
ATGGATTAGTAATATTTAACCATCGTATCTTATTACTCGTTCCTTGAATTCCCCGGCCGAATTCATTGATTAGTAATAGATACACAATTCATTTATTACTTCGTTTCATGAGTCATTCTCCGCTGAATTTCATGAATTAGTAATTAATATCCAACAATCGGGCATCTGACTATCACCGAGTAAGCCCCAATAAAATGGTGCAAGTGTACTCAACAATGATGCACGAACGAGCACCCAAATGTACGAACAAGCATTCGAAAATATTGACAAACGAGGAATCCTACACAAAACAGGAGAGAGAAAATAATAAAAAAATATATAGAAAAGAGGCGCCTAGGGAACGGGCCCACCGGCTGGGCGGCCATGCCGTCGAGGCCGGTCCCCCACGCCCCCTTCCTTTATTTTTCTTATTTTATTTATTTTCATGAACTCATGAAAACTCCTTCTTCAAGCAACTTTCCTTGTTTGAGCAAAACTCACGGTTTCTCCATATTTTCACGGTTTCATGAAAAAATAATAAAATAGGGAAAGTGTCACGAGACCGGGCTAATTAGACAGCCGGCCATGCCCTAGCCGTGGCCAGTCCCACACCTTGCAATCCCTTGTTTCCATAATTATTATTTCCCTCATCTCATGAAACTCCTCTATTTGAGCAAAAATCATGGTTTCTTCATATTTTCTCAAATATTGCTCAAACTATGAAAAAGGCCAAAAAGTCAAATGGTCACATGACCGACTAAGCTACTCATGTCAAATATTAAAATATTATTATTTCAATATTCTCAAAATTTTGATCAAACGAGCAAAGTTCTACTTGCTCATTCGAGCAAAAATCAAGAATTTCAGTCAAAGATCAAACTCTTCTGAAAATCTAAAATATTGCTCAAACGCGCATCAAAAAATACCGAAACTCTCATGACTAAGACACTGACATTATGGTGATACGGGCATGCTTCCTTGACCGACCAAGGCCGGCCCTAAGGCTTGCAAGGAGCCGGTCCCACACACTCTTATAATTTTGACCTAATTTGCTCAATTGCTCATATTGGGTCCAAACTCTTTCTAACCAACTTGGAATTTGCTCAAACGAACATCAGCTGGTCCCACGACCACCAAGGGCCGGTCTCATGCCCTCTTGGTCGGTCCCTCACTTCTCCATAATTAGGTTTTATCACCTAATGCTCAGACCAGCACTATTTTAATAAATGATCAACACCAGCATTTGATCATTCTTTCACCAACCGGTCAACAAAGGACTTTGGTGCACGCTCACTCAAGCAATTGGGCACCACATGGTCGTCCATCATCCCATGTGGTCGATCCCTACTTCACTCAGTGACCTATTTTCAGCAATTCATCAATTGACGAACAATTAATCAAAAATTAGGGTTTCGAACAAACGCTCCATAAATCATCATTCTGAGCAAGTTCAAACACTAATAAATTTATGTTGATCCAGTAATCAACATTCAGATTAATTACATAATATTTGGTAGGCTACCAATATTTTAATTAATATTTTATTGGGTCACGTTACCAATAATTCGTCGAATTGAGCAATACTTGCTCAGTTTCTCGAATATTAATCTCCGATTATCAATATTCAGTAATTCGTCGAATCGAGCAATACTCGCTCAGTTGCTCGAATTTTCAATATTTGCTCATACGAACAATATCAACATAAGAACTGTACGTCTGACATGTTCAATCCATGAATCACTGAGCATTCGTCACTCATGCTCAGTTCAACAAAACTTAGATTCACTGTCTAATCAAGTCAATGACTGACTAATCAAATACATGTCTGCTTTGCAGACTCCACGTTCGTGAGACATCAATCACGTCACATGGGGGGATATTACTTAGGGTTTTGGTCTTGCGGCCTACGATATGTGTGTTCATACACGATGGGAAATGTGAGTAAGTCGTGCGAACGGTTGAAGGAGTTATCAAAGTAGTGGGTGCACGATCAGTCAAGTCTCCATACGACATGGAACTGACTTTACTACGATCTCTCACTTTCCCACTCTTTCACTCAATAAACCATCACACTTACTGGGATCAATGTGTTCACTATTCTGACAATATAAATAAGTATCTGAATCCATGATTGAACAAGATAACAGAAATCCACGAGATATTGAACATACAATCCATCGTCTAAGAATCATCGTGTGAGCAACTCTCACAATCATTCGAAACTTATTTACACAAACTTGCATAAACCTTCAACACATCCACAATCCTTGATCATCATTGATCCCACAATTCTCAGCTTCCCTCCTACAGATCAACCCATCTCCTCTTTGTGACCGAATTGACTCTGGAACGGCCATTAACTTGGTTTAAAACGGAGTCCTAAAGATTGATATCTCGAACTCAAAGAACTCCCGTGCAGTGCATCTGTGTGAGGTTAGGAAGTTTGCTCGGTTGAGGAGCTCGTCCGATCGATCGTCTCTTCACTTTCCTAAAAAACCAGCAAATCATTTTTCCCCATCTACAGATTGGCGACCACAGTGGGAGATTAATCTCTCGGTTGCAATCTCATATTTTCACAAAATGGTTGATCTTAGGTCAGGTTCAGTCACAAATCCTAACCCAAACAACGCTAGCACTAGCAACAACGGTGGTACTCCAGAGACTATTCCTGCTTCCAACAACAGTACTGGCGATACCACTCCTCCGCAAACCAACATTGGAGGCAATCCTCTCTTCGGCCAATCTCCCAAAGAAATCAGAGAAAATCCACCTACCATAGGTGATCTCATGAAGGTGCAAGAGACTTTTGCAAAAAATCAGACTGACATGGCTGCGACGCAAAAAAAGAGCTATGCAATTATCTCAAAACCCTCACTGACAATATGGCAGAGAAGGCTCAGGAGAAGGGGAAAACCAAAGAAACTGTTGATCCTGAAGTTACCCCAATCCATGTAGTAGATGATGATGAAGCCCACAAGGCTGCAGAAAATCCACCAGAGAAGGAGTCTGCAAGTTTCATCACTCGTGAAGATCTGGAACGCTTTATGGAGGATCGAGGAAAAGGAAATGCCCCATCTGTCCATCGTTATCAACCTCCATACCCTGCTGCTACGCAAAGAATCCCTCTCCCAAAAGGCTACACTTCTCCAACATTCACGTTGTACAACGGAATAGGGAACGATCGATAACACGTCTCTCGATTCCTGGAGGCACTAGGAGAACATGAGTACAACCATGTTGTCCATCTAAAAGAATTCTCAAAATCTCTGACAGGACGAGCATACACATGGTACAACAACATTGCACCAGGGAGCATTGCTAGTTGGGGAGAAATGGTTAATGCTTTCTACAGGAAATACTTCTTTGTCTCAGAGCAGATCACTCTTTCTGAATTAGGGAGAATGGCTCAGAAAAAACACTGAACATCCGAACGAATATGTGAAGAGATTCAGAATTCAAGCCTTGGATTGTCATGATCCTAATGTTACTGAACAACAATTGGTGGACTTATGCATCAACGGGATGATACCGGTCTACAGATCCTTGCTGGAAAATCTCCGGTTCCATACTTTCTCAGAACTCCATGAAGCATCTAAGCGATCAACAACTACTACTCCATCCTTACAGGAAAGAACAAAAACTGTCAAAACCGAGGAGCCGCGAGACACTCAAACCAGCACCAGATGCCTAGTCAATAAACAATACAATATTCAACCTTCCATGAATGTTGCTGAAGTAAGCAAAAGGAAAGATGATGCGCAGCAACATAAGAATGCTCCTCCAATGTCTCACTCGTCTCACCCTACGAAAGCACCAAGGAAGGACAACCAAACTCGAAATGCACAAACACCTACTCAGTATCAGCAGAATGATCAGGAAGTACCAGACTTTCCTTTCCCTATTGAAGAGGTAATCGAGTTATTAGAAGTATGGATCCAAGATAGTGCGATCAATACAGACGAGGAAGTGGAGAATCCATGTTACTACCGCTTTCATAGGTATGTCAGTCATCCGACCAGTGATTGCAGAACCCTGAAGCGCATTTCAAGGAAAAGGCCGACTCAGGATAACTGGGGACTAAAGGAGTACACAAGAATCCTCTCCCGATCAGAACCTTTACACTCTCTAAACAGCCAGTCAAAGAAGCAGTTCAATCATTGATCGAGCATGTCTGCAAATTGCTTTATCTGTCAAAAGCTTAAAGAGGGGACATGTTCACGGATTTGAATCATATAGTGTCCGGGAAACATTTATCTGTCTTAGAAGCGCTCCCTTAACCTCCAGCCACTGACAAAGAGATGTATGACTGGGGACTGCTCACCACGGTCCACCTCAAAGGAAATGAGTTCAAGCGAGCGTTGGTCGATGTTGGCACTGCTGTCAATATCATCCCTTTGAAAACTCTCAGAGTTGCAGGCATCACTCGACAAGTAGCCACTCATGCTCCTGTCTCAGTCAGAGACCATGAAGGAATCTCCAGGGATGCTTATGGTTACATCATTCTCAAGATGAAAACTGGTTCAACCTGGGCAGAAACTAAATTTCACATAATTAGGGAGGATCCAAGATATGATATGATCCTTGGACGAACATGGATTCATGCTGAAAAGGTAACTCCAACACCTTCAGTTACACATTTCTCTGTTGAAGAAAGCTCTGATTCGGAAGAAATAGAGGATGATCTATCATTCAAGTATCTTGGAAAAGTTGAAGCCTTAATGGAACTTACACAAAAACCTGAAGAGAGCGCACATGAATTTGTCAAAAGGTTCCGTACTCAGGCAAGTCTCATTCCCCCTCATGCATCTATATTATCAACTTTCAAATATGCTACTCTGGTCCGGGGACTTGATCTTACTCACAACTTAGCCATCGCCAAATGCTATGAGTGGTTAGTCTCGCCTCAGCAATATTTCACCAAGTGGTTGGACGCAGAGCCTCTCCGAATCCAGAGTCTTACTGACACGGTCATTGCTAGAATAATGACCAAGCATGATAATCAATATCATAGGTACTCTCCCTTGCTTGAGTGTCCACATGTGCCGCAGGATTCGAAAGCTCCACAAACATGGAATCCCACTATACGAGGAATTCCGAACCAGTAGAAGATATTCAGGGCACGAGCAACCAAGCCTAACAAATTTCATGAAGGGGATTTAGTTCTCAAGGAAAATAAGCGCAATCTCCATTCCACAAGGAGCTCTAACTGGGAAGGACCTTTTATGATTACTAAGTCAACAATCGGAGGATATTACGAATTGGCTAACATGAAAGGCAAGACAAGTGTGCCAGTGATTCACGAGAATTGGCTAAAACCTTTTGACGCATGAAGCATTCAGCGTCCCAAGGTGTTTTATGTTCAAGGCATGAACTATCGAGACATCTATCTAACGATTTTATTTTAGGATTTTCTTTCACATGTATTTTCAATTCCTCCAAATTTTTTGCAATACTTGCATTCAGTATTTGAATTCAGCAATTTATCAAAGTTCTTTTATTTAAAAAAATCTCTATCAAATCTAAAAGAAAATCCTCAGTCATTCACTTATTCAAAACCAATCAAAATCAAAACCAAAGTAAAACCTCACACCTCTCAGAAGTTCAAGGTTCAAGAGATTATGGAAAGGAAAACTAAAGGAAGCCAGCAAAGTAAGATTTCTGCTTCTCTGCATTCTCCAAGACTTGCAAGGCCGCTTTCTCCAACTCCAGCTTTTTAATCAATTCAGAAATCTTGGCCATTTTCTCCACCACATCATCATTGGTGAAGGGTATATTGTTCTCTACTGCATCCTTGATGTTGTTGATCTTCTGACGAAGCCACTTCAAGTTGAAACCGAGTTCTTCAGATTTCTTCAAATTGTACTCCTAATCAAAGAGTACATCTTGAGTAATAGTACTTCTCGCTCTGGTCCGTATATCATCTATGACACGCAAGATGGTTCCAACTTGCATTGTCAAGAAGTAACTGCGTTTTGGGTCCTTGGTGACAACGATGTGACCATACATCTTCCACAATTTCTCATACATAGCAACATATTCTATGGGAACGCTAAATCCACCAACTGTTGTGTGATATGGGAGTGACTCGCCGAATGAAGGATCACAAACAATCCCTGCATTAGGATATTCATGCACTATTATACGGTTCTCAATCATTGGGACAACTTCAGCAATTATGGGAGCAGTTTCTTCTATCGTTGGAGCAGTTTCTTCCATTCTGGGTCCGGTTTCTTCTACCTATGAAGTGAGGATGATTTGAGCTTCGTTCTCCTCGACAACTTCAGTAATAATATTTTCATGACCTTGAGGTGCAGATCTGGTAACACCACCACTTTCATTCGCCGTATTGATTAAATCGTCATCATTGGCTCCATTATTCTCAACTTCGGCATTTGGCACCTAAAACAAAGATTACATGAGATTAAAGCATGGAAACCAAAGGCAATCATAAAATCCAGCATGTAAGTGAACTAACACTATCTAAGTTCTTTACTATACATCCAAGACATGAGCAAATAGTGTGGAAGTCATAAAACGCGTTTTTCAACAAGCTCGTCTGAAGAAATTTTATACTGCCCTGTATAATACGATGAACTGGGAACAATTGGTAAATAATATAAAATTTAGTAATATACCATTCTCTTCGTATGGATGTTGTCTACAACATATCAAAATTTCATGATAATTTGATAAATGAGCAAAGAGTTGTGTCCAAAACATTGGACTACATGTAAGCTGAAAATTTTATGAAGGTCTCCTGGAAGTTTACTGTTTCGCTGATTTCGGCCCCTAAACGTGCTCAAAACTCTAAAAGCTTCTTTGAAAAAAATCTTGGGAATCTCCTGGGCATAATAATACATGGGTAGATTGATAAAATCCGACATCGGATGAAGTTTTTATGGCGTTTTTGCTAAAAGATTGAGTTCTGAATTTTCTGATGACGTATTTCACTAAAAATTTTCATTCATTCGTATGGATTTTCATTCATTCATCAACAAATCAGCAATATTATACTTCTATGAAGAGAATATGAGATGGATACTTACTTGAGGGGTTTCCAAGTTTTTCGAAGGAATAATATGGCTGACATCAACATTGGGAGCACCATTACCTCCATTCGGTCCCAATTTTTGAAGGTTCTCTTTCTCACCACCGTTTGAAGACGAATGAACAACGCGGCCATGTTAGTCTTCCACGACAATGTTTTCCTGTATATATCAACAACAATCATTATTATTTATTGAAAAAAGCATCATGGTTAATTATACGAAGGAGTACTTACATCAACTTCATCTTCATCACTGAACTCATGAGTTGTTAACTAAGCAAGACGAAGACCGTCAATGCTTGATGGAGCGAAATTCTGGAGCAGCAACAAACATTGGTTTTATGATCCTAATTATGCGGACAAGGAAAAAGTCATGAAGGAATATTAACAACTCACCAAAGAAACGACCGGGGACTGCACCTTATTCGGTATCATCCTATAATTCCTCCTTCTTCTGCCTTCTCCACTATGGGGACTTTCTTGCACTTCTGAGAAATATAACTGAATTCAAGATCTCACAACAGGACCGTCCTACAATAAAATCAATAACACAATTAAGATGCGGTTATCATGCATTTTCCGAAATCATAAGTAAAGTACTTACCTGTGAACATTCTGGAGGCGTTATACTTTTATCACCACTAGAAAGATATCTCAACCTTGGTCGAGCAGAAATCATGTCAGGAAAAGGAAACTCTCGTACAAGAGACTTAACATCCATCGCAAACTTATGCAGGCGCTCAAGTTGTTTACGCTAGAAGTCTACATAACCCGGAGTTATGTAGGTAGCTCGGTCAAAGCACGGAAACAAGTAATTATTTCCTTCCACATGCGTGCAATCTAAATGAGCCTTCTGATGTTCAACCGATGGCTTATTCTTTCGATGACCTGGAGCACACTGGTCGAGACCCATTTGTCGAGATGCTCTGTCGATGTTATATTCTTCCACCTGGAATTTTCCATGCATTACTGACACCAAGTAACCAGAGGTGCAACTCAATATAAAAGATTTCTCTCCATCACTCAGACCGGCGCTAGATTTCAACATGGCATTTTCTTCAGTAGTATTGAAAGTGATCAATTGTGAGAAGAGAGAAGGAACTGACACCCAGGGGCGAAAATTGAACTCAGACTCGATATCTAAAATACTAGTGAGGCGTGTCTTGTGTCGTGGATGCTTTGTAGACCAACGCATAATCCTGGCATTATCTTTCTCGAGGAAGGCATGACGAGTGTCAATATCGGGTCCTTGCAAGACGCTACGAGGAATCAGAGCATAATTCTCAAGGTGCTCCCACATCAAAGCTTGGAGGAACATGGTATTAGCATATGTTTCAATCTTCATGAAGCCATTGGAGACGCTGGAGTCTATGACTAAGGAGTCTAAATTGGAAAACAGTGAACCCAAAAACAGACTACCGATAGGAAGTTTCTCACCTTTAGCCATCTTTATGGCAAAAGGAATCACAAACGGCTTCAAAAAATGTCCACTATCTTCAAGAATGTCTCCGGAGATCCACAAGCATAAGAAAGCAGCAATGGTTAAGGGACCATCAACAGGTTCTTTAGGAACTCCATATCTCGGCCACCAGTGCTTCAACCATTGAGCGTAGCAGATTTTGGGCGAATTGTTGAAATCATGCATTGTAGTATCTAATACGTCATACATTACCGTCTCCTCTGCTGAGAGTTCTCCAGGAAAGTTACCAGTAACTGGGAGATGCAATAAAGCGACTACATCTTCCAAAGTGATGGTGAATTCTCCCCATCTGCATATGAAGGTATGAGTGGGAATGCACCAACGAGAAAGCAAAGCCACTATACCTGGTATATCGTGATGAATGATTAAATCCCCAGATGCTTGAATAGCTCGTGTCACCTGTGCACGATCCAGCATGGTCCTTACACGGCTATGACCCAACATATGTCTGGCCCATCCAGAGAAATGTGTCAGAGGCTTTCGGGAAAGCTTGAGTTCCACATGTGAACCCAAGTAGTGTTTTCCATGCAAACAGAACCGAGTTATTGCTTGAGGAGACACCAACTTGTTCTGAGTAGTACTCCTGGGATTTATGAGCAGCCGAAACGAGGAACCTGAGGGACGCTTTTCGGGTTTATACTGAAACACAAAGAATTCATCATCAGTATTTGGGATATTCTTGGTTTTAGAAGTTTCTTCTTCCCCAGAAGTCCCGGAATCATCATTTCTGGAAGAGTCATCATCTCTGGTGGAAGACTCTGTAGAAACATCGTCTTCAGAAGCACTACCATGGGAATCAGTCATCTTTGGAAAGTTGCTGCGACATCCATACAACAAATTTTATCAACAAATTTCGTCAACGCAATGGAATTAAAGCACAAAAGAATAATTAAGATGCTCACATCAACGTCTACAAAAATGGTAATCCTCAACTCTTACCTATTTACGATTTCACGAACTTAGTGATAATAACGTAAAACTTCAAGAAATCTTGCTCGCTCCTTCAAAACTGCAAAGACGAGCAACACCCATCATTTAAAAGTCGACACCTGACTTTTCACGAAATTATGAATAATTCACATAACCCTTCATGTGAACGTTCACTGATTATCTACCGTGTGTGCATACACTATGAAATCATGAATTCATGGAAACATTGTTTTCTTTCAACAATTACTCAAAAAACAAATTTTGATTTCTTTAACAATTTTTTTTTAAACTCACGCACAAAAAAAAAAAAAAAAAAATTCTTACGTGAGTTATTTTAATTTTTTTGTTTTTGTTTTGCTCAAACGAGCGTTTGTCTATGAAACGGGTCTTTCCATTTTCGTAAAGGTCCACATATTTTAACTACGAACGAACATACGTTTCTAAAAGGTATTTGTTTGAAAGTCCATGCTTTGAAAATAAATTTTGATTTCCACGAAACCTCATAAACAAAATTTTCTCTACAGCAACTAGACCATGTCTATTCAATAACATATGTATCTCTTTCATATTAGGGATTATTGCTCGTTTCTTAAACTGACGAACGAACGGGCATATATTTTCTATAAAAAAAATTCATGAAACCTACATCTTCATGCACACATATGAAATTTTTTCTTATGAAAAACTCATGAATAACACAGCAAAAAAAAAATCGGACTTACCTGGTCGGCGCCGACCGGAACTTGGTCGGACGGTGGTTGGTGACTGTCGGCGACGACTGAAATCCGGCAAAAAACTCCTCCTATGTTCAGGCGTGAAGAGATGAAGGGGAAGGTGGTCGGTCAGCTTAGAAAAAATTAATTTTTTTTAGGGCTTCTTCCCTTTTATATCAAATTTATTTCCAAAACCTAATAAAACATGGATTTCCTTTTTTGGACTCGGTCCCGCAAACATTAAACCGACCAAAACAGGATGCACGGTCGTCCAAATCAGCAGTGCTTCATCTCTCCGTGCTCACGGGATGACGCTCTATCATATTATAAGGGTCCTTACATAAGCATTTGCTCGTACATGACACCATTGGGGCAAATCGAGGATTCTGAAAATACCTTTGTACTACTGAGTTCAACTGCTTGTCTCGTCGACTGGAAAATCACCATCTAATGCTTACTGCGGAACATGACTGTCCCTCACTAAGCAGGGGACTTAATGTTGATGGTGGATTTTCGACAAAGGTAAAAATTGTAAAATCATGATACTGCATGTTTCTGTCCCGGCTTCAGGAACGCATGTGACGGTTCATATTTTACGATCCGTGAACCGTTTCACGATCTCTGATCGAGTTCCTCTCAGAGCCATAATGAATATGTTTCTCGAAAGGCCTCCCACTAGCTGAGCGTTCGATGCTACGCATTTTATCGTGAACTCTACATAGAAGAATGATTGGGCGGTCCTCCTACATAATTGTTTGTTGAGACTGGATAACGCCTTCAGGTCGTCGGAGACACTCGATGTTCCCTGACTATGTAGAGAGACCGTGTATAGATTCAGGCGGCTCGCCTACATAATTGTTTGTTGAGGGGGCTAAACACCTTCAGGACACCAACGCTGCACGTTGTTCCCTGACTATACACCTTTGAAAACGAGTATGATGCTTCAACTATCTCATATCTCGATTCTACAATAGATTAATTCTACCGTGACATTCGCCACTGAATTCCTAGAAAATAATCTATTATATCTCATTACGTTCCACGGCTATCCCGGCTGATTCCATAGATTAGTAATAGATAACCATCTTATCTTATTACTCCGTTCCTTGAATTCTCCGGCCGAATTCATGGATTAGTAATAGATACACAATTCATTTATTACTCTGTTTCATGAGTCATTTTCCGCTGAATTTCATGAATTAGTAATAAATATCCAACAATCGGGCATCTAACTATCACCGAGTAAGCCCCAATAAAATAATGCAAGTGTACTCAACAATGATGCACGAACGAGCACCCAAATGCATGAACGAGCATTCGAAAATGTGGACAAACGAGGAATCCTACACAAAATAGGAGAGAGAAAATAAAAAAAAATTATAGAAAAGAGGCGCCTAGGGACTGGGCCCACCGGACGGCCATGCCGCCGTGGCCGGTCCCCCACGGCCTCTTCCTTTATTTTTCTTATTTTATTTATTTTCATGAACTCATGAAAACTCCTTCATTCAAGAAACTTTCCTTGTTTGAGCAAAACTCACGGTTTCTCCATATATTCACGGTTTCATGAAAAAACAATAAAATAGGGAAAGTGTCGCGGGACCAGGCTACCTAGCCGGCTGGCCATGCCCTAGCTGTGGCCAGTCCCACACCTTGCAATACCTTGTTTCCATAATTATTATTTCTCTCATCTCATGAAACTCCTCTGTTTGAGCAAAAATCATGGTTTCTTCATATTTTCTCAAATATTGCTCAAACTATGAAAAAAGCCAAAAGGTCAAATGGTCACATGACCGACTAGGATACTCACGTCAAATATTAAAATATTATTATTTCAATATTCTCAAAATTTTGATCAAACGAGCAAACTTCTACTTGCTCATTCGAGCAAAAATCAAGAATTTCAGTCAAAGATCAAACTCTTCTGAAAATCCAAAATATTGCTCAAACGCGCATCAGAAAATACGGAAACTCTAAGGACTAATACATTGGCATTATGGTGACACGGGCATGCTTCCTTGACCGACCAAGGCCGGCCCTAAGGCTTGCAAGGAGCCAGTCCCACACACTCTTATAATTTTGACCTAATTTGCTCAATTGCTCAGATTGGGTCCAAACTCTTTCTAACCAACTTGGAATTTGCTGAAACGAACATCAGCTGGTCCCACGACCATCAAGGGACGGTCTCATTCCCTTTTGGTCGGTCCCTCACTTCTCCATAATTAGGTTTTATCACTTAATGCTCAGACGAGCACTATTCTAATAAATGATCAACACCAGCATTTGATCATTTCGCCAACCGGTCAACTAAGGACTTTGGTGCACGCTCACTCGAGAAATTGGGAACCACATGGTCGTCCATCATCCCATGTGTTCAGTCCCTCCTTCACTCACTGACCTATTTTCAGCAATTCATCAATTGACGAACAATTGATCAAAAATTAGGGTTTCGAACAAACGCTCAACAAATCATCATTCTGAGCAAGTTCAAATACTAATAAATTTATGTTGATCCAGTAATCAATATTCAGATTAATTACATAATATTTGGTAGGATACCAATATTTTAATTAATATTTTATTGGGTCACGTTACCAATAACTCGTCAAATTGAGCAATACTTGCTCAGTTGCTCGAATATTGATCCAACTATCAATATTCAGTAATTCGTCGAATTGAGCAATACTTTCTCAGTTGCTCGAATACTGATCTCCGATTATCAATATTCAGTAATTCGTCGAATCGAGCAATACTCGCTCAGTTGCTCGAATTTACAATATTTGCTCAGACGAACAATATAAACATAAGAATTGTACGTCTGACATGTTCAATCCATTAATCACTGAGCATTCGTTACTCATGCTCAGTTTAAAAAAACTTAGATTCACTGTCTAATCAAGTCAACGACTGACTAATCAAATACACACCTGCTTTGCAGACTCCACGTTCGTGAGACATCAATCACGTTACATGGGGGGATATTACTTAGGGTTTTGGTCTTGCGGCCTACGATATGTGTGTTCATACACGATGAGAAATGTGAGTAAGTCGTGCGAAAGGTTGAAGGAGTTATCAAAGTAGTGGGTGCACGATCAGTCAAGTCTCCACACGACATGGAACTGACTTTACTACGATCTCTCACTTTCCCACTCTTTCACTCAAGAAATCGTCACACTTACTGGGATCAATGTGTTCACTATTCTGACAATATAAATAAGTCTCTGAATCCATGATTGAACAAGATAACAAAAATCCATGAGATATTGAACAGACAATCCATCGTCTAAGTATCATCGTGTGAGCAACTCTCACAATCATTCAAAACTTATTTACACAAACTTGCAGAAACCTTTAACACATCCACAATCATTGATCATCATTGATCCCATAATTCTCAGCTTCCCTCCTATAGGTCAACCCATCTTCTCTTTGTGACCGAATTGACTCTGGAACGGCCATTGACTTGGTTTAGGCCGGAGTCCTACAAATTGATCTCTCGAACTCAAAGCACTCCCGTGCAGTTCATCTGTGTGAGGTTAGGCAATTTGCTCGGTTGAGGAGTCTCTTCCGATCGGTCGTCTCTTCACTTTCCTAAAAAACCAGCAAATCGTTTTTTCCCATCTACACTCATCCATCATGCTTGATTTCCTTGGCTCTTCAACATTCTTTGAATTCTTCGCTACTCCAAGTATTCCAGCGATTCTGAACGTGTTCAACTTAACATCATTGTTGTTGAAGATCCGTATCCATAACAATAAGAAAACATATGTTCTCAATCATTGTTATAAAGTGTCATAATATTATTATACAGAATAAAATTCCAATTGCATCACAAATTTGAAATAATACTATGGTGATATGTATCACTCCCCCTTAGTCAATACTTCCATATCACAATGAAAACCCCCCCCCCCCCCCCTTACATAATGATCCGCAAACCATATGTATATAGTGTGAACTACCAAATAATTCTCCCCTTTTTTGTCAATAAAAATTGGCAAAGGTACGAAAACTACGGATCATAATGAAATTATCAAAGAGATAATTCATGACTAAAAGAGAACATATCAACTTTGTTTCGATGATTTCACATAGTCAAAACTTAGTGTATTCATCAAGGAGTTTATAAGGATACAAGATAACTCCTACAATATTTCATAGCCGCACTCCCCACAAAGATATGGCATTAAGCACAAGTTCAATTAAGAATTCTTCCCCATTTGATGTCATTCCCAAGAGAACAACATGAGCGACCTTACTTTTACAAGAAAAGAAGGATTTCTTTGGACATTAACAAATCACATGGATTTGTATCCAGTAAAATCTAATAAATTAACCACAAGGAGACCTTAATGATTAATTTAATCGGAAACGCTCAACATAAGAAAACTTACGGAGCCATACAGTACTTTCACATAGAAGTGACTGCGGAATTTTCAAAAGTTCATTCTATCTTTTATAAATATTTGCATAAAGACGTAATAGGCTTAACTTTTTAGCAATTATGAGATACAAGCACAGTTCACATATGTAAAGGCATTCTCATAATCAATTTCAATATATAAAATCAAAAAGATTAAATACTGCAAAAATCATCTTCCAAATAACTTAGAATTTAAATAAATAAATCTAAAAACATTGCAAGATGAAAATTGTTGAAACAGCTATGTGTAATCACAATATTTGCTATTCCAAACCCTAGTTATCCTTCTTAAAACATAAGAATAAATTCTCATAAGAAGTTTTCTCGACAAAATAAAACCAAAAGATAAAGAAGTTAATCATCATCTTCATCATCATCGGAATCAATCAAAGAGTCTTGAACTCTATCCATTTCTTCCTTGATTTCGGGAAATTTTGTAGCAATCACACATAATTGTTCTTGCACATATTTTACCTTGGAATTAGCTTTACAAACACCCTTGTGAATTTGTTGAAGAAGACTCTAGGTGGTACGATCACAAGAACCGTCAAGAGTTTCACATATTTGTCTTTTGTAGAAATTAGTCTTCATACGTTTGATAATACAAGGATGAACAAGTTTGGGAGTTCAAATAGAGTTGGAAATTTGAGCAATGGAGTGTGTACTACATATTTTCCGAATTAAGCATGGAAAGCCTAACTTCTTGTTGGTTTTGATGGTGGATTTTCGATAAAGGCTAAAATCGTAAAATCATAATACTGCATGTTTCTGATTTGGTTTCAGGAACGCATGTGACGATTCGTGTTTTACGATCTGTGAACCGTTTCACTATCTCTGATCGAGTACCTCTCAGATCCACGAAAAATATGTTTCTTGAAAGGCCTCCCACTAGCTGAGCGTTCGATGCTACGCATTTCATCGTGCCCTCTATGTAGAAGAACGATTAGGCGGTCCACCTACATAATTGTTTGTTGAGAGGGCTTAACGCCTTCAGGACGTCGGCGATACTCTTTGTTCCCTGACTACATAGAGAGACCCCCCTCTACATAGAAGAACGATTGGGAGGTCCTCCTACATAATTGTTAGTTGAGAGGGCTTAACGCCTTCAGGACGTCGGCAACACTCGATGTTCCCTGACAATGTAGAGAGACCGTGTATAGATTATGGTGGCTCTCCTACATAATTGTTTGTTGAGGGGGCTAAACCCCTTCAGGACGTCAACAACGCTGCACATTGTTCCCTGACTATGCACCTTTCAGAACGAGTATGATGCTTCAACTATCTCATATCTCGATTCTACAATAGATTAATTCCACCGAGACATTCACCGACTGAATTCCTATAAAATAATCTATTTTATCTTATTACTTCGTTCTATGGCTATCCCCGGCTGATTCCATGGATTAGTAATAGATAACAAATTTATCTCATTACTCCGTTCCCTGAATCCCCAGGATGGATTTCATGGATTAGTAATGGATGCTCAACTCATTTTTATTACTTTGTTTCATGAATCATTCCCATCTGAATTTCATGAATTAGTAATAAATACTCCACAATCGGGCGTCTGACTGTCATCGAGTAAGTCCTGAGAGAATGGTGCAAGTGTACTTGACAAATAATGCACAAACGAGCACCCAAACACATGAACAAACGGTCAAAGTATGGACGAACGAGCGACTCATAGAAATAAAATAATAATTAATAAAATAAGCTAGAGGTGTGGGACCGGGCCCACCGGCCAGCCGGTCATGCCGTGGCCGGTCCCCTCCATTATTTTATTTATTCCCTCATCTCACAGAGATTCCCTCATTTGAGCAAACTCCCTCATTTGACAGAAACTCTTAATTTCCATACTTTTATCAAACAAAATAGGGAAAGGTGTCACGGGACCGGGCCATCTAGCCGGCCGTCCATGCCCTAGCTGTGGCCGGTCCCACACTTCACAATTCCTTATTTTCTCGTATTATTATTTCAATCATCTCATGGAACTCTATCGTTTGACCAAAAACCCTAGTTTTTCAATATTTTTCTCAAATATGGCTCAAACCATGGAAAAGCCAAAAAGTCAAACGGTCACTCGACCGACTAGGCTTCCCACGGAAAAAATTAAAATATCATTATTTTAATATTCTCAAACTATCTATCGCAACACCGTGGTGACACGGACACACTGCCTTGACCGACCAAGGCTGGCCCTAAGGCTTGCAAGGAGCCGAGTATTATTCTAATAAATGATCAACACCATCATTTGATCATTCTTTCGCCAACCGGTCAACTAAGGACTCTGGTGCATGCTCACTCGAGCACTTGGGAACCACATGGTCGTCCATCATCCCATGTGGTCGGTCCCTCCTTCACACAGTGACCTATTTTAAGTAATTCATCAATTGACGAACAATTGATCAAAAATTAGGGTTTCGAACAAACGCTCCACAAATAATGATTCTGAGCAAGTTCAAACACTAATAATTTTATGTTGATCCATCAATCGACATCCAGATTAATTATATAGTATTCAGTCCAACTACAAATATTTTAAATTAATATTTTATTTTGTCATGCTACCAACAATTCATCGAATGAGCAATACTTGGTCAATTGCTCGAATATTGATCCAACTATCAATATTCAGTAATTCAGTGAATGAGCAATGCTTGCTCAAACGCTCGAATATTGATCGAACTATCAAATATTCAGTAATTCTCTAAATGAGCAATACTTGCTCAAACGCTCGAATATTGATCAAACTATCAATATTCAGTAATTCATCGAATGAGCAATACTTTCTCAGTCGCTCGATTCATATACTAATATTCAGTAATTTATCGATCAATTGGTGGAGCCATATTTGCTCAGATTATAAACATCATTCATTCGAAGAACCACGTCCCAGAAACATGTTCAATTCATGAATCATTGAGCATTCGACTATCATGCTCCACTAAAAAAAACCTAGACCCGTCGTCTAATCAAGTCAACGACTGACTAATTAAATACACGTCTGCTTTTGCAGACTCCACGTTCGTGAGACATCAATCACGTCACATGGGGGATATCCATTAGGGTTTTGGTCTGGCGGCCTACAGCACGTGTGTTCATCCACGATGAGAAATGTGAGTAAGTTGTGCAAGTAGTTGAGGGAGTTAAAAAAGTAGTGGGTGGACAATCAACCAACCCCTCTCACGTATGAGGAACTGGTGAAACCACGATTTCCCACTTTTCCACTCTTTCACTCAAGAAACTGTCACACTTACTGGAGATCAATGTGAATACATTTCCGGCAAGAAAAATAAGTATCTAAGTCCATGATTGAAAAGGATACGAAAAATACACACAGAGAAATCCACGAGATATTTAAAAGACAATCCATCGTCTAACCAAGAATCATCGTGTGACCAATCCTCTTTCAATCACTCAAACTTATTCATCATTTGCAGAAACCTATACCACATTCACAGATCACCATTGATCTCACACATATCTCAGCTTCCTTCCTACAGATCAACCCTCTTCCCTCTTTGTGACCGAATTGACTCTGGAACGGCCATTGACTTGGTTTAGGCCGGAGTCCTACAGATTGATCTCTCGAACTTAAAAGCACTCACATGCAGTGCATCTGTTTGAGGTTAGGAAGTTTGATCGGTTGAGGAGTATTCGATCGCTCGATCGTCTCTTCGTTCCCTAGAAAACCAGCAAACCGTTTTTCCCCATCTACAATGGTGGATTTTCAACAAGGGCTAAAATCGTATAATTATGATACTGCATGTTTCTGACCCGGCTTCAGGAACGCATGTGACGATTCGTGTTTTACGATCCGTGAACCGTTTCACGATCTCTGACTGAGTGAGCATTCCTCTCAGAGCCATGATGAATATGTTTCTCGAAAGGCCTCCCACTAGATGAGCGTTTGATGCTACACATTTTATCGTGCCCTCTATGTAGAAGAACGATTAGGAGGTCCTCCTACATAATTGTTTGTTGAGAGGGATTAACGCCTTCAGGACGTCGGCGATAATTGTTGTTCCCTGACTAAATAGAGAGACCTCCCCTCTACATAGAAGAACGATTGGGCGGCCCTCCTACATAATTGTTTATTGAGAGGGATTAACGCCTTCAGGACGTCGGCGACACTCGTTGTTCCCTGACTATGTAGAGAGACAGTGTATAGATTCAGGCGGCTCTCCTACATAATTGTTTGTTGAGGGGGTTAAACGCCTTCAGGACGTCAACAACGCTGCACGTTGTTCCCTGACTATGCACCTTTCAGAACGAATATGATGCTTCAACTATCTCATATCTCGATTCTACAATAGATTAATTCTACCGTGACATTCACCGACTGAATTCCAAGAAAATAATCTATTTTATCTTATTACTATGTTTTATGGCTATCCCCGGCTGATTCCATGGATTAGTAATAGATAACCAATTTATCTCATTACTCCGTTCCCTTAATCCCCGGACTGGATTTCATGGATTCGTAATGGATGCTCAACTCATTTTATTACTCTGTTTCATGAATAATTCTCAGTTGAATTTCATGAATTAGTAATAGATACTCCACAATCGGGCGTTTGACCGTCATCGAGTAAGTCCTGAGAAAATGGTGCAAGTGCACTCGACAATAAGGCACGAACGAGCACCCAAACACACAAACGAACGATCAAAGTATGGACAAACGAACGACTCATGGAGAAATAATATTAAATAAAAATAGACAAGAGGTGCGGGACCGAGCCCACCGGCTGGCCGGCCATGTCGCCAGGGTCGGTCCCCTTTCCATTATTTTATATTATTTTTATTTATTTCCTCCCTCATCTCACAGGGATTCCCAAATCTCACAGAGATTTCCTCATTTGAGCAAACTCCCTCATTTGACATAAACTCTTAGTTTTCCATACTTTTATCAAACAAACTAGGTAAAGGTGTCACGGGACCGGGCTACCTAGCCGGCCGGCCATGCCCTAGCCGTGGCCGGTCCCACACCTCACAATTCCTTAATTTCTCAAATTATTATTTCCATATCTCATGGAACTCAATCGTTTGACCGAGAACCCTAGTTTTTCAATATTTTCTCAAATATTGCTCAAACCATGGAAAAGCCAAAAAGTCGAACGATCACATGAACGAATGGGCTTCTCACGTCAAAAATTAAAATATCATTATTTTAATATTCTCAAAATATCAGTCACATGAGCAAAGTTCTACTTGCTCATTCGAGAAAAAATTGAGAATTTCAGTCAAGATCAAACTCTTCTGAAAATCCAAAATACTGCTCAATCGCTCGTCAGAAAATACCAAGACTCTCACGACTGAGACGCGGACACCATGGTGACACGGGCATGCTGCCTTGACCGACCAAGGCCAGTCCTAAGGCTTGCAATAATCCGGTCCCACACATATTCATAATTTTTGCCTAATTTGCTATCAATTGCTCATATTGGGTCAAAACTCTTTCAATCGACTGGGACTCGCTCAATCAACCGTCAGCTGGTCCCACAACCACCAAGGGCCGGTCCCATGCTCTCTTGATCGGTCCCTCATCTTTCCATAGCTAGGTTTTATTACTTAACGCTCACACGAGCGCTATTCTAATAAATGATTAAACCAGCGTTTGATCGTTCTTTCACCAGCGGGTCAACAAAGAAATCTGGTGCACGCTCACTTGGGCACCACATGGTCGACTATCATCCCATGTGGTCGGTCCCTCCTTCACTCAGTGAACTATTTTCGGTAATTTACCGTCGAATATAGATTCAAACTCAATACTCATCGAATTTACAATATTTGCTCAGACGAGCAATATCAACATCATTCATTTAAGAATTACACGTCCCAGCAGACATGTTCAATTCACGAATCCTGAGCATTCAGAAATCATGCTCGACTGAGCAATACTTAGACCCACTGTCTAATCAAGTCAACGACTGACTGACTGACTGATCAAATACACGTCTGCTTCGCAGAATCCACGTTCGTGAGACATCAATCACGTCACATGGGGGATATCAATTAGGGTTTTGGTCTGGCGGCCTATGGCACGTGTGTTCATCCACGACGAGAAATGTGAGTAAGTCGTGCAAACAGTTGAAGGAGTTAGCAAAGTAGTGGGTGTATGATAAGTCAAGTCTCCACACGACATGGAACTGACTTTACCACGATCTTCCACTTTCCCACTCTTTCACTCCAGAAACCGTCACACTTACTGGGATCAATGTGTTCACTATTCTGACAATATAAATAAGTCTATGAATCCATGATTGAACAAGACACGGAAAATCCACGAGATATTGAATAGACAATCCATCGTCTAACCAAGAATCATCGTGTGAGCAACACTCTCTCAATCATTTGAACTTATTCATCATTTGCAGAAACCCACAACACATCCATAATCCTTTATCATCATTGATCCCACACAATTCTCAGCTTCCCTCCTACAAATCAACCCATCTCCCTCTTTGTGACCGAATTGACTCTGGAACGGCCATTGACTTGGTTTAGGCCAGAGTCCTACAAATTGATCTCTCGAACTTAAAATCACTCCCGTGCAGTGCATCTGTTTGAGGTTAAGCAGTTTGCTCGATTAAGGAGTCTCGTCCGCACGGTCGTCTCTTCACTTTCCTAAAAAACCAGCAAATCGTTTTTCCCCATCTACAGATTGGCGACCACAGTGGGAGATTAATCTCTCGGTTGCAATCTCAATCTTTCACAAAATGGTTGATCTTAGGTCAAGTTTAGTTACAAATCCTAACACAAACAACGCTAGCACTAGCAACAATGGTGGTACTCCAGAAACTACTCCTTCTTCCAACATCGGTGCTGGTGATACCACTCCTCCTCAAACCAACATTGGAGACCATCCCATGTTCGGCCGCTCTCCTCAAGAAATCAGAGAAAATCTACTAACTGATGTGTGATATGGGAGTGACTCGCCGAATGGAGGATCACAAATAATCCCTGCATTAGGATATTCATGCACTATTATACGGTTCTCAATCATTGGGACAACTTCAGCAATTGTGGGAGCAGTTTCTTCTATCGTTGGAGCAGTTTCTTCCATTCTGGGTCCGGTTTCTTCTATCTCTGAAGTGATGATGATTTGAGATTCATTCTCCTCGACAACTTCAGTAGAAAAATTCTCATGGCATTGAGGTGCAGAGATGGTAACATCATCAACTCGATTCACCATATGATTTGCATCATCATTGGCTCCATTATTCTCAACTTCGACATTTGGTGCCTAATACGAAGATTACATGAGATTAGAGCAATTCAAGCATGCAAACCAAGGGCAATCATAAAATCATGCATGTAAGTGAACTAACACTATCTAAGTTCTTTACTATACATCCAAGACATGAGCAAATGGTGTGGAAGTCACAAAACACGTTTTTCAACAAGCTTGTCTGAAAAGATTGTACACTGCCCCGTATAAGACGAGGAACTGGGAGCAATTGGTAAGGAATATAATGTTTAGTCATATACCCTTATTTTCGTATGGATGTCTTTTACAACATATCAAAATTTTATAGCAAACGGATAAGCAAGCAAAGAGTTGTGGTCAAAACATTGGACTACATGCCAGCTGAAAATTTTCTGAAGGTCTCCTGGAAGTTTACTGTTTCGCCGATTTCGGCCCCTAAATGTGCTGAAAACTCAAAAAGATTCTATAGTAAATCTGGGAAATTTCCTGGGAATGAGAATACATGGGTAGATCGCGAAAATCCGATATCGGATGAAGATTTTATGGCATTTTTACTAAAAGACTTAGTTCTGAATTTTCTGGTGACATATTTCACTAAAAAATTTCATTCACTCGTGTGGACTCTCATTTACTCATTCACAAATCAGCAATATAATACTTCTATGAAGAGAATATGAGATGGATACTTACTTGAGGGGTTTCCAAGTCATTCGAAGGATTAATATGGCCGGCATCAACATTGGGAGCACCATTACCTCCATTCGGTCCCAATTCTTGAAGGTTCTCTTTCTCACCACTATTTGAAGACGAATGAACAGCCTGGTTGTGTTGGTTTTCCACGACAATCTCCTCCTAGATGCATCAACAACAATTGTTATTATTTCATTCAAGGAAATGCCATAATCGCTTACACAAAAGTGATACTTACATCAACCTCTTCATCGGTGTTGGATTCCTGGATTGTTCGTATAAAAGCAAGATGAAGACCGTCAATGACCGATGGAGCAAAATTCTGAAATAAATTAACAATATTTCTTTGGGATCCTAATTACACGGACAAGAAAATTGTGATGATAAGGGAAGTGCTAACAACTCACTAAAGAAGCGGTTGGGGACTGCACACTATTCGGTAACATTATGTAATTCTTACTTTTGGGCTCTCCACCTCTGGGACTTTCTTCAATTTACGTGAAGTCTATATCAATCCATGGTCTCACGGCACCACCATTCTGTGATAAAATTAACGAAGTAATTAAGAGGCGATTATCATATCTCTATAAAATTCGTAAGAAGAATACTTACTTGTGAACATCCTGGGAGTACCCGGTAGAAGGATGCTTCAACCTCGGTCGCTCAGCAACCATCTCAGCAGAAGGAGGTTCTTGTATCGGGGTTTGAACATCCATTATAAAATCATATAAATGATCAAGTTGCTGATGCCAGAAAGTTATGTAACCTGGAGTTGCATAGGCGACTCGGTCGGAACAAGGGAACAGATATTCACGACAAGCCAAGTGTGTACAATCTAAATAAGCCTTAAGTTGATCAACCGACGGTTTTTATTTCCGAACATCTGGAACGCATTGGTCAAGACCCATTTTTCGAGATGCTCTATCGATATTATACTCCTCCACCAGAAATTTCCCATGTATTACTGATACTAAATAACCAGGAATACAACTGAGTATGAATGATCTCTCACCGTCACTCAAGTTTGCACCAGATTCCAAAGTAATGTTCTCTTCATCGCCATTGAAAGTGATCAACTGTGAGATAAAAGGAGGAATCGACACCCAAGGATGAAAATTAAACTCAGACTCATTGTCTAAAACACTAGTGAGGCGTTTCTTGCATCGAGGCTTCTTAGTGGACCAGTGCATGATCCTAGCATTATCCTTCTCAGAAAGAACGTAACGAGCATCAGTATTCAATCCTTGCAAGATGCTACGAGGAATTGGTGCATAATTCCTGAAGCGCTCCCACAATAAGGCTTGGAGAAACATTGTGTTAACATATGTTTCAACTTTCAGAAAACCATTGGAAACACTGGAATCCACGACCAAGGAATCCAAATTGGAAAACAGTGAACCCAGGAACATACTACCAATGGGAAGTTTCTCACCTTGAGCTATCTTAATGGTGAAAGGAATTACGAATGGCTTCAACAAGTTTCCACTATCTTCAAATACATCTCTGGATAACCACAGGCACAAGAAAGCAGCAATGTTTAATACACCATCCACGGGTCTTTCATGGGTTTCATCTCTCGGCCACCAGTGCTTCAACCATTGAATATAACAAGATTTGTTGGATAATTTGTTAATCTCATGCATTGTAGATGTCAAGGTATCAGATATGACATTCTCATCTGCTGAAAATTGTACAGGAAAATTACCTGTGACTGGAAGATGCAATAAAGCAACCACATCCTCTAAAGTAATGGTAAATTCTCCCCAACTACATATGAAAGTATGAGTAGAAACGCACCAGCGAGCAAGCAAGGTAAATTGACAAATCTCCAGCTGCCTGAATAGCTCATGTCACTTGTGCACGATCCAACATGGTTCTCACATGGTTATGTCCCAACATATGTCTCGCTCATCCATAGAAGTCTCCTAAAGGCTTTCGAGAAAGCTTGAAGTCTATGTGTGAACCAGCATAATGTTTCCCTTGTCGAATAGTTGCTCGAGGAGACACCAATTTTCTATGAACAATATCCTTGGGATCTATAAGAAGACGAAACGAAGAACCTGGTAGTCGTTTTTCAGGTTTATATTGAACTACGAAGAAACTATCCTCGGTATTTGGAATGTTCTTTGTTCTAGTTGTTTCTTCTTCTTCCTCTACATCGATAGAAGCTCTATCTATAGAGACTCCATTTTCCGAGGTTGCATCTCCGGAAGCATCATCTCCGGAAGTATCATCTCTAGAAGCATCCTTATCTCTGGAAGCATCATCGTCTCTAGAGGCGTCACCATGGGGATCAATCATCTTTGGAAAGTTGTTGTGACATCCATACAACAAATTTCATCAACACAATGGAATTAAAGTACAGCAGAATAATTAGGATGCTCACATCAGCGTCTACAAAAATGGTAATCCTCAACTCTTACCTATTTACAGTTTCACGAACTTAGTGATAATAACGTAAAACTTCGAAAATCTTGCTCGCTCTTTCAAACCTGCAAAGACGAGCAACACTCATTATTTAAAATTCGACACTTGACTTTTTCACGAAATTGTGCGCAATTCACATAATCTTTTCATGGGAACATTTACTGATTTTCTACCGTGTGTACACACACTATAAAATCAAAAAACTCATACAGACATTATTTCATCATTATTTGCTTTCAACAATTACTCAAAAATCAAATTTTTGATTTTTAACAAAATCTTAAACTCACGTAACTTTCAAAAAAAATATTTAATGATTTTTTTTTTTAATTTACGTGAGTAGAAAAAAAAGGGAAACTTCTCTTTTGCTCAAATGAGTGTTTGTTTATGAAACGAGGGTCTTTTCTGTTTTTGTAAAAGTTCACATATTCCAAATAAAATTTTGAAAGTTCACAAACAAAATTTTATCATAAGGTGCAGGTCTATTTTCAAAATATCTTGGGATTATTGTTTATTACTTTAATTACTAACGAATCGCACGTGTATTTGAGTGAAAGTTCATGCTTTGAAAGTAAAATTTTGATTTTCATGAAACCTCATAAAAAAATAATATTTACTGCAACTAGATCATGTCTATTCAAAAATATATACATATCTCTTTCATGTTAGGGATTATTGCTCGTTTCCTAAACCGACGGACGGACGTACATCTGTTTGCTAAAACAATTTTCATAAAATCTACGCAAGCATGCATACATGGAATTTTGTTTTGAACAACTTAGGAACAACTAACATCACAACAATAACAACAAAAAAATCGCACTTGGTCGGTGCCGGCGGGAAGTTGATCAGCTGGTGATCGCCGGCGGTGACTTTTCCGAACGAAAATTTTCTCCTCCTCCTCTTGTTGCTCGGACGTGAGATCAAGGGGAAGATGGTCGGTAGTTCAAAAAATTTTTTTTTAGGGTCCCTTCCCTTTTATATCAAATTTATTTCCAAAACCTAATAAAGCATGGATTTCCTTTTTTGGGATCGGGCTCATAAATACTAAACCGACCAAAACTGAACGTCTGACCATCCAAATCAGCAGTGCCTCGTCTCTCCGTGACCACGGGACGACACTCTATCATACTGTCAGGGTCCTTACCTATGGTTTGCTCGTACATGACATCATTGGAGCAAATCGGGGATTCTGATAATGCTTTTGTACGACTAAGTCCGATTGCTTATCTCGTTTAACCGGAAAATCACCATCTAATGCTTACTGCAGAACATGACTGTCCCCAACTAAGCAGGGGACTTAATGTTGATGGTGGATTATCGACAAAGGCTAAAATCGTAAAATCATGATACTACATGTTTCTGACCCGGCTTCAGGAACGCATGTGACGATTCGTGTTTTACGATCCGTGAACCGTTTCACGATCTCTGATCGAGTACCTCTCAGAGCCACGATGAATATGTTTCTTGAAAGGCCTCCCACTAGCTGAGCGTTCGATGCTACGAATTTCATCGTGCCATCTATGTAGAAGAATGATTAGGCGGTCCTCCTACATAATTGTTTGTTGAGAGGGCTTAACGCCTTCAGGACGTCGACGATACTTGTTGTTCCCTGACTACATAGAGAGACCCCCCTCTACATAGAAGAACGATTGGGCGGTCCTCCTACATATTTTTTTGTTGAGAGGGCTTAACGCCTTCAGGACCTCGGCGACACTCGCTGTTCCCTGACTATGTAGAGAGACCGTGTATAGATTCAGGAGGCTCTCCTACATAATTGTTTGTTGAGGAGGCTAAACGCCTTCAGGACGTCAACAACGCTGCACGTTGTTCCCTGACTATGCACCTTTCAGAACGAGTATGATGCTTCAACTATCTCATATCTCGATTCTACAATAAATTAATTCTACCGTGACATTCACCGACTGAATTCCTATAAAATAATCTATTTTATCTTATTACTCCGTTCTATGGCTATCCCCGGCTGATTCCATGGATTAGTAATAGATAACCAATTTATCTTATTACTCCGTTCCCTGAATCCCCGAGCTGGATTTCATGGATTAGTAATGGATGCTCAACTCATTTTTATTACTTTGTTTCATGAATCATTCCCAGCTGAATTTCATGAATTAGTAATAAAAACTCCAAAATCGTGCGTCCGACTGTCATCGAGTAAGTCCTGAGAGAATGGTGCAAGTGTACTTGACAAATAATGCACAAACGAGCACCAAAACACATGAACGAATGGTCAAAGTATGGACGAACGAGTGACTCATAGATATAAAATAATAATTAATAAAATAAGTTAGAGGCGTTGGACCAGGCCCACCGGTCGGCCGGTCATGCCGTGGCCGGTCCCCTCCATTATTTTATTTTCACTAATATTTTATTTCTTCCCTCATCTCACAGAGATTCCCTCATTTGACAGAAACTCTTAATTTTCCATACTTTTATCAAACAAAATAGGGAAAGGTGTCACGGGTCCGGGCCACCTAGACGGCCGGCCATGCCCTAGCCGTGACCGGTCCCACACCTCACAATTCCTTATTTTATCGTATTATTATTTCCATCATCTCATGGAACTCCATCGTTTAACCAAAAACCCTAGTTTTTCAATATTTTCTCAAATATGGCTCAAACCATGGAAAAGCTAAAAAGTCAAACAGTCACTCGACCGACTAGGCTTCGCACAGAAAAAATTAAAATATCATTATTTTAATATTCTCAAATTATCTGTCGAACCACCGTGGTGACACGGACACACTGCCTTGACCGACCAAGGCCGTCCCTAAGGCTTGCAAGGAGCCGGTCCCATATATTTTAATAATTTTGACCTAATTTGCTAGCAATCGCTCATATTGGGTCCAAACTCTCTCATACCAACTTGGGACTCGCTCAAACGACTGGAAGCTGGTCCCATGACCACCAAGGTCCGGTTTCATGCCCTCTTGGTCGGTCCCTCAACTCTCCATAAATTAGGTTTTACTACCTAACGCTCATACGAGTATTATTCTAATAAATGATCAACACCAGCATTTGATTATTCTTTCGCCAACCGGTCAACTAAGGACTCTGGTGCATGCTCACTCGAGCACTTGTGAACCACATGGTGGTCCATAATCCCATGTGGTCGGTCCCTCCTTCACTCAGTGACCTATTTTCAGTAATTCATCAATTGACGAATAATTGATCAAAAATTAGGGTTTCGAACAAACGCTCCACAAATAATAATTCTGAGAAAGTTCAAATACTAATAATTTTATGTTGATCCATCAATCGACATCCAGATTAATTATATAGTATTCAGTACAACTACCAATATTTTAAATTAATATTTTATTTGGTCATGCTACCAACAATTCATCGAATGAGTAATACTTGCTCAATTGCTCGAATATTGATCCAACTATCAATATTCAATAATTCAGTGAACGAGCAATGTTTGCTCAAACGCTTGAATATTGATCTAACTATCAAATATTCAGTAATTCACTGAATGAGCAATACTTGCTCAAACGCTCGAATATTGATCCAACTATCAATATTAAGTAATTCATCGAATGAGCAATACTTTCTCAGTCGCTCGATTCATATACTAATATTCAGTAATTTATCGATCAATTGGTGGAGCCATATTTGCTCAGATTATCAACATCGTTCATTCGAAGAATCACGTCCAAGAAACATGTTCAATTCATGAATCATAGAGCATTCGACTATCATGCTCCACTAAACAAAACCTAGACCCGTCGTCTAATCAAGTCAACGACTGACTAATCAAATACACGTCTGCTTTTGTAGACTCCACGTTCGTGAGACATCAATCACGTCACATGGGGGATATCCATTAGGGTTTTGGTCTGGCGGCCTACAACACGTGTGTTCATCCACGATGATAAATGTGCGTAAGTCATGCAAGTAGTTGAGGGAGTAAACAAAGTAGTGAGTGGACAATCAACCAACCCCTCTCACGTATGAGGAACTGGTGAAACCACGATTTCCCACTTTTCCACTCTTTCACTCAAGAAACTGTCACACTTACTGGAGATCAATGTGTTTACATTTCCGAAAAGATAAATAAGTATCTAAGTCCATGATTGAAAAGGATACGAAAAACACACACACAGAAATCCACGAGATATTGAACAGACAATCCATCGTCTAACCAAGAATCATCGTGTGCCCAATCCTCTTTCAATCACTCAAACTTATTCACCATTTGCAGAAACCTACACCACATTCACAGATCACCATTGATCTCACACATATCTCAGCTTCCTTCCTACAGATCAACCCTCTTCCCTCTTTGTGACCGAATTGACTCTGGAACGACCATTGACTTGGTTTAGGCCGGAGTCCTACAGATTGATCTCTCTAACTTAAAAGCACCCCCGTGCAGTGCATCTGTTTGAGGTTAGGAAGTTTGCTCGGTTGAGGAGTCTTTGATCTCTCGATCGTCTATTCGTTCCCTAGAAAACCAGCAAACCGTTTTTCCCCATCTACAATGGTGGATTTTCAACAAGGGCTAAAATCGTCACATGCTTCAGGAACGCATGTGATGATTCGTGTTTTACGATCCATGAACCGTTTCACGATCTATGACTGAGTGAGCATTCCTCTCAAAGCCATGATGAATATGTTTCTCGAAAGGCCTCCCACTAGCTGAGCGTTCGATGCTACGCATTTTATCATGCCATCTATGTAGAAGAACGATTAGGAGGTCCTCCTACATAATTGTTTGTTGAGAGGGATTAACCCCTTCAGGACGTCGGCGACACTCGTTGTTCCCTGACTATATAGAGAGACAGTGTATAGATTCAGGCGGTTCTCCTACATAATTGTTTGTTGAGGGGGTTAAACGCCTTCAGGACGTCAACAACGCTGCACGTTGTTCCCTGACTATGCACCTTTCAGAACGAGTATGATGCTTCAACTATCTCATATCTCGATTCTACAATAGATTAATTCTACCATGACATTCACCGACTGAATTCCTAGAAAATAATCTATTTTATCTTATTACTCTGTTTTATGGTTATCCCCAGCTGATTCCATGGATTAGTAATAGATAACCATTTATCTCATTACTCCGTTCCCTTAATCCACGGACTGGATTTCATGGATTCGTAATGGATGCTCAACTCATTTTATTACTCTGTTTCATGAATCATTCTCAGTTGAATTTCATGAATTAATAATAGATATTCCACAATCGGGCGTCTGACCGTCATCGAGTAAGTCCTGAGAAAATGGTGCAAGTGCACTCGACAATAAAGCACGAACGAGAACCCAAACACACAAACGAACGATCAAAGTATGGACAAACGAACGACTCATGGAGAAATAATATTAAATAAAAATAGACAAGAGGCGCGGGACCGAGCCCACCGGCCGGCCGGCCATGCCGCCAGGATCGGTCCCCTCTCCATTATTTTATTTTATATTTATTTATTTCCTCCCTCATCTCACAGGGATTCCCTAATATCACAGAGATTTCCTCATTTGAGCAAACTCCCTCATTTGACATAAACTCTTAGTTTTCCATACTTATATCAAACAAACTAAGTAAAGGTGTCACGGGACCGGGCCACCTAGCCGGCCGGCCATGCCCTAGTTGTGGACGGTCCCACACCTCGTAATTCCTTATTTTCTCGTATTATGATTTCCATCATTTCATGGAACTCCATCGTTTGACCAAAAACCCTAGTTTTTTAATATTTTTCTCAAATATGGCTCAAACCATGGAAAAGCCAAAAAGTCAAATGGTCACTCAACCGACTAGGCTTCCCACGGAAAAAATTAAAATATCATTATTTTAATATTCTCAAATTATCTGTCGCAACACCATGGTGACACGGACACACTGCCTTGACTGACCAAGGCTAGGCCCTAAGGCTTGCAAGGAGCCGGTCCCACATAGTTTCATAATTTTGACCTAATTTTCTAGCAATCGCTCATATTGGGTCCAAACTCTCTCCAACCAACTTGGGACTCTCTCAAACGACTGGCATCTAGTCGCAAGACCACCAAGGGCCGGTTCCATGCCATCTTGGTTGGTCCTTCAACTCTCCATAAATTAGGTTTTACTACCTAACGCTCACACGAGTATTATTCTAATAAATGATCAACACCAGCATTTGATCATTCTTTCACCAACCGGTCAACTAAGGACTCTGGTGCATGCTCACACGAGCACTTGGGAACCACATGGTCGTCCATCATCCCATGTGGTCGGTCCCTCCTTCACTCAGTGACCTATTTTAAGTAATTCATAAATTGACGAACAATTGATCAAAAATTAGGGTTTCCAACAAACGCTCCACAAATAATAATTCTGAGCAAGTTTAAACACTAATAATTTTATGTTGATCCATCAATCGACATCCAGATTAATTATATTGTATTCAGTCCAACTACCAATATTTTAAATTAATATTTTATTTGGTCATGCTACCAACAATCCATCGAATGAGCAATACTTGCTCAATTGCTCGAATATTGATCCAACTATAAATATAAAGTAATTCAGTGAACGAGCAATGCTTTCTCAAACGCTCAAATATTGATCTAACTATCAAATATTCAGTAATTCACTTAATGAGCAATACTTTCTCAGTCGCTCGATTCATATATTAATATTCAGTAATTTATCGATCAATTGCTGGAGCCATATTTTCTCAGATTATTAACATCATTCATTCGAAGAACTACGTCCCAGAGACATGTTCAATTCATGAATCATAGATCATTCGACTATCATGATCCACTAAACAAAACCTAGACCCATCGTCTAATCAAGTCAACGATTGACTAATCAAATACACGTCTGCTTTTTCGACTCCACATTCGTGAGACATCAATAACGTCACATGGGGGGTATCCATTAGGGTTTTGGTATTGCGGCCCACAACACGTATGTTCATCCACGATGAGAAATGTGAGTAAGTCGTGCAAGCAGTTGAGGTAGTTAACAAAGTAGTGGGTGGACAATCAACCAACCCCTCTCACGTATGAAGAACTGGTGAAACCACGATTCCCACTTTACCACTCTTTCACTCAAGCAACTGTCACACTTACTTGAGATCAATGTGTTTACATTTCCAGCAAGATAAATAAGTCTCTGAGTCCATGATTGAAAAGGATATGAAAAACACACACACAGAAATCCATGAGATATTGAACAGATAATCCATCGTCTAACCAAGAATCATCGTGTGACCAACACTCTTTCAATCATTCAAACTTATTAATCATTTGCAGAAACCTACACCACATTCATAGATCACCATTGATCTCACACATTTCTCAGCTTCCCTCCTACAGATCAACCCTCTTCCCTCTTTGTGACCGAATTGACTCTGGAACGGCCATTGACTTGGTTTAGGCCGGAGTCCTACAGATTGATCTCTCGAACTTAAAAGCACTCCCGTGCAGTGCATCTGTTTGAGTTTAGGCAGTTTGCTCGGTTGAGGAGTCTTCGATCGCTCGATCATCTCTTCGTTCCCTAGAAAACCAGCAAATCGTTTTACCCCATCTACAGTTGGATGACATTATCGAGACCATTTTAAGAATGATGAATCCATAAATAACAAGACCTTGAGCATCCATTTCAAGGAAATAAACCATCTCCGCTTATTCACGACTCCACCGAGAGTTCTCAATTTTGGAGGGACAAAGATTAGAAATGCCAAGCTTTCCGAAGATCCTATAAGCAATACTAAGATCTTGGGTAGGAAACTTCCCTTCTATCTAATCAACATCCTTGCGATAAAGACCATTGGAAATGGTTTCACATGATGGCCTTTCTCCTTTAGGTCTAGGGATACAAAAATTACCCAAAGGAATTTTGGTAATCTTTTAAATCAACTCTCTATCAACAAGAATTGTTTTCCTATTTATCATAGTCTTGAAAACCAAGTTATCAAGATTAACATCATGGATGTTAGCATAAAAGATTCTTGTGAGAGTGTCAGACCATTAAAGATGTTACCCAATTTGTACTTCTCAAAACATATCAAATCATCTTTATGACCACTTCCCTTTACCAATTTCTTCTCTAGTATGAATCCACTAGAAAAAATCTTTTCAAAGGTCTTACTACAAGAATCATTGATGAAAACAATTCTAGTAGAGTCTTGGTCACTTGGAACAATCTTACTTGAGAGAGAAGAAGAACCAAGACCTTTAGTGATTTTCCTTGGTTTCTTATCATTACCATGTGGTTCGCACACTGAGAGAATTTTTATATCTGGGTGACAGAAAACTCACTTTTATTCTTAGCACAATGAATAGTTCAAAAATATTCAGAGCACAAGAATAATTGATATATTCATCAAGTCACAGTGTGGTAAATAAGATAGTAGAAAACTACATACCATTATTTATCCTCAGGTGGGCAGACATATTCTGTCATAGAAGGTGAGAAACAAATGGAGTTTCCTCAACACATTGAATACATTCAAAAGCCCGAAACTTTCTGCCAAGAAGCTTTTATAAACTAAAAATAGTTTACTTCTTTTAAAAAGAACTAACCAAAAAGTAATAAAAAATCACAAAGCTAATCAAACTGTTACTTACCCCATCTCAAGTTACATACAGATGGGGTGGAGCGAAATCTTGTTACCAATAGGCTAGATGGGAAGGAGACTGCTCATGCACCATCTCAGGTTGATATTTGTGATATGTACAAGTGGTATAATCATAGTAATGATGATACATATGGTTAGTTGATCTCTTTGACTCCTCTTTCTTATGATTAAGGGATGGAACTTTCCGATATTTGTAACTTGCAACAAACTCAGCAGTGATCTTTATATATATTTTAAAAGAGTTGTTGACAAGATCAAATTTCACATCATGAGTACATGATTTTACAGACTCGGAACTAACACCAGGACAACCTTTTTCCATAATCGAATAAAGTCGCTCGAAGAATTTAGAAGTATCTTCAAAAGTTGTAAACAGATCTTTGTCAATAGATCCATCATGATAGTATTCCTCAAATAGAATGAGTAACAATCTAGTGAGGTTCCATATCCTTGAGCTTTTGTTCACACATTTCTTGCAACGACTTTTCTTAGAGGAGCCTTTCCTTTTTCCTTCAGATTATTTTCCATCCGCTAATATTTTTGTCTTAATTGATTCGAGATTCTCTTGAGAGACCAGAGGTCTTTTAGAAAATAAGCTCTGAACAACCTTTAAGGATTTCTGGTGTGCGTCACAGATGCACATAACAAGTTTCCCAAAGTGATTTCCCATTAGGAGATATTTTAGTATCAAACAAACACAAACTTATCAGGTTTATCGTGTTTGCCTGCTCTGATACCAATTGAAAAAGCGGGGGGTATAGCAACCACACCCAATAATTCATTCAGAAATATGTATGGACTAAACTTCAATATAATTCCGAGAGCACCAACTTAAAAAGTGAGACTCAATCAAGAAATATATCAAAGAGCTTTATCTTTATTTATCAATACAATAAGCAAATCGAACAGATAGAAATCCGTGAGCCTGATTGATGTGAGAAATAACTTGGACGGTACCAAATACCAATGCCCAAGTGTCAATCAAGTTCTATCCAACAAACAAGGTCGGATTTATCAACTGATTGAACTACGCACAACCTGTGATATTTAAATTATATAAACAAATATAATGCGGAAAAAAAATAACACAGACACCAAAATTTTTGTTAACGAGGAAACCGCAAATGCAGAAAAACCACGGGATCTAGTCTAGCTTTGAACACCACACTTTATTAAGCCGCTATAGAGACTAGCCTACTACAAGTTAACTTCGGACCGGAATGTAGTTGAGCCCTAACCAAGTCTCACACCGATTAAGGTACCGTCGCGTTCCTTACGCCTCTAGAACCACGCCGGATTCTGCGCACTTGATTCCCTTAGTTGATCTCACCCACAACTAAGAGTTTCTAAGACCAAAAGTCGAAGACTTATATACAAAATTGTCTCCCACTGATATGTCTATTCTTTATTCGATTTTTGTTCCGTCTTTTGATAGAAATCAAGGTAAACCAGAACCAATTGATAATCTAGTCTTATACTCCCAAAGAGCAGCCTAGAAATATCAATCACCTCACAATAACCAAATTGATTAACAGAAAAAGTTATTGCGGAATCACAAGAGTCTGAGACGAAGAACTGTTGTGATTATTTTTTATATCTTACCTATCGGAGATAAATCTCGAGTAAATCTTAGAGAAGATAAATCTCAATACGATAGAAAAAGTAAGATCAGAATACGCAACTACAGAGAAAATAGTTGGATCTGGCTTCATGAATCCCAAATGAAGTCTTCAAGTCGTTAACCTAATATGGTTTTGGAAAAACCTAGGTTAAAGGAAAATCGACTCTTGTTTGCGACTAGGACAAAGGAAAGTGTCGGGATTAGGTTTTCCAGTTGCTAGAGTTCTCCCTGATATAGCCTTTCAAATCAAGGTTTCTTACAATCAAAGCTAAGATAGCTTAGTAACAAAGCATTCAATATTCACCGTTAGATTAAATCCTGATTTAAGATTCACGCTAAGTCGGCTTAGAAATTAAGCAATTAATCTCCACCGTTAGATGGTCTTAGCTTGTTACACACAAATGAAATATACTTATATTTAGATATGGGTAACCGTACCTAAACGTGTATATTGAGTTGGCTCAATAACAGTTAACCGAAGTTAGCCATATGAACACTTTTGTCTTAACCATATTCATCTACCACTTCTAGATCAAATATGATGATCAATCAATCATGAAAGATAATCAAATGAATCTAATTGTGTTTCAAATAGAGTTGTTCAATTGTTCACTATCTCATAGAAATATATATGAACAAATTAAAACAAAATCGGAATGATTCGTAATCGTACAAAGTACTTATACAAGAATCAATTCATGAACATTAAGCCACGGTTTGCAAAGATTGCATTCATTAATTCATAAATGTTTTAGTTCACGAGTATGAGAATCACACATAACCAATTTTAGAACTTAACCACTGAGTTTGCCAACCAGGTACGCGAACAACAGCTCCGGACCTTGGCCTAGTCAAGCCGTTCACAAACCCGGTTCGCGAACAACCGTCCCGATCCCGACTCAGGTAAACCCGTTTGCATACTAGGTACGCAAACAAGAGTTCTGGACCTTCTCAGGTAAATCTGTTCGCATACTAGGTACGCAAACAAGAGTTCCGGACCTGAATCGTTACGAAAAAGTTCGCATACTAGGTATGCATACCGTGTTGCATCCACACATGGGTAATTGTTCTAAACTCCCATTTCAATCGTTGAAACATCCTTAGAAGACGACAATGGTAATCTCACACATACCATTAGCTTCAAGTAATTTTCAAGTGATCGAATGATCAATACGAAACTTCCCAAGCTAACATCAAATGACTGTCTCACACAAATCATGTAAGATGTTCAAGGTAATTTTCACATGATCATCTTTTGACTTAACATTTAGTTTCCAACAAATAAATTGTTTCCAATTAAACTCGTCAAGAATATGATGAACATAGTTAAAACAAAAAGCTTCCAACACATATTTCGATAAATAGATAAGCGAGATAAACTCAGCTCAAAATATCAAATGTGTATAATGTAAAAGTCTATATAGCTATACGACTTAGTCTCATTAGAAGATAGAATAGAATAGACTTCTGAGTGATAGATAAGTTTTAGTCTCCACATACCTTTTGTTGATGAAGTTCCTCCAAGCTCCTCAGTAGATCTTCTTCGTCAATTAGTGAACGCCGTGAAGTCTAAAGCTAAACTACACATTCTATCCTAATCCGAGACATAGCAATAAGTACACTAGAAATCAAGTATATAGTTTGATCAACTAAACTTGACAAACAAGCTTGAGATAGCAACACTTGCGAGTTCGACCGAGAAGTGCTCTAACAATCTCCCCTTTTTCAATTTTAGTGACAAAATTATCAATACATATTACAAAATAAATAAACTTTGTAAATTCTCATCATTCATGATTGATTTCCTTGTCTCTTCAACTTTCCTTGAATTCTTCGCTACTCCAAGTATTCCAGCGATTCTAAACGTGTTCAACTCAGCATCATTGTTGTGGAAGATCCGTAGCCATAATAATAAGAAAACAGATGTTCTCAATCATTGTTATAAAGTGTTATAGTATTATTATATCGAATCAAAGTCCAATTGCATCACAACTTTGAAATAATACTATGGTGATATGTATCACTCCCCCTTAGTCAATACTTCCATCTTACAATGAAAACCACTCCCCCTTACATAATGATCCGTAAACCATATGTATGTAGTGTGAACTACCAAATAATTCTCCCCCTTTTTGTCAATATAAATTGGCAAAGGTACGAAAACTACGGGATCATAATGAAATTCTTAAAGATAATTCATGACTAAAGGAGAACATATCAACTTTGTTTCGATGATTTCACATAGTCGAAACTTAGTGTATTAATCAAGGAGTTTATAAAGATACAAGATAACTTCTACATTATTCCACAGTCGTACTCCCCACAAAGATATGACAATTAAGCAAAAGTTCATATAAGAACTCTCCCTCATTAGATGTCATTCCCAAGAGAACAACATGAGCGACCTTACTTTTACAAGAAAATAGGGATTCTTTGGACTCGATTTGTTAATGTCCAAAATATCATCGATTAAACTAATCACAAGAGAACCTTTATGATTAATTTAACCGGAAATCACTCAATATTAGAAAACTTACGGAGTCATACAATACTTTTACATAAAAGTGGATCATGGATAGATCAATACTGCGGAATTTTCAAAATTCATTATATCTTTTATCAATATTTGCATAAAGACATAATAAACTTAACTTTTGAGCATTTATGAGATACTAGCACAGTTCACGAACGTAAAGGCATACATCTCATAAGCAATTGCAATATATGAAATCAAAAAGATTAAATACTGCAAAAATCATCTTCCAAATAACTTAGAATTTAAAACATAAGAATAAATTCTCATAAGAAGTTTCCTAGACATTATTTTAATAAAGAACAAAAGACATTTCACTTACTTTGAAGACTCTTCTCATATTCCCTATATTCATCAAGCTCATCTTCGATCAGATCAATCCTGGATTCGAGATTATCGATCTTACCCTCAAGTATTTTAGTTGAAGATTCGAGTTCATTCTTCAAGGCATGTACTTGTTCCAAAATAAGATTCACAGTTAGTGAGAGCTTATCAAGTTGAGAGATTGAGGGATTCACATCAGAAGAGGAATCACGCTTGTCTTGACTTAACTCACTATCAGAAGAATCAAAACGAACTTTCCTAGAGGGAAAGAGAACAGTCCAGACATCATCTTTACCGTAAAGACTTGATAAGGACATGATTAAAAGGTAAATGAAATGCTTGATCAAGAAATTAAACCTTCAAACTTAAAAGGAAAAAGATAAGGAATCATCAAAATACAATTCACATACTGGATATGCATACTGTGTTGTATCCAAACATGGGTAATTGTTCTAAACTCTTATCTCAATCATTGAAACATCCTTAGAAGACGACAATGGTAATCTCATACATACCATTAGCTTCAAGTAATTTTCAAGTGATCGAATTATCAATACGAAACTTCCCAAGCTAACATCAAATTACTGAATCACACAAATCATATAAGATGTTCAAGGTAATTTTCACATGATCTTTTAACTTAATATTTTAGTTTCCAACAAATAAATTGTTTCCAACTAAACTCGTCAAGAATACGATGAACATAGCTAAAGCAAAAAGCTTCCAACACATATTTCGAGAAATAGATAAGCGAGCTAAACTCGGCTCGAAATATCATATGTGTATAAAGTAAAAGTCTATATAAATATTCAACTTAGTCTCATTAGAAGATAGAATAAAATAGACTTCTAAGTTAAGTTTTAGTCTCCATATACCTTTTGTTGATGAAGTTCCTCCAAGCTCCTCAGTAGATCTTTTTCTTTAATTAGTGAACGCCGTGAAGTCTAAAGCTCAACTACACATTCTATCCTAATCCGAGACATAGCTATAAGTAGACTAAAAATAAAGTATATAGTTTTGATCAACTAAACTTGGCAAACAAGCTTGAGATAGCAACGCTTGGAGTTCGACCGAGCAGTGCTCTAACAGAAACTACAATGTATATAGTCGTTGCAAAGAGTAAAAACCAACAACGTATATAAATGTGTCTTTTCTGTTATTTTCATAGAAAATATCACTTTTTTAATTAACAATTGTTTTGTGCCGTCGATTGTTCTTCGTCTCCTTCTCTTCTGCACCAGCAGAAAACTTCTCTGCAACTTCTTCTTTTTAACTCTATAGCCTCCCCAACCACTCGATACCCCTTTTCCGACTCCCATAACTCCTAGTTATACATAACAGGTCGATATCTCCCGAGTTAATCACAAAACATATTGTTTGCTTCAACCACAATCCACATGATTATGATCCTTTTTTTTCCCCTTACATGTCTGTTGAATTCTTTCCAAACTTCATAGACTCGATAGGTACGATCCTAAGAGAACATACTCTCCTATTCTTATCCCTCACATAGCTTCCCAGTCAAAATAAAGTATAAAAATAAACCCGAAATATCCTCATGCCCAGTTTTATCAAGATAATCATCGAAACCTTTTTTTTCTCGATTTTAAATGGATTACCAACCCTGATTTACAGTAACAGGCCCAAACAAAATCAACTCTCATGAAAAACTCGAAGAAAAGTTCGTGAAAATCAGTTCTAGATAATTTGTAGTTGAGAAAGGAAATCTCCCGCCAAAACTTGTTTTCAACGTGATGAAGAAGGGGGTGCCCCTATCCGCATGTTGGGTGCCTTTATCAATTGGGGATTCCCTTATCCAAACCTTGGGTGCATTTATCAATTTTCCAGGATGCCTTTAACACTTTTTAAGCCTATTTTTCCACAAAAGTTTATTATTCGGTAATACCTACAAACACATAAAATAGAATTGAATAAGTACAAAATTTAGCAATAACAATATATAGAATTGAGAGAAATCGGACACAAAAATGTATTTATCAGTTTATCAGACACAAAAAATGTATCTATCAGTTTTTAAAGTTGTAAATTTAGTACCGAATGCTTTTCTCCATTTACAAATATAATTGATCATAATATACACAATTTTTTTTTATGAATGAATGAAAGTATAAGGTGCTCCCCTTCCATCCAAAAAACAAAGTATTCTTGTCAAAAAAAAAACCTTGCCAGAATAAAAAAACTTAAGCAAAAATCCAACAGAGAACCGAATTACCGAACTAAAATAATTCTTACAGAGAAGGGATTACAATCACCTATATGCCTAACGGTTGGTGATCCATGGACAAACGGTGCAACGGTGATATTCGCAAAATGACAAAAAAAAAACAAGAAAGATAAAGATGCAAAACGATATTTGAGATGACACCAGTAATTCGAGAAAATCGTAACATGCTTAATTACGCATCTTTTTTTGATCGTTTTGGTAGGCACATTTTTAATTAAAAGTTTGCTAATATAGTGATATCTATATCTTGTTTGGTATCGATGTTGGAGCTTATTACTTAAGAATAATTTTATTGGCACACAAAATATATTTTTTCCTAATACCTTTAAGGCTCTACTTGGATATAATTTTCTTTGCATGGCTTTCCTGCTTCAGCTGTTATTTCTTTTGCTGCAGTGGAGATTATCTGAAGTAGGGTGATGCTAGGCTTGATCTTCTCATGGAGACGTTACACAAAGCACAAGATAAAATGAAGTCTTTTGTGGGTAAAAATAGAAATGACATGTCTTTTAAAGCTGGAGATCTGGTATATTTGAAATTGCAACCTTACTGACAAGGTTCTGTGACTTTGCACAAGAATCTCAAATTATGCGCAAAATATTGTGAACCTTTCCTTGTTGTGCAGAGAGTTGGATTATTCACTTACAAATAGGAGTTACCATCTAATGCTAGAACCCATCCATTATTTTATGCCTCATAGTTGAGTATTACAGTGGTTGATCATGAAGGGCCGATAATCAAGCAACCTGAGAGTGTGTTGGATACCATAAAAATTCTTCAAAATGGAACATAAGTGTGGAAGATACTCATTCGGTGGACCAACTCGTCATCATAGAATGCTACCTGGAAGGACAAGGAAAACATTGTCGCACGTTTTCCTAAATGTATCCTCGAGGACAAGGATAAGTTGTGAGAATGAGGTAATATCATGTGTATGGGTTGCCCATAATTAGTTATTGGGTTGACCTTATCCAGTGGTGGGGATGAGATGTATTTTCTAGCCGTTACTGGTAATAAATTGATAAAGTAGTTTTATTTATTGTTTCTATTTGGAGTCCGACAGTTGTTTCCAAATGTCTTATGTTTGGTGGTTGATTTTAGGTCGGAGTCTGGGCCGATACAAATGTGTAGCAGAGGATCCTTGTACTTTTTTTTATCAATGAATTAGTAAAACTTTGAGGTTTTGTTTTTTGAACCATATTTCTTTGTCTCTTTTTTCTCCGGACCTTGATAACAAATTATACTAAGAATAGTAGAACTCATTGTCTATTTTGTTTGCTTTACATCAAGTTTATGTAGCGATCATTTAATTATTTTTAACATATAAATTCGTACTCCTTCGCTTAAAGTTTTTGACTTAAAGAAGGCGAAGATCAGTTGGACATTTTCATAAATGCAAGTGTATGGACGACGAAAATATGTAGTTCTTCTCGGCTTTGTTCGACCTGATAGGTCAGGTCGCGGGGGTCTAGGGGCAGCGCCTTTTAGCAGAGTATGAGACAGCGTCTCGTAGAAATTTTTTCAGGTTTTGAATTTGAAAACCTATTTCGTTTTTTCAAAAATTTCTACATCATACGGTTTCTTTTAAAGAGACACCATTAATGGATGCTTGTTGAAAGCGTCTTTTGGAGATGAAAAGTCATCTTCAAAGGGCATGCAATCCTCTTTAAATAGCGAAGCCTTTCTCCCATTTCAACACATTAAAAATTCTCTTTTTCTCTAAGCATCTTCAGATTCTATTACTTTGTGTTCTTGGTTGGGTCAAGGGAATACAACCTTTGAATCCAGCAACGTTGTTAGGGCTTCATTGTATCCTGAAAGTAATATTTCGCTGACCGGTTGTACTCACCAATTATTTTGGAAGGGCCGAAATAATTGCTTAAAAATATCGTAAAGCCTTGAAATCAGTGATATAACATTCTTTTCTATTCTTTGAATTTCATCCTATGAGTACCCATTCTCCAACAAGATCAAGGCAAAAATTTATAAAACAAAGGAGTTATTGTCAATTGTCCAATCCACTTGTATCCAATGGTATAAAAATGAAATTAATTTTTTTGAATCTGTGCCGATAAATTATCAAGATTTATTTGTATCATATTTACCAAATATTTTAGGTGGATCACAAACTCTTTTAACGTAAACCATAGCAGTACCGAAGTAGTTTTAAGTGTATTGTTAATTAATAAAATGTAGAACAAAAAATCAAGAGACAATCGGAAGGGGATATGCCATTCATTAAAATGAAAAAGAAAACAAGATGTGATTATGAAAGATATGATATGATCATGACAACAACTCATAAAGTAATAAATAATGTATGAGTGTGACGAGACATAATTAAATAAGGAAGTTGTAAACCAAGGAATTGATAACTAAACTAAATGAAAACACACAATTTTATTTTTTCAAAATTATTAATCGGAACCTGGAAGAATGAATCACGAATGGAGTCATGATTCAAATTATTACTGGTCGCCCCAAAATCGCCTTTCCCTTTAAGAATATATTAAAAGTACAAAAAGAAAAGCTAGGCACATGTATTATGCTTTTGGATAATTCTAAGGATCTCAGAGGTGCAATCGTTCGGGGACACATGTCCACTATCACTATCATGTCAGTACATGGTCGGTTTCAGCTCGGTTTCTAGTAAAACCAAAACTGAAACCGCTATTATCGGTTTCTAATTTTTCAAACCAAAACCGTGCCATTAGCCAACGGTTTCGGTTTTAGTTTTACCTCTCGGTTTCGGTTTTATCCACCAGGTTCCGGAAAACCGATTATTCTGTCAATTTTAAGCAACTGACAGTCCAAATTACACAGAAAATAAAATTTCACAAAAGAAAATGAAACACAATTACAGCAAGGATTTCAACATCATTGCATTTACACAAATGGAACAACAAATTCAAACTAAAAAACATAAAATAGAGTATTGTCGTCTGTAGATAAATTAATTTCTCTGTTATGACCGTGTCTGCAAATCAAGCTAATAACAAATAGAACTCCCTTGTTGGTATTCTGCAACAACACCATACAAATAGACAGAGAACCAATCAACATGGAGCACAAATTTTATTCAAACTTTCATCAAATACTTCTTCAACCCAGATTCCAAAATTCAGTTTCTAAGCATAAAAATGAATCTTGAATGAGACCTCAATCACGGGCTTGTCAGCTAGACCAAACAGAACCTTGAATGGCCGATGCTTGATATTACCCTGCACAATGGTGTCACTGAATCACCTACCAATCAAAAGCTTGGCATCTGTAAAGCCAAACAATCATATTAGCAACTAATCTTGATAGCATACATATTTGGTAATAAACTGCAATCAAATCAGATGTAAAACTAAAATTGAAGCAAAACCCAAGAGTGTAAAACTTAAATCAATCATATTCAGACCCAATTACTCCAAAAATCTACCAAACCAAAACAAGAAATTCAATCATAAACCCCTCCAAAGCAATTTTACTTGAAATACAACACAGAAAATTGAAAAATTACCTTGAATCGTTTGGAAAGTCTAGTTTGATAAGTTTCAAATTCTATAAGAATTTCAGAGATGAGACAAATCTAGCTTCATTTCATAGAATCAGTAGAATAAGTAACATAATTTTTCAGATCTAAAATTGAATTTCTTTGATGGTGAAGTTAGTAATACGTTTAGGGTTACAGCTAGAACTGAGAAAAAGAAAGGAAAAAAAGAGAGGCAAAAGATGAGACAATGTTACTGTTGGTACTCTATTAGTGAAGAAGAAGAAGAGGAGAGTAGAGGTTCCATGGGTGTTACGGCTGCAACAGTCTTCTATTACAGCTCTGAAGAGAAGAAGTAAAAAGATATTGTGTTGAGTGAAGCGAGATTATGAGGGTTTCATTGGACTGAACGATATTGGTTGCATCTTAGGAATTACATCTATAACTTATAACTACGGGTTTTACCAATGGTGTTCGGTTCGGTTTTGACATCAAACCAAAACCGAAACCATTAATTCAGTTTCTAAAATTTAAAACCAAAACCAATCCATTAGTAAATGGTTCGGATCGGTTTTCTCCTAATCGGTTTGGTTCGGTTTGGTTTCATCGGTTTTCCATTACCATGTAAAACCCTGCATGTCATCTTCTTAATTTGTCGTTTTTTTCCTTTTTTTAGAAAAAAATAAATCTTTTCATTAATGAGAATTTAAGATTACAATGGTTTTAAAATCGAAAAGTAGAGAATATAAAGAAACATAAACAAGCCATACAAGTATAACGCCAAGAAACCTGATAAGAAAAAAAGAAGGGTTGATGGAACATGACGAATACAAGTATGAATAATAACCGATCTAATTGTAAAATGATGATTTT
Organism: Papaver atlanticum; assembly: GCA_023531105.1. Lineage (NCBI taxonomy): Eukaryota > Viridiplantae > Streptophyta > Magnoliopsida > Ranunculales > Papaveraceae > Papaver > Papaver atlanticum. Next base: position 1,922,938 of record JAJJMB010017781.1, on the reverse strand, counting down.
TAATGGAAATAAATTCTAACCATTTTGTTTGTTTTTCTTCTTCATAAAGAAATTCCCCCATAATTGGAGTGATTTGCTCAAATCTCTTAAAACTTGTGATGAAGAATCCGTTGTCAAAAATATCATTGATGAAAATTCCGAAATTCATTCCATCGTAGGATAAATCAAAGATGAGGATCCGGTGAAGATTTCGTCACCAGAGACAAAAATGATGAAAATTTCGTCGTTGGAAAGAATCTCAAGTGATCTTGATACCCATGACACCTAAAAACGACCATTAAGGCCGAGATAAACCTCTCTAATATAAGAGATAAAACCACTACAAGGGTGTACCAAACGTACCAAAAACTAAGAGAAAAGCATAACTAAACCTAACTAACACAAAAAAAAAAAAAATAGTAGTTAAAAGCGAAAAAGGGAAATGAAAATCCAACTCAGATCCAGTTCTAAGCAGGTAACATTACCGGCATGATGATTTTTTTTTTCCTTTTCACTGTTGAGAGCTGCCGAGAAAGGAGAGAGAAGCTATCAATTTGGTGATCAAATTAAAAAAATACCAGAAAAATACAAATAGAAACCGTTTTTTTTTTTTTTTTTTTTTTTCCCTTGTGTGTATGTTTTGTTTGATACAACCATTCTTTCATGTTGGTTTGTCCTTTCGTCGAAATAAATTATCAATGGAGTTTTCGGTTGTATCTTATAATAGGGTAATTATAAGGTAATCTTTTCCGCTTTCTTTGATCTTGGAGATTGTACATCCTTATATGTAAAGATCGTTAGTACCTTTTCATTTATAAGTGCACTAGTATCGCTGGTTTGTTAGTGAGCGCACATAAAGTTTTTTTTTATTTTTTTTGGGCATTTAGACTTGGCCCCTGGTTGAAAAACACGAATCAGCCAACAATATTTATGATTTCACCCCTGTTTTGAGTTTTCCATCCATTTCTGGCCGTTAATGTTTTTGTGCAACACACATTTACAAAATCCCTAAAAATGTACTAATTTTCCTTCAAACTACATTTTGATATAACCCCGAGTTACAAATGTTAATTAGACTTTACCCCTACTTTAAGTAATCCAAAAAATAATATGATCATAGTGTCATTTAAATGAACTGATGGGACGTTATGACCGTTGCTAACGGTCATATTGTGTCTAAAACTTATCTAAATACCATTTTTTACATTATTTCTCTAATTGCTTATATCTTTCCTCTGCTCAACAACAATCAACATATAAAATCAACTTTCACGGGTGGTAAAGGAGAATCAACCCAACCATTTTATGCTCAAAGGTAATTTTTAGTATAACAATTAACCTGGATTGATAATATATTGTTTGATGAACATCTAGCCCAATGTTCTATTTTGCAGTGTAATGTAGAAATAAAACATGGCCTTTGTGTGATGTAGTTGTACTGAATATTGAAATGTCCATTTCTGCAATCAGCTTGCATCGAATCCAACTAATAAAGAAATATTATATATCAGGTTTCAGACATAATTGGCAATGGTCACAATATCGCAGCCATTAATTTAAAGGACGCTATGATCATTGCAAGTGTACTTTTTGGATTACTAAAAGTAGGGGTAAAATCTCATGCTTAGTTTGATATTGTTATGCTTTTTTTTAAAGCACTTTTTAGCTGTGTGAAAAAAATAGTTGAACGTTTGGAGAGAAAAAAAATTAAAGCTAAAGCCGATTAAAAAATCGATCAAATTTGGTTTGGTAAAATATTAGATTCAACTATTGTTTTTGTAATAAATGGCAAAAACAGATATATATCTAAAAATAATTTTTTCTAATTTTATTGGGTTTAAAAATAATTAATTTTTTATTATTAATAATATATGATATATATATATATATGCGGTATCAAAGTTACTAATTATTACTTGTGAAAATAAAAATATTTTACTTAGCCAATGTTTATATTAACAAAAAATCACATTAAAATTAAGTAATTATTTAATATTTGATCTTATTTTTATTATTGATAAATTAAAACAAAAAGTTCAATAAAATGGTTTATAAAATAGTTTGAAAGGGAACAATAATAATCTTTAATAAAATAAAATATAAGAAATAAAAATTGACTTTATATATATTTAAGGGAAATTTTTGTTATTTATACAATAAAAATAGGGATAGAAAAGGTAAATCAAGCATTAAAATGAGGTAGGGCCAAAGCTTATGCTTTTCTAGCTTTTAAAAGCTCCTCTTACCTAGCTTTTAAAAATTGGAGAATTTTGGAAGTAGCACTTTAAAAAAAATTTACCGAACACCAATGTCAAAAATTATTACCATATATATGTTTTGAAAGTACTTTTTGAAAAATAAAAGCATTACCAAACTCAGCCTAAACATCTGTAACTAGGGGCGATGTCAAAATGCGGTTAGAGGGAATATTAGTACATTTTTAGGGATTTTCTATGCGTGTGTGTCATATAAAAAAGTTAATGGCCAAAATGGATGGAAAACTCAAAGTATGGGTGAAGTCAATATTATTGGATGAAGTAGGGGTAGCTCTTAATTGTGTTTTCCAACTAAAGGGCTAAGTCAAAATCATCCCCCCATACCCACCCACCCAGTGTGCGTGTCAAGCCAAATTTGTTACTTCTACAACCAGGAGCTTGAGTCTTGCCTGTACCATGGTTAGATAAGCATCAACAACGTTGTTTATCTCTCTATAAATGTGGAATATCCCCTATTGTCGTATTTGTTAGAGCATTGCTCGGTCGAACTCACAAGTTTTGCTATCTCAAACTTGTTGTCAATGTTGGATGCACAAAAACATATCTTGATTTCAAGTCTCGGATTAGGATTAAAGTACGGTAGTTGAGTATCAGACATTATATAATAACCTTCGAAGATTGAAGACGGGAGAACAAACGAAGACATTTGCGAGAACTTCATCAACAAAAAGGTACATAAATACCGACCTATCCTATTTACTCACGACATTTACAGTTTTATCTTATGAGACTATGGCGTATTATTTTAGTAAATTTAATATTGCTAAGAAAAAAAATCGAGTTAAGCTTGTCTTGATAAAACTCTCGAAATATGATTCAAGCAATGTATGTTCTTGGATCCTTAATAATCTTGGTTAAGAAAAAATTATTGTTCATGAACTGTTTTTGTTTCAAGTTGGTCATTTGGAAATTTCCCAAACAATGATATTTCTTTTCCATGACTATTGGGAATGTTTACAATCCTTTAAAGAGAGTACTCAGAACATCTGAATTGCGCGAACAGGATAGGTACGCATACCCGATACGCGTACCCTAGTGATATGAGTTTAGGAATTGGGAGAGGTACACATACCCAGTACGCGGCCCCATGGTTCTGAGTTCGGGAATGAAGAGGAGGTACACATACCCAGTACTCGTACCCCTGGAATCTGAGTTTACAAACTGGCTAAAGTATACATACCTGGTAGGCGTACCCCTGGAGCCTGAGTTCGTGGACCGTCCATAGGTACGCATACCTACTCAGTTCTAATTTAAGAAGAAGCTTATTAACCGTTTTACAACATGTTTAGCTTTGTTACAACTCTCATAGACACTTCGAAGACAACCTTTTTCATAAAGTCTCTTGAGATTGTGGATCATGGTTTAAGTCTAAAATGTTATTGACACTACTTATGCTTGTATGTTCAATAGGCATTCTTGCCAACAAGATCTATCATTGTACACGGTTCCAGAACTTTAGACCACAATGCATATTCTTTTGTGTAATTTCAAGGCATATATCTCACATGTTTACATGGATTCCTAATAAGAATTTTATAACTGAGAAAGTGTTTGCTTGAATTCCAAGCAACCCTAGATTGAATTCAGAGCTACCTGGAGCCTTGAAAATCTATAAATAGAGAGACTCTATAACCTATGTTCTTGGAATTACGAGAGTACCCAAATACACCACTCTTTTTCGTTTCAACCTATAAGTCTGATACTTAGTGTGATCGTTTATGGATAAAGGCGATACAATACAACAACAAGGTATTCACTTGATAATAGTTAAGGTCCAAAACTGATTTACTATAGGATCAATATTAAGTGATTAGGATTTAACATACGTACAAGTGTTATTTACTTTATTAAAATAAAAAATTATAATGCGGAAGTAAAGTAAATGACACATCAAGATTTTGTTAACGAGGAAACCGCAAATGTAGGAAAAACACGGGACTTAGTCTAGTTTTGAATACTCTTAGATTTAAGCCGCTATACAAAGAACAAATCCAATTTCGTATAGTTAAGACCAAGTAATCTACCCCTAGTTACTTCGTTCCCTCAGTATCCATGTGTCTACGACAGTCTGGTCATGCATGTGAATGCCAAGACAGAAAATCATTATTTTGAGTTGTTTTACCGATGTAAAGTCTTAAGCACTCAACTCCTTTTGATCGTCTTCCAAACAGCAAAGGAACAAAGTTGTTTGGTAACTACTCTAATAATCTATTGATAAAACTCGTTGAGTTTTGACAAAGGCTCTTCCGTTTAAACAAGTAAACTCCTTTGTCGGGTAAGATCAATCCAAATCAGTAACTTAGATTCGGATTCACAACTATCAGATTCGGATATTGAAGAATACCACCAAATGATAGTTGCCGATCTAAACGACTATATGATCAAATCTATCAAAGATAAACCGGTTCTAAGTCGGATCCAAGTCGATCAAGATGTGTGCACAAGTCACGATATACGAAAACCAATAAGAAAAATTTATTGTCTTTGAATCTTCAATTGCCTTCTTATGTACGTGCGCACCACAAACTTGAACCCACTTATAATCAATCACACACAGAACTGGGTCTGTTAACAATGGATGATCACAAGTTGTCTTTAGATCTAAAAACATTTCTAAAGATCCCTTTTGATATAGTTTAAGTAACCCTTATGTCATAAGAAAAGGCTTTCAAGAATAATCAAACTAGGTGCAATCAAAGTTTCAACAACCGTTAGTCAATCAAACCAATAATAAAAAACCAAAATAACAATGCAATTATCTAGTTTCCCACCAACGTACTCGAAGATATTCTTGATACCATGGAAGTCTTTAAACGAGCGGTCGTAAGAGATTTCGCCTAATTAAGGTACTTTTCTCTCCGGATAGACGGCTCCACCAGAAACAACACAAATGAAGTTTTCCTGGCTCTAAGGATAGTTTGTAAGAAATGCAAACTCAACTATTTATAAACCAAGATTGTTTAGACAACAAGGAAATTCAAAAACCGAAAATATTCTCAAGATACCAATAAGTACCTAATTTCGGTTTTCCTATTTCTAATTAATATCTAACCTGTAATTCCGACATCTCTCATTAGAAAATATCTAATATTGGCTTAGCACTTAACTAATATAACTTTCGAAGAGATATATTTTTTGATTTGCTGGAAAATCAAAAACATATAATTGAAAATCTTAACTAAAAGATTCTCAATATTTCGGATTGGGATCACCTTAAGTATCAAGGAATACCTTTGGAAAATAAAAGATAAGAATTATATTCATGTCCAAATTATGTCGACATCCAGAACTTTCCTATTTACCAAACCCTGAATCCAAACTCACACAAAACCATAAGGTAATATGTGAATATGAAGGATCGGTTTTGCTCTTGGGACCGGTTCTACCATGACTCCTAACATAGGTTAAGATCGGTTATACTAAGTCTCCAAATATAGGTAGGTTCGGTTCAACCATGATTCCCAACAATAGCTAGGATCGGTTCTACCAAGACTCTCAACATAAGTTAAGATCGGTTCTACTGCGTATCCAAAACTAGGTTAAGATCGGTCCTACCATAACTCTCAACATAAGTTAAGATAGGTTCTACCAAAGTTCTTAGTTCTTACCTAGGTTCGAATTGGTTATTCAATAGATATTCAATGAAAACAAAACCAAAATGCCTATTGATTTCCTTTGGATTATGAAACAAGTTTCGTATATGTACTTCCTTTAAACATATGTAATCAAACATAGTTTCCTAGAATGAAATCACATCTACATCCAATACATAATCAAGTAACGAGTTCCATAGGTTATGTCAGAGTCACATTTACGAAGTTCAAAAGATAAACGTTATACTTCGTAATCAAATATTCAACCTTGACACTTTGATCATAATAAAATGACCAAGTTTAATACTAGAGTATTAAATATAACCTCGCATGTTATGTTTTCAATCTCAAACGACTTGAAAACAACGATAGGAATGGAAACAAGTCAAGTCAGTATCACTACACCTCAAGTGGAAGGATGATGTCTTCATTGTAGTCGATACGTCTTCACGATCTTCAGGTCTTCAAGGTAATACTTGTATGTCTCAACATTCTTAGACTTTCTATTCTAACCTAAACGAAGTTGACTCTAGTACATTCAATTAAGCGACTCTAATTGAGTTTTGATACTAAAATATGACAACCAAACTTGACATACCAATGCTTGGTGGGTTCAACCGAGCACAATATTCTGCACATATTCAAAAAATAAATGCGGATGTTGATATTTGAATTAAAAAAGCTTACTCCCCCTAACGGAAATCTAGGTAAATATTCAAACGAAAAATCTTTGTTATTCTCCTTTTGTAGCATAAAATTTTACACATCAAGATGATATGTTTCTCCCCCTTGGTCTATATTTTACTATTTCGTTTGATATTACGATTTAAGCATATATATATCATAAATCACTTGTTTACTCCATATATTTCTCCCTCTTTTTGTCACAAAAATGACAAAGAACCGAATAAACATAAGAGCAACCCGAAAGGATCTTACAAATCCATAAGACTTGTACAACCTATAAGAGTTAAGCACGAAGGTTTCATATTGAAAAGACGAGGGTACCCAAATACACCACAATCTTTTTATTTCAACCTATACGTCCTCTTCCGAATGTGATCGTCTATGGACAAAGTCGAGACAATACGACAATTCGGTTCACACTTCGTGTGATCGTCTATGGATACGAGATCAAGACAATACAACAACAAGGTCACTTGTGTGATTGCCTATGGATACAAGATCGAGACGATACGACAACAAAGTGTGTACTTGATAATAGGTTCGGTAATAACCAAACTCTATAGGATCACTATCAAGTATTACGGAGTTAACGTAAAGTGCATTTTACTTTAATTATAATAAAACAATTATAAAGCGGAAAAGTAAAGTAAATGGCACAACAAGATTTTTTTAACGAGGAAACCGCAAATGCGGAAAACCTCCGGGACCTAGTACAGTTTTGAATACTCTCAGAATTAAGTCGTTATACAAAATCTAATACCAACTTCGTATAGTTGAGACCAAGCAGACTACCCCTAGCTACTTAGTTCCCTCAGTATCCCTGCGGCTTCGATTTCTAGAGTCACGCACGTGAATATCAAGTCCTTTAGATCGTATTCCAAACAACAAAGGAAGAATATGTTTGGTAACCACTCTAATCAATCTTGCTACAACATATATATGAGTTGTTGACAAAGGATCTTATGTTTAATCTAATAAACTCCTTTGTCTGGTTAGATCAATCTAACTATAACTACCGAAATAGTCAAGTATAGATTCGCACTCAATCAATATAGATCTCAAAGAGAAATATAGATAATGCCAATCTCACACAACTAATCAATCAGATCTATCAAAGAAAAATCGATTTTGGTTGGATCCCAGCCGATCAAGGTTTGTGTACTAAATCCACAAGATACGAAAACTAATAAGAATTCTTCTTCGTCTTCAAATCTTCTATTGCCTTCAAATACATGCACAACACCACTTGAATCTCTTGTGATCAATCACGCACAAAACGAAGTCTGTTAACAATAGATTATCACAAGATGTCTTTAGATCTAACAACAGTTCTAAAGATATCGTTGATACTTTGATCTAGTCTGAGTGAATCTTATATCGGAAGAGAAGATTCTCAAGAATAAACAAACTAGGTGCAATCAAAGTTTCAACAACCGTTAGTCAATCAAATCAAATCGAAAACTAATAACACTGCAATTATCTAGTTTCCCACCAACGGTACTCGTAGATCTTCTTGATCCCATATAAGTCTTTAAACGAGTGGTCGTAAGAGATTTCACCTAATTAGGATACTTTCCTCTCCGATTAGACGTCTCCACCAGAAACAACAAGAAATGAAGTTTGCCTGGCTCTTAGGATAGTTTGCTAGAAATGTAAACTTAAGTATTTATAGACCAAGGATGTTTGGACACCAAGGAATTTCCAAAACCGAAAATATTCTCAAGATATGCAATGAATGCCAAAATTCGGTTTTCCTAATTCCAATAAATACTGGTCCAATATTTCCGAAATCTCTCACTAGAAAATCTCCAATTAGTAAATGCACATTACTAATTTGTATTCTCTAGAGCTATGCATTAATTGCTGGTAATTAAAGCATATAAAACCAAAAACCTTAATTAAAAGATTCTTAATTTATTTCGGCACAGGATTACCTTGAGTACCAAGGAATATCTTTGAACAATAAATGATAAGTGTTACTGCTCGTGTTCAAAGTATGTTGACATCTTTTTCACAACAAATCCTTATTTAATATTTACATGGATTTGCTTCTTGGAATCGGTTCTACCACACTTCAAAACAAGTTTATAATTGGTCATACTAAATCACAATGGTTAGTTGTGATTGGTCCTACCAAGTCACATACATGGGTTCGGATCGGTTATACCAATCACTAGGATCGGTTCTACCTAAACATGGTATCTACTTGTGATCGGTCACACCAGTCACTAGGATCGGTTACACCAATTACAAGGATCCGTCATACAACACTTATAATCGGTCACACCAATTACAAGGATTGATCATACCATCTCATGATGATTACTTAGGATCGGTTACACCAATTACCAGGACCGATCATACCAAATCATAAGTCTAGGTATTGTGATCGGTTATACCAAGATACATAACCTGATTTAAGATCTGTTCTACCAACTCACACATATTGATAATCAAAGAATATACAATGAATAGCCGGACCAATAAACCTATTAATTTCCCTTTCGATTCATGAAACAAGTTCATGAATATACTTCCTTTAAACAAATGTAAAACATTGTTTCCTAGGATGAAATCTTCACCATACATCCATTCACATAATCATAAAACTATATACAAGATTATGTCGATGTCATATCTACGAAGTTCAAAAGATAATCGTTATACTTCATAGTCTAATTCCTTAATACTATGATCATACTATTATGATCATGTTTCATCACTAGAGTATTATATATGTATAATATATACAGCTTCGCAGTTATATTTTCAATATAGCACGACTTGAAAGATACGTTAGGAATGAAACAGTTAAAGTCAATATTACTAACCTCAAGTGGAAGGATGATGTCGTAGTTGTAGTTCGTTCCTTCTTCACATTCTTCAGGTCTTCGGAGTAATACTTGTATGTCTCAACATTCCTTGACTTTCTAGTCTAACCTAAATGAAGTTGACTCTAGTATTTAATCAAGCGACTCTAAATGTGTTTTGATACTAAAATATGACAACCAAACTTGACATACCAACGCTTGGTGAGTTCAACCGAGCTATGCTCTAACACACATACCATTTTAGATAACCAATACTAAAACCGAAACTACCTAAGTAATCTTTTCTTATCATGTTATCAAGGAAACAATTGCCCGAAGCAATTTTCTTAAAAGACGAGGGTACCCAAATATGCCTCAATCTAAAACTTTTCCACCTATAAGTCCTTTGTCTGAAAGTGATTGTCTATGGACTGAGTCGAGACAATACAACTATTCGGTTCACACTTCGTGTGATCGTCTATGGATACGAGATCGAGACAATACGACAACAAGATAACTTGCGTAATTGACTATAGATACAAGATCGAGACAATACAACAACGAAGTATGTTTACTTGATATTAGGTTCGGACTTAACCAAACACAATAGGCTTGCTATCAAGTAAATAGGAATTAACGTTTGTGTATTTTACTTCTAATTATAATAAAACAATTATAATTGCGGAAATAGAAAAGTAAAAGACACAGAAAGATTTTGTTAACGAGGAAACCGCAAATGCAGAAAAACTCCGGGACCTAGTCCAGAATTGAATACTCTCAGAATTAAGCCGTTATACAAAATCTAAACCAACTTCGTATAGTTGAGACCAAGCAACTAAAACTATAGTTCACCTAGTTCCCTCAGTATCCATGCGCCTCCAACTTGTAATAAGTCACGCACTTGGAACAATTCCTTTGGTTCGTATTCCAAACAGTAAAAGAACAACAAATCTGTTCGGTAACAAACAACGTGATATGAGTTTAACAAAAGGCTCTTCCGTTTATCCCAATAAACTCCTTTGTCAGGTTCTTAGATCTGTCTCTCAACAACTATCAAAGTAATTGTCTAGACTTATGCAATCAATACTCTTAATCAAAAAGAATTGTATTAATACCGATCTACTCAACTAATCAATCAAGATTATCACAAAGATAAACCGATTATAGTTGGATCCCCATCCGATCAAGTTTTGTGCACACCAAAGATTATGAACTCAAATAAGAAATCTTCTTTGTCTTCAAATCTTCTTAGATCTTCAATAAACACCTGCACACAAACAACTTGAATATCTTGTGATCAATCACACACAGAATGGAGTCTGTTAACAATGGATTATCACAAGACGTCTTTAGATCTACAAACAGTCTAAAGATTCCCGTCGACACTTCGATCTAGTTTTAGTGAATCTTATATCAGAAGAGAAGATTCTCAAGCATAAACAAACTAGGTGCAATCAAAGTTCAATAACCGTTAGTAAATCAAATCAATCGAAAACTAATAATAAACTACAATTATCTAGTTTCCCACCAATGGTACTCGTAGATCTTCCCAATCCCAAAGAAGTCTTTAAAACGAGCGGTCGTAAAAGATTTCGCCTAATTAGGGTACTTTCCTCTCCGATTAGACGGCTCTACCAGTAACAACACAACTAGGTAGTTTTGCTGGCTCTGAGGATTAGTTTGCTTGAAATGCAAACTTCAATATTTATAGACCAAGGAAGTTTGGACACCAAGGAATTTCCAAAACCGAATATTCTCAAAGATATGCAATAAAGTCCAAATCGGTTTTCATAATTCCCGGAAATGCACTGTCCAAATATAATGACCGAAATCTCAGTAGAAAATCTCCAATTAGTAAATGCACATTACTAATTTTTATTTTCCAAAGATATGCATTTAATTGATGGAAATAAAAAGCATATAAAACTAAAAACCTTAATTAAAAGATTCTCAATTTATTTCGATCCGGGAATCTCCTTTAGCTATTAAGGAATATCTTTAAACAATAAAAAGTAAGAGTTACTGCACATGTTCAAAGTATGTCAACATCTTTACTTTGTAAATCCTTTTTCATATTTACAATCTTGGAATCGATTTGCCACACTTCCAAACAAGTTTAGAATTGGTTCATCTGACTTCCAAGAACTATGTGATTGATTATCCTATCACCAATCATGGGTTTCACGGTTCTACCAAAACAAGTTTCGGTTCTACCTCCATATGGGTACTAAGATTAGTCAGGCTAGTTACCAAAAGTTGGTTGACTAGGTACTCGGATTGGTTACCATATATTTATGGTATCTAACTTGTATTCGGTTGCACAAGTCATAGGATCGATTCCCCAATTACTAAAAACTTGTTGCACCTCTTACAAGGATCGATTCCCTCTTGTGATTGATTGCACCTCTTACTAGGATCAGTTCCCTAATGTCTAGAGTTGGCCATACCAATTACAACATATCGACCATACCATCTCAGGTGATTACTTAAGATCGGTTTCACTAATAAAAGTCATACCAATACAAAAGTCAGGCATTGTGAATAGTTTTACCAAGATACATAAACAAGTTATGAGCGGTTATACTAAACACACATATTGGTAATCCAAAGATTTGCAATGAATAATAATACCAATAAACCTAGCGATTCCTCTTTCGATTCACAAAACAAGTTTATGAATGTACTTCCTTTAAACGAATGTAAAACATTGTTTACTAGGAAGAAATCTTCACCCATACCCATACATAATCACAATATCATTCATACAATTATGATGATGTCTTATATACGAAGTTCAAAAGATAGACGTTATACTTCGTATTGTAATTCCTTAATACTATGT
>JAJJMB010017781.1:1888199-1905751 GCA_023531105.1 Papaver atlanticum | reverse complement strand
AAAACATAACTGCGAAGCTGTGAATGATTATACTCTAGTTATACATATTATTAAGGAATTACAATACGAAGTATAACGTCTATCTTTTGAACTTCGTATATAAGACATCAACATAATCGTATGAATGTTATTGTGATTATGTATGGGTATGAGTGAAGATTTCATCCTAGGAAACAATGTTTTACATTCGTTTTAAGGAAGTAAGTTCATAAACTTTTTTTGTGAATCGAAAGGGAAATCGCTAGGCTTATTGGTATTGTTATTCATTGCAAATCTATTTTGAATTACCAATATGTTTGTTTAGTATAACCGCTCATAAACTTGTTTATGTATCTTGGTAAAACTATTCACAAGGCCTGACTTATGTATTGGTATGACTTTTATTAGTGAAACCGATCTTAAGTAATCACTCAAGATGGTATGATCGATGCCTTGTAAATAGTAACTTTTATATAGTCATTGGGGAACGATCCTAGTAAGAGGTGCAACAAATTTGAAAGAGGGAATCTATCCTTGTAAGAGGTGCAACATGTTTTTAGTAGATGGGGGAACCGATCCTATGAACATGTGCAACAAGTTTATAGTTTTGGGGGAACCGATCCTATGGACATGTGCAACCGAATACAGGTAGTTACCATAAGTTGTGGGGAACCGATCCTAGTACCTAGTCAACCTAATTTTGGTAACTAGCGTGACTATGCACAATACTCACATGGAGGTAGAACCGAACTTGTTTTGGTAGAACCGAGACACCCATAATTGGTGATTTGATAGGATAATCAATCACATAGTTCTTGGAATTCAGACGAACCAATTATAAACTTGTTTGGAAGTGTGGCGAATCGTTTCCAAGATTGTAAGTATGAAAAAGGACTTATAAAGTAAAAGATGTCGACCTACTTTGAACATGTGCAGTAACTCTTATCATTAATTGTTTAAAGATATTCCTTAATAGCTAAAGGAGAATCCCAGGATCGAAATAAATTGTGAATCTTTTATTTAAGGTTTCTTAGTTTTTATATGCTATTTAATCTTCAGCAATTAAATGCATATCTTTAGAAAATAATAATTAGTAATGTGCATTTACTGATTATAGATTTTTCTATTGGGATTTCGGTCAATATTTGGACAGTGCATTTCCAGGAATTATGAAAACCGATTTTGTGTTTATTGCATATCTTTGAGAATATTCGGTTTTGGAAATTCCTTGATGTCCAAACTTCCTTGTCTATAAATATTGAAGTTTGCATTTCTTGCAAACTAATCCTTAGAGCCAGCAAACCTACCTAGTTGTGTTGTTATTGGTGGAGACGCCTATTCGGAGAGGAAAGTAACTTAATTAGGCGAAATCTCTTACGACCGCTCAGTTTAAAGACTTCTTTGGGATTGGGAAGCTCTATTAGTACCGTTGGTGGGAAACTAGATAATTGCGGTTTATTATTAGTTTTCGATTGATTTGATTGACTAACAGTTGTTGAACTTTGATTGCACCTAGTTTCTTTATGCTTGAGAATCTTCTTTTCTGATATAAGATTCACTCAAACTAGATCGAAGTTTCGACGGGGATCTTTAGACTGTTTGTAGTTCTAAAGACGTCTTGTGATAATCCAACGTTAACAGACTCCGTTCTGTGTGTGATTGATCAAAAGAGATTCAAGTTGATTGTGTGCAGGTGCTGATTGAAGATTAAACAAGATTTGAAGACAAGAAGACTTTTTGGGTTCATAATCTTTGGTGTGCACAATAGTTGTTTCGGCTGGAAAGGGATCCAACTATTCGGTTTATCTTTGTGATAGATTGGATTGGTTAGTTGAGTAGATCGGCATCAATACACTTCTTTGTGATTAATAGTATTGATTGCATAGTCTGACAATTACTTCGGTAGTTGTTTATAGATTGATCTAAGGACCCGACAAAGGAGTTTATTGGTTAAACAGAAGAGCCTTTGTCAAACTCGAATCACGTTGTTTGAAAAGTGTTGTTACCGAACAGATTTGTTGTTCCTTTACTGTTTGGAATACGAACCAAAGGAATTGTTCCAAGTGCGTGACTTATTAACAAGTTGGAGGCGCATGGATACTGAGGAAACTAGGTGAACTATAGGTTTAGTTGCTTGGTATCAACTATACGAAGTTGGTTTGATTTTGTATATCGGCTTAATTATGAGAGTATTCAACTCTGGACTAGGTCCCGGGGTTTTTCTGCATTTGCGGTTTCCTCGTTAACAAAATCTTGATGTGTCATTTACTTTTATTTTCCGCAATTATAATTGTTGTTATTATAATTTAAAGTAAATTACACAAACGTTAATTCCTATTTTACTTGATAGACAATCCCTAGTGTTTGGTTAAGTCCGAACCTATTATCAAGTAAACATACTTCGTTGTTGTATTGTCTCGATCTTGTATCCATAGTCAATCACACAAGTTATATTGCTGTCGTATTGTCTCGATCTCGTATCCATAGACGATCACACGAAGTGTGAACCGATTAGTTGTATTGTCTCGACTCAGTCTATAGACAATCACTTTCGGAGAAAGGACTTATAGGTGGAAAAGTTTTAGATTGAGGTATATTTGGGTACCCTCGTCTTTTCACGAGCAAATAAAAGACAAACCGAAAGGATCTTACAAATCTTAAAAGACTTGCAAAACCTATAAGAGTTAATCACGAGGGTTCCAAACACCATTCTAGACAACCAATATCAAAACCGAAACTACAAAGTAATTTTGTTTTGATATGTTACCAAATAAACAATTGCCCGAAGCAATTTTCCCTAATAGTTTAGCAAATCAAAAATTTACTAAGCACCTTAGTTCTTTTGCTAAACTGATTGGACAAATACAATCGCTTGTTCAATAAGACCAAAATAAAGATTAGAATTAACTCTATTTTTCTCATCAACTTATAATTATTCACATAATAACTTAGACCTTTCACTTTTAAACAAGACAAGTACTAGGTTAGTTAACTAGCATTTCTTGTTAAGGCATTCGATTAGACTTGAATAACCGAAACCTCCACTTTGATAAGTCTAACTAAGATCAGAATTAACTTAATTTCTCTTATCCGGAATCGAATTGGACTAAACAATTGATCCCTAAAACCCTTTTGTTAAGCCATAACCAATTCATACAAACCAAATAAATCAACTTGCATAATTATTTACCTCAACCAAAACCATTGAAACAAACTTAGACATTATCGTACCGCAATTGCACCGTAATTTCGTAAGCCCAAACAATTGATATCAAACCATAAAGCAAGATAACAATAGTTTTTCTTAACCGGAAACAATTGAATCACACACATATCCATACACAAATAATGGAATAAACATCAATTGTACCGAAATTTTGTTAAGCAAAAGCAATAAATATATACAATAAAATCAGGCTTTTCTTAAACAGAAAAACGATTAACTAACAAATTCGTTACCTCAAATTCCGCATCCTCTTCTCCCCAGAAAGATATATCATTAAGCGCAAGTTCACATAGAACTCTCCCCTGTTGTGTTGTCCTCCTCTCGCCAAAACAAAAGAACAACAACAAGGACCAACCTTTACCATAGAAAGGTTGAAAACCGGTTTGAACTAATGCGATGCAAAAGTTGAAACCCCGAAACGCATATGCTTTTATGCTAAACCAAACGATTCAACATATTGTGACTTTTTCACATATTTGTTTCAATCAGAACCCCTTATGATCCTTTGATAAAGCCTACCAACATGGGCTAGAACTTAATCCTGCTAAACCAAAAAGTCACCCAAACCATAAGGGTTCACACCATATGAGATCGAATATTAAGGTCATGAAAACCGAAATCAAACATCCCATAACATACATAGCAATAATATAAAGCATTCAAGCACAGGCTATGTAATCGAAAACTATCACAAGAAAATTATAAAATAATAATTTTACTCATTAATAATAAGATAGTTTTATTCAAAATAGACCTTATACAATTATTGAAAGAAATCAAAAACTGATGTCTATTTTCCTGATTAAGTCTTGCAGTATATGCCTTAATCTTCAGTGGTGCTCTTATTGTTTACTGAAGTTTCATCAATACTCAAACTTTTGAAGCATGTCTCAAGAAACTTGTCTGCAACCACTTCCTATTTTTCGAGAACTTCAATTTGAAGTTTCAAGTCAGCAAGCTCACTTTTCGTCTCTTCTATTTTATCTTTTAGTCTGTCTCGATCTTGAACCAAGGTAAAAAGATTTCTTATGAGTTCTTCAAACCCATATGTAACTTCACACATACCATCTGTGGAAAACCACTAGGTAAAATCTGAATCATTGATAGCAAAAAGACATGACTCTTCTTGGGATCTATCAGAAGTATGATCAGACACGATTCTTGAGATAATCTTTCTTATTCTTCGTTTTGAAACGAATCCTTGACAATTTCTAACCTTTCGAGCTTCCCTTTTATTACTCCTTGTAACACTGCGAGTTATAGGAGACATGTTTAACACAAAAAGCCTTACCAAGAGAAGTCAATAAAGAGAAGATCTCTTCTTGAAAAGAATATACATTCGGTTCAGAAAAACAGAGTTTCCGAAAATAGCAAGTTATTTTTCTGAACTTCTCATTTTTATTAAAAGGAATATATCCTTTAAATATCTCTTATTACCAGAAAATTGTAGTTAATCACGAACATGTGCTCTTGATTATTATGTGCCTTTCCCAGCCACCAAAGAGCACAAACAGGATGGGTTTGCATAATCTCCACACAACTAGGTTATATCGGAGTAAGATTTTTCTAGCTTACATCGAGTATCAGAAACATAGTTCATGTTTTTCTTCGGGAATTTCTGCCCAAGATATTTTCTCCCAAGAAGATGATCCTTCCTTGATCTAAAAACATGATCATTAGGAGACACTGTACTGATGTGAGAATTTTCAGAGATGGATAAATCTCTCTTAATTCTATTAATGAGATTTTCATATGATTATCTCATTCTAAGGATTTCCTTATGATGCACATCAGCATGATTATCTGAAACAATTATCGGAAATTCCTGATTGTTTCTTTTGGCAGAGATTCTCTCTTTCCCTTTCTTCTGGAATCGTTCTTCACCAAAACAAGGATTGTTTCGATATGGGTGAGGAGGAACCTTTTTCTAGAAGCGATTATCAACTCTTACTTCTAATTCTTTTTAGTTGACCTTGTCGGGTTGTGGTGTATTCTGTCTTTCTACTGAGGAATGATCTTTCAGTTTTTTAAGACAAGAAACTTCTTTCAATATTTTTACCACCATATTTTGAAAAAGTATAAGTTTCTTGTCAAGTGACTGAAAGTTGTATTCCTTAAGATCACGCACACGGAATCGGTTCAAAGTTTCCTTTGGACAAGATTTCGTCTGATCATCAGTAGATATAGAAGATGGTTTCTCATCCTCTTCTGACTTGATGTAGTTAGGCAAACTACCATCATCATGATTTGTTTCAGATGTGATCAAACAATTTTTGTTATCACAATCTCTCAAAGTCGAGCAAGGACCTTTGGTTTCTTCATCAGAAGAAATTGTAATAGAATCATTAGTCATAGGATATGTCTCTTTATCTTGAGTAAGAGTTTTACCAAGAGCTTCTAATTTGACAATGAGATCCATATTCTCTTTGGCTAGACTATATAGTTGAATGTCTTTATATTTGATCTCATGTTTAAGAAGATTTGACTCTGTCTTTAATATTAGCATTCTTGTAGACAAAGATTTAATGGGCTTTAGGAGTTTTATCAACTCTTTATCAGCATCTTCTTTTCGATCAGAGATAGACTCGGATGTACTCTTGATTTTCGTAACCCCTGGATCATGAGTTAACGAAGTGGTAACATCTTCAACTTTTGAGTATTCATACTCTTGCATAACGTTAACTGAATCAGTCATCGATTTAATTCTTATAGGATGGATCGCACCAAACACAGATTGTTAGATCTTTTCATGTTTGCCTGCTCTGATACCAATTGAAAAGTCGAGGGTACCCAAATATACCTTAATCTAAAACTTCTCCACTTATAAGTCCTTTCTCCGAAAGTGATTGTCTATGGATTGAGTTGAGAAAATACAACTAATCGGTTCACACTTCGTGTGATCGTCTATGGATACGAGGTCGAGACAATATGACAACAAGATAACTTGCGTGATTGACTATGGATACAAGATCGAGACAATACAACAACGAAGTATGTTTACTTGATAATAGGTTCAGACTTAACCAAACACAATAGGATTACTATCAAGTAAATAGGAATTAACGTTTGTGTATTTTACTTCTAATTATAAAAAACAATTATAATTGCGGAAATAGAAAAGTAAAAGACACAGAAAGATTTTGTTAACGAGGAAACCGCAAATGCAGAAAAACCCCGGGACCTAGTCCAGAATTGAATACTCTCAGAATAAAGCCGCTATACAAAATCTAAACCAACTTCGTATAGTTGAGACCAAGAAACTAAACCTATAGTTCACCTAGTTCCCTCAGTATCCCTGCGCCTCCAACTTGTAATAAGTCACACACTTGGAACAAATCCTTTGGTTCGTATTCTAAATAGTAAAGGAACAACAAATCTGTTCGGTAACAAACAACGTGATATGAGTTTGACAAAAGGATCTTCCGTTTATCCAAATAAACTCCTTTGTCAGGTTCTTAGATCTGCCTCTCAACAACTATCAAAGTAATTGTCTTGACTTATGCAATTAATACTCTTAATCACAAAGAATTGTATTGATGTCGATCTACTCAACTAATCAATCAAGGTTATCACAAAGATAAACCGATTATAGTTGGATCCCCATCCGATCAAGTTTTTTGCACACCAAATATTATGAACTCAAATAAGAAATCTTCTTTGTCTTCAAATCTTCTTAGATCTTCAATAAACACCTGCACACAAACAACTTGAATCTCTTGTGATCAATCACACATAGAACGGAGTCTGTTCACAATGGATTATCACAAGACGTCTTTAGATCTACAAACAGTCTAAAGATCCCTGTCGACACTTCGATCTAGTTATAGTGAATCTTATATCAGAAGAGAAGATTCTCAAGCATAAACAAACTAGGTGCAATCAAAGTTCAACAACCGTTAGTCAATCAAATCAATCGAAAACTAATAATAAACTGCAATTATCTAGTTTCCCACCAACGGTACTCGTAGAGCTTCCCAATCCCAAAGAAGTCTTTAAAATGAGCGGTCGTAAGAGATTTTGCCTAATTAGGGTACTTTCCTCTCCGAATAGACGGCTCCACCAGTAACAACACAACTAGGTTGTTTTGCTGGCTCTGAGGATTAGTTTGCTTGAAATGCAAACTTCAATATTTATAGACCAAGGAAGTTTGGACACCAAGGAATTTCCAAAACCGAATATTCTCAAAGATATGCAATAAAGTCCAAATCGGTTTTCATAATTCCCGGAAATGCACTGTCCAAATATAATGACCGAAATCTCAGTAGAAAAATCTCCAATTAGTAAATGCACATTACTAATTTTTATTTTCTAAAGATATGCATTTAATTGCTGGAAATTAAAAGCATATATAACTAAAAACCTTAATTAAAAGATTCTCAATTTATTTCGATCCGGGATTCTCCTTTAGCTATTAAGGAATATCTTTGAACAATAAAAGGTAAGAGTTACTACACATGTTCAAAGTATGTCGTAAACTTTACTTTGTAAATCCTTTTTCATATTTACAATCTTGGAATCGATTTGCCACACTTCCAAACAAGTTTAGAATTGGTTCATCTGACTTCCAAGAACTATGTGATTGATTATCCTTTCAAATCACCAATCATGGGTTTCACGGTTCTACCAAAACAAGTTTCGGTTCTACATCCATGTGGGTACTAAGATTAGTCACGCTAGTTACCAAAAGTTGGTTGACTAGGTACTAGGATCGGTTACCACATATTTATGGTATCTAACTTGTATTCGGTTGCACAAGTCATAGGATCGGTTCCCCAATTACTAAAAACTTGTTGCACCTCTTACAAGGATCGATTCCCTCTTGTGATCGGTTGCACCTCTTACTAGGATCGGTTCCCCAATGTCTAGAGTTGGTCATACCAATTACAACATATCGATCATACCATCTCAGGTGATTACTTAAGATCGGTTTCACTAATAAAAGTCATACCAATACAAAAGTCAGGCATTGTGAATAGTTTTACCAAGATACATAAACAAGTTATGAGCGGTTATACTAAACACACATATTGGTAATCCAAATATTTGCGATGAATAACAATACCAATAAGCCTAGCGATTTCTCTTTTGATTCACAAAACAAGTTTATGAATGTACTTCCTTTAAACGAATGTAAAACATTGTTTCCTAGGACTAAATCTTCACCTACACCCATACATAATCACAATAACATTCATACGATTATGTTGATGTCTTATATACGAAGTTCAAAAGATAGACGTTATACTTCGTATTGTAATTCCTTAATAATATGTATAACTAGAGTATAATCATTCACATCTTCGCAGTTATGTTTTCAATATGCACGACTTGAAAGATACGTTAGGAATGAAATAGTTCATGTCAAATATTACTAACCTTAAGTTGAAGGATGATGTCGTCGTTGTAGTTCTTTACTTCTTCATATTCTTCAAGTCTTCACGTAATACTTGTAAGTCTCATATCCTAGTAACTTTCTATCTAACCTATACGAAGTTGACTCTAGTAAATAATCAAGCGACTCTTTAAATGAGTTTTGATTCACTAAAATATGACAACCAAACTTGACATACCAACGCTTGGTGGGTTCAACCGAGCTATGCTCTAACAGTCTCCCCTATTCTAATGGACCAACCAAGATAACTTAGTTACAAACCGAACCGATTATGTATGTATACTATCTTTATTCGATAAGACTAAAAAGAAATCAGAATTAACTCAATTTCTCTTATCAGATTCTAATTATTCATAGAATAACTTAGACTTTCTTTTAGAGAGGACAAAAACTAGGTTACTTAATTAGTTTTTTTTATCAAGGAATCGACTAGACTTGAAAAATCGAACCCTATGTTCGACAAGCCTTAACTAAGATCAGAATTAACTTAGCTACTCTTATCAGGAATCAAAGAGACTAAAACAAATGATCCCTTTTTCGTTAAGCAAAAATAATTGATACCATTCAACTCCAATTCGAATTGATACAGTTTTTCTTAACTGGAAACAATTGAATCACATAATCAATCCATACAACATAATCGAAATAACAATTGTACCTAATTTATTAAGCAAAGGAAAAATATATGCAATAAAATCAAGCTTTTCTTAACAGGATAAACGATTAACTAACAAAAAAAAATCGTACCTTACGCCATGACAAACTAAGATCAGAATTAACTTAGTTTTCATAACAGGAAAGATTATAACATAATTCTTCTCTTGGTTTCCACTACCACTCTCCACACAAAGATATATCATTAAGTACCAGTTCAATAAGAACTTGATAGACGCATTTATGTATCTATTTTCATCTCTATTGTGTATATTGTTAGTACCCATTTTTGTACTTATTTTGGTATTTTATCCCTTTGTAGGTGTTTTTGGAAAAATATGCTTTTGCGGCGAAATTGGCTCGAAAAGTTGTTAAAGACACCTGGAAGGACATTTGTTATTCGGACTCTCACTTTGGATAAGGGGTAACCCATTTCCAAGCAGCTACTAAACACAGACCGGGACTGGATAGGGGGACTCCACTTCTTCACGTTTTAGAAACAAAATTGGCGGGGGAAATGGTTTTCACGGACAGATTTTAGGGTTGGAGTTTTGATCGATTTTTATGGAGATTAAAGGGATGAAATTGATTGGGTTTACTCCTTAGGACTACACAGGCCTGGTAAAGTCTTTGGATTGAACCCAAATTGGCTAGAGATCGAATTAGAGCAAAACAGAGGTGATGGAAGTTTCGGGTCTTTGATGAATTATTTTAGGAATTTCAGGGAGACTAAAGGCAAGATTTTCTTCCCAAAGCTTGATATCTATCTAAGGAAGAGTTTAGAATCAAAAGGAAAGCTCATATACGCGTAGAAATCCTAAAACAAGAAATTGCCGCAACTTTGCCGTGAAGAGAAAGGAAGATATTTTGGAATATTTTGGAGAGATTTAATCGGTCTTTTTGATATAAATAGGTTGGTTGGGTCATATAGAAGAGGTGTCGAAAGTTAGGGGAAGTTTAGAACACCACAGAGCCGAGAAATCAAAGTTGAAGAAAACCATCTGCTGAAGAACACGAAGAACTTCGACCCACACCGAACCGTCGCAGAAGCAGTCTTATATTCAACTACAGAAAGTTGTTATCGTTTTTGACTATAATCGCTTTAAACCTTCAGCGACCATTACTTTCCTTACAAAAAGCTTTCTGTAACTACAGCTCCTTTTTAATAAAAACACCTTATTTGATCAATGAAATCAACTTTTGAGCATATTTCTAATATGAGGAGCTAAACCCCTTAGCCGAGGCAACGGAGGAAGCCATTGTTCCATGAAAAGTGGTATAATTCTATTTTAATTATTTTTACAATCTTTTACATGATTATTTGCATAGAACTAATATTGAAAAATTGATTTTTATTAAGTGATTGTGAATTGTTTTGATGGAACATGCTAGGTTTTAAAACTTTTGATGTTTCATGCTTTATGTTTACAATTATTACTTCAAGAATCCATTAGAGGCAAAATATTAGAATCACTTTAAAAGAAAGAATTGCATGAATATTGATTAGATTATATCACTTAATTGGTCAATGGTGGAATCCAGAGTCTCGGTGTCTTTTTATAATTTGATACAATTTTATTTGAGTTATTTAATTTAATTTAAGTCTAAAAAAAATCCTTCACAAGTTCGAGAAACGAATCTTTTTACCACTATCTATAAATCACACCAAATCTTTGGCGCCGCCGACGCGGACTTGTTTTTAGGGTTTTAGATTTATTTTTTATTATTTTTTATTTTGTTCTATTTTACGTTTTTGGGTATTTGTCTTTTGTCTACAGGTTTTGGAACATAAAGAAAAAAATTGATCCAAGGAGTTTGGTGATTTCGTAAAGACTTGGAGCTAAAGATTAAAGCGAAAAGAACGGAAAAGAAGACAAATTTTTTTAGTTTATTTTTTTAGGGTTTTGTTTATTTTAGAAAAAAAAAACTGTATTAGCGTTTCTTATTTATTTTGTAATTTTTCTTTTCTTTTTTTTTGAACTTTTTGGACTTTGGACATTATTTTATTTTTATTTTTATATACCCTACGGAAGGGTATCCTTAAATATAAAATTGTTTGCAGAGAAGGAGAACAATTACGATATTGTCTCTGCACCTTGGGTTCGTACACTGACACAGGAGTCAGTGGCCCGAGTCGACTACAACCGATTCATCCCCCGTCTGGAACGGGAGGTAAAATTCTTAACACTCGCGAATCCCCTGTCAGCGAGTTACTATCTTCCTTAAGGTGCATATCTGTTGAGGTTTTGAATACGGACATTTATTTTCCTAGTAAAGGGCAAGGCCTGGCCATACAAGATAAGGGTTCGGATTTCATCACCGTTCTCTTCTTGCCCGCCTTAGGAAAACAATACCGAACATGAACCCAAGCTTAAAATATTGACTAGAACGAGACCAATAGGGTAACGAGCTTATAGGAAAGTCGTTCAAAAGGATCGTATTGGGTATCTTGTTAGCCTAACTCAAAGTTCAGGAAGATTACTGTAAGTCGATTAGAGCTGCCTTGTAACCCAGGGAAGCGTTGCCAAAGAGGTGGGGGTATCAAAGCTCCTTTGAGCTTCTCCTACTTCTCTTCGACTTACTTTATTCGGATCGTCCTACGAGGTTTGCTAAAAATTGTACCCAGTTGCCTCTTGGAAGAGTAGAAGCTGGTCTAGGAACAATCTAAGTGGAGCCATCATGCTTTTTGTTTGCTAGAAATCAATAGGTTTGATTTGGTTGAGTCGTCCTTGATTTGTGATTGCTTACCCTTCCAATTTAGGAAATTCTTGTGTATGCCTGAACGTAAAAGAGATGCCCTAGGTAGATTTGTTAAAGAAAAACCTAGCAGTTCTAAGCGTCTCGATTACCTTAATCTAGAAAGTCCAATTTTCGGAGAGTCCTGTTTTGAACGTTCTTCTTTTACTGAGGAGAGAATCCCTAATACTCCGATAGTACCAGAAATGGCTACTTTGAAAGCTTTGTTGAATCCGACTAGGACCACTCGTCCCTCGTGTATTAAGTTAGCTGACACTGTAGCCAATTATTAACTTAAACCTGGGACCATACAGATGCTCCCAATCTTTTTAGGGAAAGAAAATGAGAACCCTTATTTCCATGTTAGGGATTTTGAAGAAATTTGCAGTACCCTAAGAATTAGAGGCTTAGATGATGATGCTTTGAAACTTAGGTTATTTCTCTTTTACCTGAAAGATAAAGCCAAATCGTGGATGTATAGTTTGACTTCTGAATCAATCGAAATATATGAACAACTTGCATCTTCCTTTTTCAATAAGTTTTTCCCTAGGCACAAAACATCGTTTATTAGGACGCAAATCTGCACATTCTCACAACAAGAGGGAGAATCTTTGTATAGGTATTTGGAAAGGTTCAATGATTTGTTAACACAATGTCCTCACCATGGTTTAGAAAATGTTAGGCTAGTTCAGATCCTTTATGAGGGTTTATATTATTCAACAATAACCACGGTTGAAGCTCTGTGTACAGGTGGGTTTGAGAACCAAACTGTTGATGCGGCAATGACATTTTTGAATGAAGCCGCCGAAAAGACCCAATAATGGGAAAATAGTAGAGAACCCCGGAAAATAATTCTTCTAAGCATAGGAAATGTTAATAGGGTAGAAGGAGGCTATGAATCAGATGCCAAGATTGCAGCGATAGCTAAAAGGTTAGAGGCTCTAGAAATGGGTCACACTAGTGGTAGATTGGAGCCTTTTTGGGAAGGCCAGAATAATGGAGAGCAAGCCAATGCTCTTTATAATAACACTAGACTCGATAATCGTTAGAAATTTGACCCATATTCAGAAATCTATAATCCTGGGTGGAAAAACCATCCAAACCTTTCATGGTCTAAGGTCAAGAGTCAAGGTCAGTTTAGCAATTCTAACGCTCCTCCAGGTTTTGGCTATACTAAGAATCCTTTAGGATCAGCTCAGTTTAAGAATCAGTCTGATAAGAAAATTTTGAGTCTAGAGGAATCTCTCGCTTTGTTAACCCAACAAACTGCAATGTTTCATCAATCGATGATACAAGGTTTAGATGAAAATAAAAAGATGGTCCAAGATAATTCTCAGGCTATTTCCGAGTTAAAAACCCAGGTTAGTTTGATAAATGAGTCTTTGAGAGAAAAAGGTAGGTTTCCTAGTCAAACACAACCCAACCCTAGAGGAGTTCATGAAGTAGGTACAAAACCATCGAATCAATTGAATACAATTAGAACCCTTAGGAGTGGTAGAGTTGTAGACAATAAGGTAAACATGCCCGAAAGTGAGCAAACTGTAGTTCACCCCTCAGGACCATCCATAGCTGAGGAGACTGATAAAATCTCTAATGATGTCAATTCGGTTCCTGAGAGGCCCTATTTTATTCCTAGAGCCCCATTTCCACAGCTACTAGTACCAACAAAGAATGAATCCAACTTTAATGACATTATGGAGGTTTTTAAGAAAGTTACCATAAACCTTCCGTTACTAGAAGCAATTAGGCAACTTCCGGCTTATGCCAAGTTCCTCAAGGATATGTGTACGCGGAAGCGAAAGCTTAGTGTCCCTAAAAAAGCCTTTTTAGCCAGTCATGTAAGTTCGATCATTCAGAATACCACAAGTCCTAAGTATAAAGACCCAGGTGCCCCTACCATTGCTTGCACGATAGGAAAACACAGGGTAAAAAAAGCTTTACTTGACTTAGGAGCAAGTGTGAACTTACTTCCGTACCATGTGTACTTACAACTGGGACTTGGTGAATTGAAACCTACCAAGATAACACTGCAGTTAGCTGATAGGTCTGTTAAAATTCCTCGTGGTGTGATAGAAGATGTTCTTATTGAGGTCGACAAGTTTATTTATCCTGTGGATTTTGTAGTCCTAGATACACAACCTGTCCCTGACCCAGAGAATCAAATACCGGTGATTTTAGGTCGCACATTTTTAGCCACGTCTAATGCCGTTATCAACTGTAGGACCGGACTTATGAACATATCCTTTGGTAATAAGAACACTGAACTAAATGTCTTTAATATTACTAGACAAGCTTCTGATGATTTAGAGGAAGTGAATATGATTAGTACTTTGGTTCAGGATCTAGTTCAGGATAATTGGGACGACGCTTTGTTTGGTGAATCTTTAGATGAATTTGATGAGACAATTATCTTGGGTAAGATAGATGACCAAACTTTAGAACTAGAAGAAGCTCTCGAATATTTTAAGGACTCTACATACCCAGAAATTCAGTCACTAATGTTAGATCTTTCTGTGAGTAATGATGACCCTAAGTTTGGGGGTAGAGAACTGGGAGAAGCTCTTGAGTATTTTAAAGACTCTGAGGATCCAGAAATTCAAGCAATAATTAGAGGTTTGTCTGAGAATACTGACTACCCTAATTTTGGGGGTAGTGATGGTCAAGTATCCTTATTAGAAGTCCCTAACTTGGGACTCGAGTCTAGTGTGCCTGAGGTATTACTTGAGTCTGTCCCGACTCCACAACCCGATCCTCCTGATACTGTCCAGGAATCGGGAACTCATAGTTCGGAAAAATATGTTTGTCAAGACACTCACATGAAGCCTAAGAGGGCGTCACAGATAAACCCAGTTGTCTTGCAAGAAAGTTTAGATCAGGTTGTGCTCCGTCTGTTAATTTTTCTAATCCTGTGCAGTTGTCTTATATTAGTGGCAGTGCTATTTGGTTCTGATGACCCACAGTTATTTCGACTACTGATATATGATTTGAAAGGTAAGTAGCCATTTTATGGTACTTGATGTATGGCTGAAGACTTTAAACTTAGCACTTATTGGGAGGTAACCCATTCTCATGCAACACGGTAATATCTTTCCTTAACTCTTTTTCTTCAAATGGTAACAGTTTCTCCTTGTTCATGCTTTTAATTTCATCTTTAGAACATTGAGGACAATGTTAGATTTAAGTTTGGGGGTATGGGAGAAACTTTTTAGTTGCATAATAAACTCCAGAGCCTAGAAATTAATGCCTATTAAGGATGGCACTAACCAATCTAAGTGGATGGAAGCATTTTGGTTGTAGGAGTTGAGGAACCAATCTGAGTGAATGGAAACATCTATATAGAGTCTATTCATAAAAGCACAGAGCTCAGGTGTTAGAAATAACATGATAGTTTCGCCATATCTCGTTGAGTCCTTTTCACTTCTGTTTTTATTTTATTTTATTTTTAAAATATGTTTCTCTAAGTGATTAGGTGGGGCTCACGATTCAAGTTGTTACCACTGCTAGGGTGAAATAGAGTGATTGAGATACAAAAAAAAAAGACCAGACCAATAGACCAATCGGAATAAAAATTAACACTTGGATAGCAATATGTGTGTGTTCTCCCTATCTCCGTCACCTAAACAAGCGTGGAACGCAGGATCCACGGGAATTACCATGTAATCTGCTGACAAGAAGCATGCGCTTGGATCCAAAAGATCTAATCATGTCGTTAAAATAAATAAATAAATGTGTGTTCAATAAATCGACCGCTGGTTCCCTTGTATATGCCAGACGAGTTGATCTAGAATTAGGATTATCGACCGTTGGTCCCCTTGTATATGCCAGTTGTGTTGATATTAGTCAGACCGGTATCTTAGTCCATTAGCATAGGTTCATCTTGGCAGAGGCCTTCAGACAGATATGAGAAACACTGTTCACCTAGTCAACATCAAAACCATCTATGTTTTTTCTATATCCATCTCTTAATCTATCCATGTGATTTGTTGATTCCGGATATTGATGTCCATAGTGCGACTATCTGAGTAGAGCTCTGTCACTTATATATGAATTTTAGTATGCTTGAGTGCAAACTCGTATACAGCAATTGGAATTTCGCATTAGGGTACTTCCTCCCGTAATCAATAAGTATGCCAACCGAGGAGGTTCTTTAGTGCATTTCAAGGTTCTGCGTAGATATCTAGGGTCTGGAGTAAAGGTTTTGTGGGTATATCTCTAGTAAACCCTCCCGAGACTTTAACTCGGCCACTAGGGCCACCTAGGGGTTTAAAGGCTTATTGCAAATGCTAAGTGCAATCGACGATGCCTGCGACAGTGAGTTAGGATTTTATTTTATGTTTTTAATTTTCTCGGGACTAGCAAATAATAAGTTTGGGGGTATTTGATAGACGCATTTATGTGTCTATCTTCATCTCTATTGTGTATATTGTTAGTACCCATTTTTGTACTTATTTTGGTATTTTATCCCTTTGTAGGTGTTTTTGGAGAAATATGCTTTTGCGGCGAAATTGGCTCGAAAAGTTGTTAAAGACACCTGGAAGGACATTTGTTATTCGGACTCTCACTTTGGATAAGGGGTAACCCATTTCCAAGCAGCTACTAAACACAGACCGGGACTGGATAGGGGGACTCCACTTCTTCACGTTTTAGAAACAAAATTGGCGGGAAAAATGGTTTTCACGGACAGATTTTAGGGTTGGAGTTTTGATCGATTTTTATGGAGATTAAAGGGATGAAATTGATTGGGTTTACTCCTTAGAACTACACAGGCCTGGTAAAGTCTTTGGATTGAACCCAAATTGGCTAGAGATCGAATTAGAGCAAAACAGAGGTGATGGAAGTTTCGGGTCTTTGATGAATTATTTTAGGAATTTCAGGGAGACTAAAGGCAAGATTTTCTTCCCAAAGCTTGATATCTATCTAAGGAAGAGTTTAGAATCAAAAGGAAAGCTCATATACGCGTAAAAATCCTAAAACAAGAAATTGCCGCAACTTTTCCGTGAAGAGAAAGGAAGAGATTTTGGAGAGATTTAATCGGTCTTTTTGATATAAATAGGTTGGTTGGGTCATATAGAAGAGGTGTCGAAAGTTAGGGTAAGTTTAGAACACCACAGAGCCGAGAAATCAAAGTTGAAGAAAACCTGCTGCTGCTGCTGCTGCTGAAGAACACGAAGAACTTCGACCCACACCGAACCGTCGCAGAAGCAGTCTTATATTCAACTACAAAAAGTTGTTATCGTTTTTGACTGTAATCGCTTTAAACCTTCAGCGACCATTACTTTCCTTGCAAAAAGCTTTTTGTAACTACAGCTCGTCCCTTTTAATAAAAACACCTTATTTGATCAATGAAATCAACTTTTGAGCATATTTCTAATATGAGGAGCTAAACCCCTTAGCCGAGGCAACGGAGGAAGCCATTGTTCCATGAAAAGTGGTATAATTTTATTTTAATTATTTTTACAATCTTTTACATGATTATTTGCATAAAACTAATATTGAAAAATTGATTTTTATTAAGTGGTTGTGAATTGTTTTGATGGAACATGCTAGGTTTTAAAACTTTTGATG
>JAJJMB010017781.1:1874151-1888189 GCA_023531105.1 Papaver atlanticum | reverse complement strand
CAAGTTCGAGAAACGAATCTTTTTACCACTATCTATAAATCACACCATAACTCTCCCCCTGTTAGTTGTTATTCCCATGCGAAACAAAATAACAACAACAACAAAAAAAAAACTTTACCAGAGAAAGGGTTAAACTGTTTTAACTAATACGAGCCAATAGTAAAAGCCTAAACTGAAACTCATATGTTATGCATGTAAATATAAATCGATAATAGCATCATTGTGACTTTCATACATGAGTTTATCAGTATATCTTCATGATCCTTTGATAAAGCCTACCTAAAAAGGCTAGAACTTAATCCCTCTAAATCAAAAAGTCACAAAATCATAAGAGATCACCACAATATGAGATTGGAGATTAGGGTTAGTGAAAACCGAAATAACATACCATAACCTAAAGAAAAGCATAAAAGATATATATTCATAACAAGCTATTCAATCGAAACTACCACAAAGAATGATACAAAAGATTTAAATAAAAGCTTAAGCATTCATATTATTGATAGTTTTGAATAGACTTTACAAAAAAATTGAAATAAATTAACAATTGATTAGTCTATTCTTATAAAAAGGATTTGGTAATCAAATCTCTTCATGGTGTTGCGATCTTCTTCGTTTGATAGGAATAATTCTTCGAATTCCCTGAAGAGATCCTTGATCAAAGTATAGTTTCTCAACTTATAGCATAGTAGGTTTCCCCTAATTTAATCTCTTTAAAAGAATTTCTTACTGTTTGACAAGATGAGCTTGAACAAGTAGAGAGTTTTCAAGAGAACGCTTCAACATCATGACTTCTAACTTTGTTTCTGCAAAGGTACGTGTCATTTTGTGGAACTCTTTTTCATAATCGATCATAGAATAAGATGGATCGATATTATTGCAAAAGTCAACTATGTTTCCATCTAAGCCAATAGGATTGGAGGACAAAGAGGAATCAAAGGCTAATTTTTCAGCATACCTTTCTAAAACCCTTGCCGAGAGTCTTGCATGGTAATCAGTATTGTACATAACTCTTGTTCTAAGAGGAATAGACAAGATTTTTTTTCTTCTTAAAAGATGTAAAAGAATACCGGAACTCATTATAAATATCAATAGTTTCCGAAAAACTTGGTCACTGATTATGGAAGGCAGATATATTCTCTTCCAAAATAATAGAACCGAAACTTTTACATTATCAGGGTTTAAGAAAGTGTCTTCTTGTGAATATCTTCGATTTATCTCACAAGCTTTTGACTATAGTGTTATATACACTGAACTCATCAAACAACAAAATTGAGCACTACATGAGCTAGTGTATGAATTCAAGATACTAAGTATCCAGTTGAGACAGACTAGTCTCTTTAATAATTGTAGAGAATTTTCCCTTATCTGTTCTCTTAGAAACATTACTTCTCGTAGGATGAACCAAACTTAATTATCATAGAAAATACTATCATCAAGATATGTAGGTATTACCTTATGTAGAGACATGTTGGAGGATTGGTCACATTCATTCCTTTTTGTTTCCACAGACTTCTTTGGCACCCACTTCCATGTTTTGATAGGTTTGAGGTTTTCTTACCTTTTGTGATGAACCACTCTTTGATATCCCTTCTGAGGATATTAATATGAACTCTTTGATCTGGCAGAATTATGTGTAAATTTTCTCGTAAAAGGCCTCTTGGAACAACGTTGACTAGATGTTGTTCTTTTAGAGTTTGAACAAATTACTTGTTGATAATGTCTAAAAATGTGAACTTTATTCCACAATGAAAACATCTTCTGTAATGAAGTAGTTGATCTCGTGGAATACTCTGATGGGAGTAGATCTTCTTGCAATCATTAAGGGGTACAAAAGCTTCTTTAGAAGGCGAAAATTTCTTCCGAGAAACTTCAATGTCGTTCTTTTTCCTTTTTGAGGAATAAGTTAAATCAGATTTTGTGAGAATCTTGGGTTTATCTGGATAGGATACTATCAAGTTAATTTTTTGACATTAAAGATCGATTTTCATCTTCAAGCCTTTTAACAAGTTCTGAAACTATCTTGATCTCATAATCAGATGAGATTTTTAAGGAAGTGTATTTGTCTGAAGCTGAGATTGTCAATAGATCAGTCATATTTTTTTGATCAATACTTTTACTAAGTTTCTTTTCTAAAGTTTGAATCTTCAAAGAAAATGTATTATTGAGAGAGATTAGTTCATCTTTTAAAGAGGCAGGATCAAAAATAAGTTGTTCATTTTCATCTTGCGTACAACTTATATTGTCTAGTAGCTTTCATTCTCTTTCTAGTGCAAGATTTAGTTCAGACACATGAGAGAAACTGCTCGCATAATTCTTTTAGTTGTGATGTTTCTATATTCATATAATCAATGTCTTTTTTATTGTCAAGAATAGTCTTTTTAGAGTATAAATCATTGATTGTGAATACAGGGCTTAACTTTACCTCCTCTTGAGAATATTCAGACATATTTTCAGAAGAGCAAGTAGAAATTGAAGAAGAAGCTCCTTTTAAACATTTGCTAAAATTAAATCCGTAAAGTGATTCACCAAACTCTTGTGACTCGTTAACTGAGTCTACCCCTAGTTACTTCGTTTCCTTAGTATCCATGTGTCTATGACTGTCTGGTTAAGCACATGAATCCCAAGACTGAAAATTAATATCCTGAGTTACTTTACCGACGTAAAGTCTGAAGTACTCAACTCTTTTTAATCGTCTTCCAAACAGTAAAGGAACAAAGCTGTCCGGTAAATACTCTAATGATCTTTTGATAAAGACTCGTTGAGTTTTGACAAAGGCCCATTTAAACAAGTAAACTCCTTTGTCGGGTAAGATCAATCCAAATCAGTAACTTAGATTCGGATTCACAACTACCATATTCAGATAATGAAGAATACCACCAAATCATAGTTTCCGATCTAAACGACTATTTGATCAAATCTATCAAAGATAAACCGGATCTAAGTCGGATCCCATACGATCAAGATATGTGTACAAGTCACGATATTCGAAAACCAATAAGAAAAATCTTATTGTCTTCAAATCTTCAATTTCCTTCTTATGTACCTGCACATCACAGACTTGAACCCACTTATGATCGATCACACACAGAACTGAGTCTGTTAACAATGGATGATCACAAGTTGTCTTTAGATCTAAAAACATTTCTAAAGATCCCGTTAATACTTTGATCTAGTTTGAGTGACCCTTATGTCATAAGAAAAGGCTCTCAAGAATAATCAAACTAGGTGCAATCAAAGTTTAAACAATCGTTAGTCAATCAAATCAATAATTAAAAACTAAAATTACAATGCAATTATCTAGTTACCCACTAACGTACTCGTAGAGCTTCTTGATACCACAGAAGTCTTTAAACAAGGGGTCGTAAGAGATTTCGCCTAATTAGGGTACTTTTCTCTCCGGATAGACGGCTCCACCAGAAACAACACGAATGAAGTTTGCCTGGCTCTTAGGATATATTGCAAGAAATGCAAACTCAACTATTTATAGACCAAGGTTGTTTGGACAATAAGGAAATTCCAAAGTCGAAAATATTCTCTAGATATCAATAAGTACCTAATTTCGGTTTTCCTATTTCCAATTAATATCCAACCTGTAATTCTGAAATCTCTCATTAGAAAATTTCTAATATTGGCTTATCATTTAACTAATATAACTTTCCATGAGATATGATTTGCTGGAAAATCAAAAACATATAATCGAAAAATTTAATTAAATGATTCTCAATATTTCAGATGGGATCACCTTGAGTATCAAGGAATATCTTTAGACAATAAAAGATAAGAATTATATTCATGTCCAAATTATGTCGACATCCAGAACTTTCCTATGTAAAAAACCCTAATTCCAAACTCACACAAAACCGTAAAGTAATATGTGAATATGAAGGATCGGTTTACCATGACTCCTAACATAGACTAAGATCGGTTCTACCAAGTTTCCAAATATAGGTAGGGTTCGGTTCAACCATGACTCCCAAAAATAGTTAGGATCGGTTCTACCAAGACTCTCAACATAAATTAAGATCTGTTCTACTGCGTATCTTAAATTAGGCAAAGATCGATTCTACCATAACTCTTAACATAAGTAAAAATAGGTTCTACCAAAGTTCTTACCTAGGTTCAAATTGGTCATCCAATAGATCTTCAATGAAAACCAAACCTAAATGCCTATTGATTTCCTTTTGATTATGAAACAAGTTTCGTATATGTACTTCCTTTAAACATATGTACAAACATAGTTTCCTAGGATGAAATCACACATATATCCAATACACAATCAAGTAACGAGTTAGTCACATAGATTATGCTGATGTCACGTTTACAGAGTTCAAAAGATAAACGTTATACTTCGTAATCAAATATTCATCCTTGACACTTTGATCATAATAAAATGACCAAGTCTAACACTGGAGCAAAGTATAACCTCGCATGTTATGTTTTTAATATTCAACAACTTGAAAGCAACGATAAGAATGGAAACAAGCAAGTAGAAGGATGATATCTTCATTCTAGTCAATACGTCTTCACGATCTTTAGGTCTTCAAGGTAATACTTGTATGTGTCAACATTCCTAGATTTTCTAGTCTAACCTAAATGAAGTTGACTCTAATACATTCAATCAAGCGACTCTAATTGAGTTTTGATACTAAAATATGACAACCAAACTTGATATACCAACGCTTGGTGGGTTCAACCAAGCAATGCTCTAATAGTTCTTCATACAACTGTATTCTGGGTTACGACTTTGAAGACTTCACCTAAATATTAGAGAAGGCTAGCCAGTCTATCCTTTACCTGATAGTTCGTGTATCCGTATCTTGTTCTTAATGATCTTTGAGGTTTTATTATTCTCTAATCCGAAACGAGATAGATAAATATCACAAAGTTTCTTTCTTATCAAACGATATGATTCCTCAAGATAAATATCTAAACTCTTATTCGATTTGGATTGTGCTTGAGAGGCGGTGAAGAATCAAAGTTTCTCATCTAATTGAGTGTAAGTTATTGGGATTGTGAGGTTCGCTGGACTTTGTCTACTGCAAACAGATTTCCAAACATATATTGAAAATTCAAAATGTAAATCAGATAGGCTTGTTTGTTAGAGGCATACAAAAATCAAAAGTTTTCACTGAGGTTGAAGCAACTCTTAGGTTGTAAAGGACGTCATCTAAGGGAATCAAGTGCATAGAACCTTGCGGGGTTCAAGATACGTAAGGAACACGAATGCAACTGAATTGCTTGAAGGTTGAATTCGGTCTCAACTACATTCCAGTTCCAAGTCTGATAGTAGGCTAGTGTTTGTAGTCGTTTAATACATTGTGGTCTTCAAAAATGGACGAGGTCCCGGGTTTTTTATGCAGATGCAGTTTTCTTCATTAACAAAACTTTTGGTGTCTAGTATTTTTTTTTCTTCGCATTATATTGTTTTATATTTACAACAAGAATAACACAAGTAGTACGTAATCAATCTAGATAGTTTAAGTCCTTATATTAATTCAGATACGACTAGATTGATCGTGGATATTGATTTTTTAGATCGTCCAATAATCCTTTCTACACAATTAGCTTTAGGTATTTTTAGTATAAACATATTGATTGTGGAAGAGAAATAAAAAAACTTTACATGCATATTATTCGAGGGTCTTTGCTTTAGACCTACTTACAAATGTATTGGGTTTCATCCATACAGGTTGCTGAATGAAAAAGTTAGTGGTGCACTTGGTACCCTCTCATTTTCAGTATTTGGTGTAGTATTTTTGTGATTTGATGGATTACATGTTTAATTTTCCATGGTGGTATAATGCATGTTCTAAGAAAAAACACGATCAACAAGGACTTATTCGATGATGATGATGGAGGAAATTTTCATGAGCTGAGCTTGTGTGAGAATAGTTATTAGTGCCCTTGATTCTGCCATAATGAAGTAAAGCTTAGTGGATCTTCAATATCACAAAGCACCTTCCCAATCCCAGTCCTCAGTATAACTCGTGAACCTCTAAGGATTTCCCTAACAGCTCTGTCATAATTGAGTTTTGTGGAACTTCATGGTAGAGGTGTCCAACCCAATGATGTTGTATCCTGGTGAGTTTGGTTGGTGTTCTTTAGATCACTTAGAGATGATCCTGGACCTAGTGGTGGATGATGATGCGTAACCCGGTTGAAGTCACAAACTCCTTGAGATTTGAAAAACTTGGTGGTGGTTGGAGGCGTTGGTGTGCTGGAAGTTTTTTTTTTTTATATGCAGCCAAATATGCAATATGTATAACATATGTATGTGATGAAACTTTTGATGGTTGTGATTGTCGATATGCAGGGTGAAGAATGCTTTCAATGGTAGGTAGAGAGATAACTAGTGAAATGGTTTGACCGTAAACATATTGGCAATTGCAAAACATGTAGTCGACAGTTTCCAGTGGCTGACTGAAATGAGGTTAAATATGAGAGTTGATGATCTCTCGTTGGTGAAGAAGATCCCTTGTGGGTATGCCTTGATACAAGATTTTCTACACAAAAATTTGAAATTTCAATAGACATGGTAATGATAACCAAATATTTTTGAGATGGTTTTGTTTGCGAGTTGTTTGAAGGTTGATGAAGTACTATGTAGACAGATTTGACCAAGTATGTACCAATTTTGGTCAGGTAACATATAATTTTATCTGCAGTGGTGAAGGTGGATGTGGAATGTAAATGATTTTAAGGTTGTTTGTTGGACATGTGATAGTAAGGATGAATACAAAATTCCGATTGTTGGTTGTTGGGCTAATAAGTTGTGAAACTATGGCGAGAGTAGATGATGTTGTGTTGGTTAAGGTGCCCATATTTGATATTCATTATTGTGACCAACTGTGAGTTTGATAGTTTTAACCAATTTGATGAAATAGACCCCTTTGAAATAATGGTAATAACTTGGTCATGTCACGCCATATGGTCCTTAGGTTGAAAGTTGAATGGATATACGATGAAGAAGAGTAAAATTGGAGGGGTACTTACCTATGCATATGGATGCCAAAGATGGTTGGTCTTGAATAGCCCAAAGTATTTTAAGTATCAAATCCCTTTTCATTGACTCACTAGTGCGAATGCCTAATTCTTTTAAGGACTCGTTGTTGCAAAGAATCTTTCAGTTGGCAATATGAATTTATCTTGTGTTGTTTAGGTGACCCCAGAAAAAGTTTCTTTTAATTGATCAATTTTTAATGAACATATTGAGAAAGAAAGATGTTTGTATGATGTGATTGGCAACATGGCTCGACGAGGTAAGGTAATACAGTGAGGATATTCAGGACAGAAAAGTTGTACATTTATCATATATGTTGTTAATCATAATTATTATATTTTATGTGATTGTTTTTTTTTTTGTTTTTTTTTTTGTTGAAATTAATCTAACCAATTCATACATACCAAAAGATTTTTAATCACATAATAACTTTCAAGAGCAAGTACATTGAATAACAAGAAACTCAAGAACCAATTAAAATGAAAGATACAATACGCAAGTTAATAGAGAAGAGAAAGATCAAGACACCGCAAAAATCGTACCAAACTCTTATATGAAGAGTATATATACACACACATTCATACTTAAAGATTATGAAGAGTATATATATACACACATTCATACTTAAAGATTATTTACATGATAGTATTCAAGAGCAAATACATTAAATAATAAGAAACCCGAGAACCAATTACAATGAAAGATACACAATAAGCAAGTTAATTGAGAAGAGATATATCGAGATACTACAAAGATCGTACCAAATTCAAGAATTGATGTTAGGAATAAATCTAAAGATTTTGACTGATATTCTTCTTGAAGAATAGATGCACGTTTAAAATAAAAGTAAGACACCGAAAACAAAGATAAACTAACTTGTACCTAGATAAGAGCACCAAACTATAAACAAAAGTACCTATGATAACAAGCCTTGTTTAGATTTGATATGAGTCTGATCGAATCCAAGCAAGAAAGCGTAACAGTAAAAAAAAAATTCTTTGGAGATATTGGGAATAAAGTTAGAAAAGAAACAAATATAACTTGAAAATACACTCCACAAAATAACACTTCCTCAGTATATAATCTTGAGATGGTTTTTTAGTGCAGCGGATATTATCAAAGGAAAGAAAAGGGATAGTTTGTTCAAACCTCGAATTCCTAGGAATAACGACTATGAACAAAAATAATTATTTAGACCTCGGTTTCCCGACTATAAATAAAAATCCGAATTAAACTTGAACAAGTTCAATAAAATAATTACATTAATCAAATTCAACTGTCTTAAACAATAACTATAAGACTCTTAAATAGACATGGGAAAAAAAACCCTAACTTGTGCGACAAGAGAGGATGAAAACAACCCAAAACTGACTCAAACTCAAAATTTGCTATTTTTGGCAAATTTGAGATTTTCCTAAATAATGAAAGTACTTATCAAAAGAAACTACGGGCTACAAACGGCAACTCAAACGGACTCCTAATGAATAAGTTATTAGCAAAAAAAAAAATCTTCATAAAACGGGTCTATGACGCCCGAGTCAGTGGAATATAACTAAATTTAGAAGACCAAGGTGGTTATAGACCCCTTGTCATGATTATTGGGTTGAATCCCATCAAAATAAACACCCGCCAGGATGTTTCACAACAGTCGGGTCTTTTACCTCCAAATAGGCTATGGCGTGTTCGTCTGCATCATTTTTATAATTTTAGGTTAATTTATATTTGACTCATTTCACTGTGGTTTTGGGTACCCAAAGATTAGTTTTCAAGGAGCAATGACAATTTTTAATTACATACCCTTTAGACTTTTTTTCGTCCAAATTTTGTTGTTCCCTAACTAGAATAGAAGTTATTTGAGTATAATGGTTTTCATTCCAAAATGGTTATTGAGTCGAAAAACAATCATGTGATTAAAAGGAAAGACTGACATGAAAACAAACCCCACCTTACGCGCATAATGGTCTTCATTCCAAAATATTTGGAGGTGGAGGTACAACTTAGTCTAAATAAAAGCCCCACCGGAAAATAATACAATACAATTATTAAAGCAAACCCCGCTGTCCTGTCCATGACCCACGAACTTCTAGTATGTGGCCTTACGCCCTTACTGAAGGGTGATCGATGTAACGCCGAAATTTCTTTTCATGTAAATGCCATGACAAATATTTTGTGCCACTGATACTCTTGTGTGAATATCGTAGGAAATATTTTGTGCCATTGTCTTGGTACACATTTGTACGTACTCATGTCATGCCCTTGAACGTAGATGTACTGAGAATTAGCTGGAGTTTGAAATCAATTAACGGAATTGTCTTGGTACTCATTTTGTGCCATTTCACACTATCGCCTTCTTGCCCGGGGAAGAAGACGCTCATATGATTTGGAGATAGAAACTAGGGGAATTTTTTCGGTAAAGCTACATATGATATTTGCCAATGCTCCTGCCAACTTCACTTCTCAGTTTCCTAAATCTAAAGTTTGGTTCCACGCTTGGGCCCCAAAAGGTTGGTTTTTTCTTATGGCGAGCCTGTTTAAGTCTACTCCCAACCATTCATATGCTCTTAAGCAGTCTATTTTATGTAAGGTTTAATTGTTTGGAAGAATCTGTTGATCACCACCTGATCCATTGCTCTGTGGCTATTAAGCTTGGTTATATTTCCTAAACTAAGTATTACTGTCCCTAATGATGTAAGAGAGGTCCTCGAGAGCTGAAAAAAAAATCGATGTTCTTCGACAGAACGGAAAACAATTGTGGAGGCACCTTCCGGCTGCTATCACGTGAAATAATTCGAAATCTCAAAAAAAATCTAACTTTCTCTGGCTGGACTGTTAAGGTTCAGGATGTCATAAGGGACACTGAAATTGACACTTCCCACAGGGAAAAAGGCTCTATTTGTTTCAAAGGAGTTGATAATTCGGTGATTATTACTGCATGGCACAATTTCTTTTTGGGTTCTTGTTAGTCCTTGTGGACTGATTGTTTAGGGTTGGCTTTGTTTGCTTTGTTTTTATCTATGTAGGCGATAGAAGGTTTCTCTGTTGTTTTTTGGTCGGCTATTTTTTTCCTGTTTCTCTAGATTTTATGTATTATACTAGGTCTCAACCCATGCCGTAACGGCACGGGCAAGGATATGTGTTTCAAATGTATCCATCGATTCATACATGTAGTAATTGTCTGAGAAGAATTGAACCGATCGATCCAGGTCTAAATGTTTTGAGGAGTTGGTTAATAAACATGTCATTATCCTCGAATCTTTTAATATTGTGTATGTAAGTCATACAACCTTTAGGGACAAACATAGTTAATCGTTAGAGCAAATCCTATGGGCAGTAGAACATTACTTCGTTCACTACTTCAAAAAAATATCATCAAAGGTCATTCACCAAACTTGTAACAAAACTAAAAACACCTAAAATTACTTTAAAATCAATTAGATTAATCTTGCAAAATCTGTTAGTAATAGAATTTAATTTTTCTCTTTGATATAAATTGTTGGGTTCCCAATTTACATAGATTTGTGTTTATTCATTTTCCTAAAATTTATAATAATATTTAATTATTGATCCATTTCTTTTCTTGTCTCTTTACCTATTATCATGAACTATTTCTCAAGCATGCATAATTACACGAAGTTGGGGAGAAATGACAAAAAAAAACATGACAAAAAAGGGGAATAAAGAGAAATGTGAGAAATTGAATCGATTACAACTAATTCACGCGTAGCCTTGTATAATCCCATGAAGTATGGGAGAAATAATGACAGAAACAGAAACCATGACAAAAAAAAGGGAAAAAAGAGAGATGTGAGAAACTGAACCGATTACAATTAATTCGCGTGTAGCCTTGTGTTTGGTCAATTTTTTTATAGGTTTCATTTTTCTTCCTGCCCCCTACCCGGAAAATCTCAAAATCACAACATCTTCTATTTTGGAAAAATCTGGCCTTTAAAAATTGTTTTAATTTTTTTAAAAAAAAAAAAATTGAAGACTAAAATCAAATTAAAACAAAACAAAGAAAAATTAACCAAGGATGACTAAATAATTTACCTATCTTATGACAACTTTTCTCACCCTACTACCACTACTTCTTCCACCACCACGTTATCGTCACCACTCCACCAGTCTCACCAATACCCACCACCCTTATCCCCACCGCCGATCCACCACCACCACCCACCATCACAACCGCCAATAGTGATTAATTTACCTATCTTAGGACCCCTTTTCTCACCCTACTACCACTACTTCTTCCACCACTACATTATCGTCACCACTCCACTGGTCTCACCAATACCCACCACCATTATCCCCACCACTGCCCACCATCACAACCACCATTAATGCTTACTGATATAGTTAATATCAAATAAATTTATTATGTATCAACAAAAATATATTCATTTGATTAATTAAAGAAACATTTATTATGAAATATCAATTGAACATTTATTATTAAATTTTAATTAAACGTGATCATTTATAGCGGTAGATTTATGTTCTGCAAGTATAAATTTGATGGTTCTTTATCTAGCTTAAGTTGTCCAAACTTTGTTTTGTATTTTGGAAATGTAATCAATTTTATTTTAAGATTAAAAACCGTGATTTATTCGATCTGGTACTATAAATAGCTGGGATCCCATTTGGGTGATCCAGCGGTCATGATCATATTGTCTTATACAGTATGATTTAGTATCCTCCTCAAAATATTTGTGTTTTGTCCTTACCAGTTATGCTAAAAACAGGCAACTACATTTATCACAATAAAATGTTGCCCATTTTGTAAAGACACAAAACTATTATTGTCCACTACTATTCACTAACATCCACCATCGTACGTAAAAACCAGCCACGCCTACTATTTTTTCCACCACCAGTAATGTTACCACCTCCACCACTCACTAATACCCGCCACTGTTTCTACCACCCACTGCTTCTTTCATTACCATCATTAAAAAATATTAATATAATTTTTAACCGGGGTCACTGTAGTACAGTGGTAAAGTCATTGGGCGATGATACCAGTTACCTGAGTTCGAAACTTGTCAGCACCAAATTCTTTATTTTACCGATCAATGTATATATAGTTTTTAATACACTTATTTATTAATAAAAATATGTATTTATTAGATTCATTAAATGAACATTTATCATGAAAAATTAATTAATGACACTAATTAATAAAGTATTTATAATGG
This sequence comes from Papaver atlanticum, assembly GCA_023531105.1. Classification (NCBI taxonomy): domain Eukaryota; kingdom Viridiplantae; phylum Streptophyta; class Magnoliopsida; order Ranunculales; family Papaveraceae; genus Papaver; species Papaver atlanticum. The sequence goes on along the minus strand of JAJJMB010017781.1, from coordinate 1,875,991 downwards.
TTAGTTGAAAAGACCACGGCCGTAGATTTATCCCTCCTAGACAAATCTCGGCTGCTTTTTATCTAGCCTAACTTAGCCAAGCTTTGTTTTGTATTCTAGATTTTCTCCTCTTAATAAATTTCTTCTTTGCTGAGTTTTTTTTTTGAAGCATATTCTTTGCCGAGTTAAAAATTATTGTATACTAAAAATTATTGTATACAATTTTTCTAGGTTTTTCCTGCGATGCAATTAAAAGTAATTAGAATATCCTAAGTATTTTTTGGTTTGATCGAGTGATGCAACTAACACTTGGTCAAGCACTATGGTGAGGGATTTCGTTTTGCTTTAGCTTAATTGTAAGAAAATCCAACTACTATGGTCTTTCGTGTAGCTTAATTGTAGCGATGTTTCTTAGCTACATTTCAACGTTGATCACATCTGATGAGCTTTGTAGCGTAGAGAAATCACACGGAAAATGAGTATCCGTGCAATATTCAACGGATACTCAGTATTAGTTTCTGGTTTTCACTATTTTACGCTAATACTTCTCCATTTCACTGTTTTTATTTTACTAAAACTCTTTCTTTTTCTTAACTAAATTAAGGGGTGCCCATTCCCCACAGTGAGATGATTTTTGGACGCATTTCGCAACGCTTCATATAAGGGATGGCTAAGGGATTTCCCTTACCATAGTGGTTGGCCTAGAGCTAGAAATTTTTTGTCACCATCGTCAATAAAAATAATTAAATAACCAAAAGTCTTTTACATTTAGTCCCTCATAGATTTGCTTTTTATTTGTTGCCCCTCAAAATCTGTTTATTTATTTGTTTTGGGCCCTATATGTATGCCATAAGTTTTACATAGAATCCTTTCTCTATTGGTATTTTGTCCGAAATATAAAAGCAAAAATCTTTTAATTTGCGGCCCCGCTCTTTGTGTGGCCTAAAGCTCGTCTTTTCCCGCATTTATGGAAGGGTTAGTTCTGAAGTTAACTGTAGACAGTTCCTCATCGTATGTTGAGAAAAACTTTTCATATTTACCTCGTGCAAACAATAAAGGAAAAATATTATTAAAAAGGGTTAAATTTGTGCACCGGAGCAATATTTTTTCCTAATGGTCTAACAAATTTAAAGTCAGTATTATGTAAATTAAGTAACTAGTTTTTGTATATATTTATTTTTTGTGCCCCGTGGTGCTGCATCACAAAATGAGGGTAAAATTGGATAAAATGACCTTATCAAATAGTTTACTAAAGATTAAATAAACACACAAATTATATGAAATTTTCGGTGGGGACAAAATAGAGACAAGAGGAAGATGCATTTTCTAAAATTGGAATGGTTTAATCTGTCAAAATTAGAAGGAGGCATGGGCTTAAGATCTCTGTTTGATCTTAATGAGGCTCTAGTTGCGAAACTAGCCTCGAGATTTCTTCAGGACCAAGATTCACTATGCACTAAATTCCGCATGCAAAGTATCTTAGAAAGCTTTGTTTCTGGGAAGTAAAGAAACCGAAAAAAAATTATATCACTTCGGCAGCGATGTTTGAGAGCAGGGATAACCTTAAAAAAAGGGTGAATCTGGTTAGTGGGTAATGGTCAGTCAATAAACACCTTTTCTGATCCGCGGATACCTACAATCTCTAGATTCATTCCTGCTAAGAAAAAAGATGGAAATCCCGAAATTACTAAAATCCATCAGCTGATAAGTGATACAACTTAACAATGATATATGAGCCTTACGAAGAAAATTGTAGATCTATTCACGGAAAATCCATCCAACTAGTACCCATCAATAATGCAACAAAACACATTCTCATTTGGAAGTTTATAATGCATGACGAATTCACTCCCCCCCCCAT
>JAJJMB010017781.1:1650866-1869124 GCA_023531105.1 Papaver atlanticum | reverse complement strand
TCAAGTGTACCCATTAGGCCTCGGTGTTAGGAAAGGACAAACCATTATGTATATTCCATTCGGCCAACCACTGCAGAATATCGAGGTATTAAAGTATCAATTGATCTTGCTAAGTGAAACCAAGCATAAAATGGATACAAATAGTCTTATAATACCTATAATTTGGCAGCGGTACCTTGGTGAAATGGAATCTAAGTAGTGATATTTTCTGAAATTTCTCTGAGGCTTTTTGTTAATTGACTTAAAAGGAGGAAAGAACCCTACAGTTACAATGTCCTGTCTAGATATAACCTTGGTAGTACCCGTTGAAATTTCCACACTGCTAGATGACTGCAGTGACTAACTAAAGATAATATCACTGACTCAAATGTATTATTTAGAAGTTCCATTTACCATACATGAATATTTTTCCGATGTGAGCATTTTCCTCATCGCCCCTATGTTTTTTTTCCTCTCTTCTTCGAAAGAGAAAGGTTAATATAAAAATAAAATTTCAATATTGTTTATAAAGATATATCAATGACGGAAAAACGTCTTCCAATTACAAAGAACAACTGTTATGTGATTACAAATATAAGTTGTAATAATAAATATTTATAATTCTAGTGAGTTGTTTGATTGGGATCAGAATATGCAGTTAGGATCAGTTATATGAAGTATCTTTGTATATGGGTGTGTGCTAACATAAGATGATTGGTGAAATATATTGTGTGTTTGAACATATTGTTAATATTGGGGTTTGTTTTCCTATAAACATAGGTTATTTTCCTTATAAGCAATTATCTCATTCATTAATTATCTGTCTATATATGTTATGGAGAATGTAACAGTTGGTATCAGATTCCCAGCGATCACCATAAGAAACGAGAAAGAGAAATGTTTAATCTTCAAGATCATATTTAGGAATTGTTGAAACCCACTATATAAATCAGAGATGATTTCAAAGAATTCAGAGAGGCTTTATAGATTTTAAACAAGAATATCAAAAATCTCATAGACCCTCTGGTTTTATAAAAAATCTCTACATACAAGGGTTTTCCATTTGAGTGATTTCCTTAATATTTTTAAAGAAGATACTAAGTGGATCTCAAGAACAAATATCAATGATTGACAAGCCTTTCATATTTTTTTATTTTTTTTGTTGAATCGAGTGACAACGAAGATTCTTGTTTTGTTACTCCACTATTGCAAGCATCTTCAACCGATAAAGTTCAATTTTTTATATCATTTTTTTCGGTTTTATATGCAGATATATTTGCGACTGATTTTTTATTTGAAGGGAGTCATTAGTAATCAATATGATGGAAGGTATCTAGGTCGTCTTGGAACCTTATTTCTAATCAATACTCCCTGTCAAAATTAGCAACCTTGAGGTCATGGTCAATCTCAAGACGGAAGGGATGTTACATGACAAAGAAATTAATCTACAGAAAGGATGTTACATGACAAAGAAATTAATCTACATGCATGAGGACAAGTGTGAATTTATGGGGGAAGGAATATTACGTGATTAACAATATCAATTGTAATAATAAATATTTATTATTCTAGTTAGTTATCAGATTAAGATCAAAATATGCGGTTAGGATTAGTTATATGAAGTATCTATATATATATGGGTGTGTGGTAACAGAAGATGATTGGTGAAATACACTGCCTATTTGAACATATTGTTAATATTAGGGTTTGTTTTCCTACAAACATTGATTGTTTTCCTTATAAATAATTATTTAATTCATCAATTATCCGTCCATATATGTTATGATTCAATGGAGAACGTAACAACAGCTGTAACGGGTATATTCCTGGAATGTCTAAATTTGGATCTAATAGAATGAATTTAACTCTTCCTCGGATTTAGAAAGGCCATTAGGTCGATTCTTATGGAGTATGTCAAAAAACTTCAATTATTATACCAAGTGTCCTGGTAAACTAGTCGAGCCACTATGGGAAAATGATTCAGCGATAGACTTGCAATTGAGCGTCTGTACCGATAGAGCCAGCATAGAGTAGAGTCTATATCGCTAGCGATTTTGTCTATATCGCTCTATATAATCGATATCGTCAACGGTGGACTCTGTCCCGCTTGTAAATACCCATGCCTTCCACCATTCCTCATTCACGCCTTCTATTCTTTATCCAATTTTTCCTAAACAAAAATATTTGAACCATAGTTATTTCTCTCTAATTTTTGTTGTACCATTTTTTTCCGCAAAAAGAGACCAAGAAAAAAAAAGAAATAGAAAATTCAGAGGATCAATCAGCACCCAGCGACTGGATTAAATTATGAGCAAGATAAAGAATATGAGTTTCAAAATGTTATACAACTAATAGGTGATCTGGAGTGAGTTAATAAAGTCGCTCTAAGATGTGGGTGGTCTGAGTTCAATACGGTGTTCAGGTTACTTCCCCTTAGTGTTCAAGATAGAGTCAGATATCCTTGGTAGCGTTTATATTTTGTGCAACCTAGAAACAATAGGAGTCAAATTTTCCGACTTATATTAGAAAGATGGTGGAAGACTACAAATTCATTTTTTTCCAAAGATTTCGAATGTGGTTAGTTAGTTAGTTTTTTTAATTCAATTTTTATTTTATTTTTTTGGATTTTATGAACATTCAACCAACTTTAATTATGAATATGTTGTTTAATATGAGTTACATTGCTAGATTTGTACATGTTGACCGGAATTACATGTGAGGAAAATGTAGTTCCATTTGATAAATTAAAGTGGGAGTCGGAAGGAAGATAGAGAGACCAACTTCAATTATACTCAAATGAGCTAGAAGTAAATTCAGATCATAGGAAACCAAAAGCTCATGGATTAAAGATGTCTGAGTTGAAAAGTTCTTTAAAACGTTATGCTAGGAAACTGAATGAAAACAGGATTGAAGAAACACAATATTTGTCCCCTGAATATTATGAGGAGATCGAACGTGTGTTTGTATTGTGGACAATATGCGAATGTCTATTTCCAAATGCTAGCTTAGTGATATTACTTGGTTTTCTCGAATCATTAGAAGATTTAGAGCGAGCATCAACATATGACTGGGGGTCTCCAATTTTATCAGAATTTTACTTGACTCTTGGTCAATGCTCGTCGTGTTTGAAAGAAAACATGAATGGTTTTTGGGGAGTGTTGGAGGTAAGAACCCGTTTTTCCCATCATTTATTTACTATCATTACAAATTTTGAAATAGTAAATATACTAACCAACAATGTTATTTTTTTCAGTATTGGCGGTATACTTACTTCCTTGTTTGTGAACCTCATCTTCACAATAATATCGTTATTTTTCTAATCATGCAGAAGTATAATGCCGATAATTAGATGAAGGAACAGTTGAAGATGTTTAACATATTGTCGTTATCCACAGGACTCAACAGTTGTGTAGAGCAAGTAATAACATTATTACCATGTCATATCAAACAATCCCTAAGTTCGAAGAAGTGGAAGCCCAGCGTATGCTACAGCTAAGCCTTAAGTGTATTGTGTTATACAATCCTATTTATAAAAAGTGTGTTTGGTATTATGGCGAAAGACACCTTCTTCAATTGCTAGGAAGAAATGTGAAAGTCATCAACCCATATCCCAGTTAACAGATTTCTCAAAATGACTGGGAGAGATTGATAAGGGATGGTCGACATTGGGAACAAGCTGAAGATTTGGTCTAGGAGATTCGTGATGATATTGAATACCTTTCTTGGTGACAGGATTTACAAGCCAAATATTGTTATGCAGCCGAAAATTTTGGGTCGGGTGGATTTCCCATCTTTAGGTAAGATACCACTTGTTGATGAGTATCTTCCTTCCTGACTTCCACCACAGACGACGGATGCATTTTCGCATCCCAGTAGACAATTGGTTTTATCTTCGGCTATGCCGCACTTTAGTTAGGAAGTACAAACTATATCTCTGGAAGAAAATATTTCTCCCTCCGTTTCAAAAAAAAATAGGCTTGTTTCCTTATTTGGGTGTTTCAAAAAAATAGGTTTGTTTCCTTATTTGGAAAGTCAAATATTATTAGTTTACTAATTTTCCCATAAAGGGACCACTTTTTCTTTTTCTTTTTCTTTTTCTCTCTTAATATGAAGAAGGGACCACTTCTCTCTCCATTTTCTCTTTAATATCAAATCAATGGGACCATGGATAAAGTAGGAAAAACTATGAAAAAGTGATTATAATGATTAGTTCTCTTAATCCTTGTGCAAACCAAACAAGCCAATTTTTTAGAGACGGAGGGAGTATTTTTTTTTTTCCAATTAGTGATGAAGGTCTCAGACGGTATTATCCATATGGAGGGATATATAATACACCAGAGTAGCACCAGATTCAGTTGAACAGTTATAACCATCCAGTACAGGATTTCAGAAAATCCACCTCGAAGAGATGCAAAGAATGAGGAAAAGCATGATGTTTGACATCATGGTAGTGTACGTTCAAGTCCGATGGTACAGGGGTTCAAGTCTTGGTGGTGGAAGTTAACGAAGTTTGATAAGTCGCAGAAGTTATGGAAGAGGAAGAAATTTGAGCAGTCGTTCCATGCATAATATAGTTGTAGATAGTTCTACTCCAAATATAATATTAGATACTCAAGTACGAGGAGGTGATGGAAACAACTTATATAGGTTTGTTTAACCAATTTCAAACTGACTCTCTATACCCCAATTTCCTCAACTGCATCTGTATTTCAGCCATTTCAAGCTCACCCTTCTACAGATTGCTATCATGTTGTCCTCTACACGAATGATCCCCTTTGGTTTACTTTTCAAGGTTTTGAAGATTCTGATGAGACTCAACCACCAATTGAGTCTCAAACTGGTGAGATTTATATTATGTTGAACAACAGACTTTTACTTTTTAGAGCAACTGTCTTATTCCATAAAACCTGGCCAATTTGATCAGTAGTGGTCAGGGAAATTGGTAGTTTATGGATGTAATTCAATTTCAATCTTCTAATGAAATTGTTTTGTTTTTATTAACGAAAACCATCTTAAAATTAGTGTTCAAATCCTAACTTGTTTTATATTAAATTAAGTTTTATTTAGACCAACATTTAATTAAAAAAAATACAATTGGATTATATAACACTTAATCAAATTTATATCCTTGCACATGAATCTTATAGAGTTCACAATATTCGTTACGAAACTCTCTTCTGTTAGCTTCAAAAAAATTGGAATGAGCTCTCATTTTCTGAAAAAACATATGAATAAAAGTAGATATGATTGAGTTAAATAAACCGAGTCGCCAAAAAGAAAAAAGTTAGTAAGATACTCACTAGTCCGTCCATGGAAAACCCAAGATGATCCCCGTTATCATCCACAAAATTTCTGCATACGTTCTCACGTCCTTGTTGAGAAAGGAAAATCTTATTTGAAGGTTCTTATTTGTTCTTATAGAATTTTCAGTACCGGAAAACACTATAAACCTATGAAACACATAGTCCCATAAATTAAAGTGGAAATTGTATTAAATTGAAACCTTCACCGTTTGCAACTAACATCCAAGATCGAATCATAAAAACATCTTCTTCGTGTAGCGAGCACTAGCCATGTCGGTGTAGCGAACACTAGTCATGCTGAAATGAATTAAAGTTGAGATGGTGTAAGTTGAAATGAATTTAAAATTGAGTATTTATAGGTTTCTGACCGTTAGATGATGAACCATTCAGCGATGACCATATAGCTGAGCGATATAGAGACTATCGCTGGTGTTCTATAACTACCAGACGATATAAAGATCATCGAGTGATGAAATCTCTATCACTCTGTAGATATTTTATCGGAGCTAACTAAGTGCCACTTGGCCTTATATGTTTGACTGTTTACAATACCACAGTGGGCGCAAAAGTGACGGCCTAAGAGGAAACTCTCATTTTCGTGTTGTTACTAATTAGTGTAACTATATACTATTAGAAATTCTTTATGCGGAAATAAGATGGATCACATACCTCTGGTCATCGTTGATTTGATCTTAATGAATAAAGAAGAACTAATGAAGAATGCCAGAAATCCAATCGTTTCCATGATCAGTTGACACAAAATTGAAGTAGAAATTTTTATTACAAAGTCTTTCTACACTCTTACTGTTCTTTATTTCTCTATGTATGATGGTTACAAAATCTATTGAGATTTTCTTTTTCAGTGAGTGTAGGGACATGTTCTTAATCTCCTTAAATAACTCTTCCATCAAGAGTCACCATACATGAGAACCAATTCCAAAAGACACCTACTTTAGAGGGAAGAAACACAACCTTGGGTGTAGAGACATGTTGTTTAGATGAAACTGTTTCACATGAGGATGTGGCACATGGGCCACATCATTGTTTTTCCAATATTCTCCCACTTAGCCCATGTGACACAAATTTGTCTCATAACAGGCATTTCTCTTCATTTTATATGTAAGTGAATTTGGAATATTCTTTATATGGCAAATGATAGTTCTCAATAAAATGCAACCTAAAAATAAAATTAATATACGAATCATGGAGGTCAAAACTCTATCAATGAGCAATCTCTTCCATGTATCACAATAACATTATTTTCACAAATAGGTCCATCATAATGGCTTTATGAATAAGTACCAATTACTTATTTTGGTCCAACTGTTGTCTCCAATGAGACATTTCTAATTTTCCAAGACCTTATGTATACAACTTGAATGGAAAATATAGAAATTTTATTCCTAAATGCTGCAAGTCACATAATTCCGAAAGTGTCTAAACGCACAATACATGATACACATCAAGGGTTGATCAGACCCATATGCTTAACAAGATCCCAATATAACCGTGGATATAATCCTTTTGTCAATGGATCTGTAAGCATAAATTCAGTGTTAATGTGCTCCTTAGTCAAGTGATTTAACTGGACACATTTTCTGACAAAAAGCTACTTGATATCGATACGCTAATTCTTACTCCCACTTTACTTAATGTTGGAGTAGAAAACCTGCAGCTAAATTATCACAGTACAACATTAACGAATTAGAAATAGAATCCAGAATTCTTAGCCCTGTGATAAAATTCTGTAACAATATAGCTTGTGTAGCTGCTTCGTAACATGCTACAAACCCTGGAATTACCAAGGTTACTCTGAAATCTGCCCAACATTCCAACTGCGTAAGCAATGTCAAGTCTTGTAGAGACTTGTCATACATTAAGCTTCCAACGACTGGTGCATATGAGAATGGTTTCCATCACTTGTATTTCTAGATCATTCTTTATGTATTGATCTAAACTTAACTTATCTCCCTTTTGAACAAGTGATATACTATGTGCATAATTCTGCGTTTGGAACCTTCCACAACTTTGTTTATGTAGGTCTTTTTTGAGATAGTCCTAATGTCCCTTGGGACCTGTCTCTATGAATCTCAATGCCTATAACATAAGAGGCTTCACCCATATCCTTCATTTCAAAGTTTTGTGAAAGAAACTGTTTAACCTCATGTAACAGTCCCAGATCATTACTAGCCAACAAATATCATCTACATATAGGATAAGAACGGTTAGTTCGCTCCCACTAACCTTTAGGTATATACATTGATCCATAATGTTTTCCAAGAAACCAAATGAAGATATCACATTATATAATTTCATATACCATTGGCGGGACACTTGTTTAAGCCCATATATAGATTTCCTTAATTTGCAAACTAGATGATCACCTTGACTTGAAGAGAAACCTTGAGGTTGCACCATGTACACTTCTTTATCTAGACTTCCATTGAGGAATGCAGTTTTCACATCCATTTGGTGTAACTCTAAGTTGAAATGAGCTACTAATTCCATGATTATCCGAGATGAGTCTTTCTTTGAAACTGGAGAGAAAGTCTCATGGAAATTAATACCTTCCATTTGAGTAAATCCCTTAGCTACAAGTCTAGCCTTGTATCTTTGGAAATTACTTTTAAAGTCTCTATTGGTCTTAAAGATCCATATACAACCAATAGTTTTAACTCCTTTGGTTAATTCAACAAGGTCCCAAACTTAATTATTAGCCATGGAATCCATCTCGTCTTTCATGGCTTCGAGCCAAAGTTTGAATTTGGCACCATTAACAGCTTGTGAAAACGTTACTGGATCATCCTCAACTCCGATGTTATAGTCACATTCTTGAAGATACACTTTATAATCTGAAAAAATTGCAGATTTTATTGATCTTGAAGATCTCCTAAATGGAATCTCAACATTTTCATTTTGAATATGTTGAATTTCAGGTTCCATTATGATTGGTTCTTCATTTAGTAGTAAGTCTTGAACCGCCACTTCCTCTTGTATGACATTTTGTGAAATGTCTTGCGAAGTGGGTAATTATGAAGAAGGTGCATGTGTAGTTACTTGATCACGTCCTTCTTCAAAGAAAAATCTTTGAAGACTCCCACCGATGTTGCCATCCTTTATAAATCTTGCATTTCTAGCCTCGACTATTTTCATTCTATGATTAGGACAATAAAACCTAAACCCTTTGGATCTTTCCGCATAGCCAATGAAAAATCCACTGACTGTTCTTGGATCCAATTTTATTTCTTGTGGATTATACACCCGGACCTCAACTTGACAACCCCATACATGTACATGTCTCAAAACTTGGTTTCCAACCTTTCCATAACTCAAAGGGTGTTTTTGGATCTGCTTTACTTGTAACTCTGCTTAAGATGTACACATCGGTCTTTAAGGCCTTACTCAACATCAATGTACGATTCCTTCTTTAAGCTGCACCATTTTGTTGTGGAGAGCCAGGAGTCTTATATTGAGCAACAATTTCATGTTCTTCAAGGAATTTTGCAAATACACCTGGTTTTTGTCCTGTTTCTGTGTATCTTCCATAATATTCACCACCTCTATCTGATGTTATAATTTTTTATTACTTTACTAGTTTGTTTCTCTACTTCTGCTTTAAACGATTTAAAAGAATTTAATGCTTCACTTTTATCATTAAGAAGATAGAGATACATAAACCTTATATGATCATCAATAAAGGTGATGAACCATTCTGACCATTCAAACATGGCGGTGTAAATGGTCCACATATATCAGTATGAATGATTTCCAAAATGTTTGAACTTCTCCTAGCACATTTCTTTGTCTTGTTAGTTTGTTTTCCCTTTATACAGTCTACACAAGTACCAAAGTCAGAGAAATCAAGAGTTTGTAGAACACCCTCTTTCACTAACCTTTTTAACCTTGCAATGGAGATATGTCCCAATCTTCTATGCCATAACATAGATGACTCTTCATTCACAATACTACGCTTTATGCGAATAATTTCGGTTGTGGTGCAAAGGTTATGGTTAAAAGAAGAATCTAAATTAAGCTTGTATAAAACATTTTCAAGTTTTGCAAAACCAATAACAACCAAGTCTTTCAACAAACTTAAAAATTATTTTTAATGTTAATTTCAAAACCAAAAGGAACAAGTCTTGAAACAGAAATAAGATTTCTAGAAAATGAAGGAATGTAAAAAGTTCTTTCTAAATCCAAAGTAAAACCAGAATCAAGAACAAGTCTAAAGGTTCCAACAGCCTCAACAGTTGAAGGCATCCTATTCCCAGAATAGATGCAACGTTCACTGTTTGTTGGTTTTCTTTGGCTAAGGAAGCCCTGCATGGTATTGGCAATGTGGATTGTAGAAACAGAATCAATCTACCAAGTATTGTAATGGAAATCAACCATATTAGATTCAAAACATACTAATGATATGTTGTAATTTTGTACACCGGAAGTCCCGTTTTACCTTATTGATGACAAAACCAAGAGAATTTTCTCTTTCCATTCCTTATAGTTGTCACCATTCAATATTGGGATACGAGAAGATGGAATATTAAAAAAAAAACAGATTTCATAACTACAAATGATAATAAACAAGCATGTTCACAATCAATTATCGAAGCAACGCTACCAAAATCTAGATTTTCAACTAATGTCTACTATTCTAGTAAAAACTTCAAATTATTGTAACCCTCCTGTGGGTAAAAGTCACAACAACACTTAATATCATAAATACAAATGACATACATGCATATATAATGCTTTATGATATGACTAGTAAATTTAAAATATTAATTAAAAACCTCTTTTATGGGCATTAAGAAATGTTTATCTAATATTTCATTCAATATCATATCCCAAACAACAACTAAAGATTTTCCCTGTGGGGCAGAATCTATACAATATAGTTGTTTACAATTATTTGAAATTAATTTCAAATCTATAAGATGATATGGCAGAGTCCAAATTTGTGCACTCCTTTAAAACCGTGGTGCACATTCCCCCTCCCTATTGGAGGATTTCTTAGGAAATGTGAATTTTGACTTCGGTGAAAAACTTAACGAGTGTTTATGGGCTAAGAGTTCTAGTATTACATTGCATAAAAAGGTTTTCGAAAATCTGATCAATTAAGGGTTTAGTTACCTTGTTTATCATAAAAAGGGTTTAGTCGATTCAAGATTTTGATGCAGCGGAATAATGGTTTTGATACCGAAGGGAGCTAGGATATTATACTGCACTAAACAGAGGATGACGTTCTTGACCAAGTAAAATAATGGTGATGGGTGGATTGGAAAAACTAGCTCCATTTTTTAAGGACAAACCATCACTATTGGAATCAAAATACCAGATGCTTTGTTAACAGTATGGAATTGATTGTTCAGACCAGATATCTTTTTTCCACTCATTCACATTAATGAAACTCATACCACCCAGAATTGATCCAAATTCCACAGATAAGAAATTTCCATCTCTATTAATATCAAATTTAAGAAACCAATCTTCAAAACAAAAAACAAAAAACAAAAAAGTGTTAAGGGGATTCATGATGGAGTTATTTCTTTTTAAAAAAAAAAATTTCGTTTTGAATTAGATTTTGTTTACATCGACAGAAATCAGAGGAAGCATGTTCAATCAAGATCAAAATAAAGGGAACTGAACAAATGGAATTGTAAAAGGCAGAGAAAATCAAAATAATAAATAGGAATGAAACTTAGTATTCTACAACATGGAAGTATGTCTTAACGGTGAAGGAAGTATGTCTTAACGGTGAAGGTATGTGTATCAAAAGATTTAAGAAAATTAACCCGATAGAAAATAAAACAAGAGAGAAAAAATATTTATGGAAAGTTATTTTTTAATACCAAAACTGGTTTTTTGACCAGAGTGCACCCCGATTTTAAGAAGGTGCACAAGTTTGTTATAAATATTAATCATCTCAAAAATATTGGAAAAAGCTTATGGAACACTATCTTAAAATATCTCCCGTACACAATCAAATTTTAACCATCCCATGCAATACAATGTGCGACACATTGACCACATTAATAGGATCAAGTTCTTTAATTAGGCACAAAATATGCATAAGAGCATTAAGTTCCTCACTTGTTTAGGATAGCATGCAGAGAGATAATTTAGGAAATATCATATTTATTAAGCAAGAGACAATTATGGAAACGGTGAATATAGGATTATTTTAACCGAGACAATTATGGAAACGCATGAAATACGATTCCCTGATATCTCTTGTTTAACCGAGATAATTAAAAGAAATGAGTCAATAATATGGTAATAGGTATTTATGGATTCAAAGTCAAAGATATCCTACTGAATCCATCCATAAACTAATCATAATTGTAGAATCCTACAACAATTAAAACAATCCAACGAGTGACATAACAAAATCCAAGTTTCATACCCGCGAGATTATAGGATTTCAGTTCTTATATTGGTTTGTTCTGATTTTCACTGTTATATAAATTTATGATTTTAAATCATGATTAGTACTGTCAAATCAAAGAAGGGCCAAACAGCCTGCTCTGATACCAAATGTTAGAAATTCTTTATGCGGAAATAAGATGGATCACATACCTCTGATCATTGTTGATTTAATCTTGATGAATAAAAGAACCAATAAAGAAGAACCAATGAAGAATGTCAGAAATCCAATCGTTTCCATGATCACAAAATTAAAGTAGGAATTTATTATAAAGTCTGTCTACACTCTTACTGTTCTTTATTTCTTTCTGTATGATGGTTACAGAATCTATTGAGATTTTCTTTTTCAATGAGTATAGGGACCTATTCTTAATCTCCTTAAATACTCTTCCATCAAGAGTCACCATACATGAGAACCAATTCCAAAAGACACCTACTTTAGAGGGAAGAGACACAACTTTAGACGTAGAGACATATTGTTTAGATGAATCCGTTTCACATGAGGATGTGGCACATCATTGTTTTTCCAACATATACAGCAAATAAGCCATTGGTTCTGTGTGCTCCCATTTGATGCTTAGTTACTAAAAAAAACAAAAGTCTAAATTATTTTCCCTGTTTTAATCGGCAAGTTCACAAAATATTTGTACAAGTTTAAGCCATAATACGCTACTGGTGACTTATAGTTGCCCACTTGCCCTTACGTTTTGTTTACCCGATAAAACAAAGAAAGCCTTACGAGTTGTAACTTCATCGAATGACAACACGGCTATTTGTCCCTCCCAAATTTGAGGGTAGACGTAGTTACGATGTATTAAATCACTCATTATAACTGATTATAATTAATTTAAAAAATTGCTCTCCTTTATTTTTCGTATTACTAAATACCATTATTTTAATTTAACAATAATTTCGTAGCAATAATTCAGTATTCAGGTGTCAATAAAGGGTCTACTTTTTCCTCTATAAATACTCATTAAGCTTCGCTACTCTTCATTCACAAACAAAGTTTAGCATTGCACTAAATATTTCTCTCTCTCTCTCTCTTTTTCTCTAAACCATAAATATTTCTATCTCGTACAGTAGCTATCAAATGGCAGCTTGTGTTGTTTCTTCTAATGAACAGTCTGCGTACGTTTATATTTCCTCTGAATTTATTCCTTTACATACTCAATATACATACACGATCATTTTTCGTAACCCTTTTGTTTTCATTTTACTGTTTTATCAACCATTTTGGTTTCGATCATCATTCATCAAGTAGATTTGGTTTTTCGATTGTATATAGATTCGTTCTTTTTTTTTCTCCTTTTGACAAGAGTTTCATTTTTATTAATATATATATATATATAGGTACTGGTAGAATTTACCGTCTACTCAATCGTTTTTGCTATTTCATGGAACGATATTTGTGATGTTTCCCACAGTATCCACTACGTACTAGCTATATGCATCCAACCAGAAAAACTAACTAGCATAAACAGCCATCTATGCTCTATTGCTTTACGTGTAAAACCTAGTTACTGAAATTTGTCTATTTATTTCTGTCAAAATACCAGAATCAACGCCATGGTTGGAGTGGTAGCTGACACAGAGGGACCGAGCGAAGTTCCACATAATGTGTCTGAGATTGTATTAGTTCGACATGGGGAGACCACATGGAACAACGCAGGAAGAATTCAAGGAAGCTTAGAATCTGAGCTTAATGAGGCTGGATGGAAGCAAGCCGATGCAGTTAATATCCTTTCCTACATAACCTGTAGATTAATATATCAGACACCGTTTTTTGACATGTTTAAATTGGCGCTTCCTTGATATTTAGTTTTTTTTTTCTTTTTTTGGTGACAGCCTAAATGAAAATGAATTTTAAGTAAAAAAAATTCTGTAAAATATTCTTTTCATTGTGCACTATACACTGTCACAAAAAATTAACCATTTTGTTTTGGATAACCTTGATTTACGGGCATCTGGTACTTGGTGAGAAAAACGCCTTATATATGTGATAATTAATTTGGTAGTGCAACTATGGATGTTATTGTTACAGATCGCAGCTAGGTTAGGAAAAGAGTTGAAACCTGCGGCCATATACTCATCTGACCTCAAGCGTGCTAAAAATACCGCAGAAATGATTGCCAAGGCATGCCATATCCCTGAGGTTGATTTTTTGTTCTCTCATAACTTCACGCTGCTTAGCAAGTTCTTTTTTTCCCTTTCTTACTAGTGATTGTAACGAGAGTTTCCGAATATGAGTTCACTAATATGTGTATAATATCAACTGATATCAGGTGATAGAAGTGCCAGACTTGAAGGAGAGACATGTAGGAAGCCTACAAGGTTACTACTGGAGTGAAATTCAAGAGAAAGAACCCGAGGCTTACCTTGCTTTCTTCTCTTCCGAGAAAGACCTTGAAATCCCTGTAAGTAACTACCTAATAAAATTTAGAGAATCAACTTCATCAGTGGTTCATCCGCTACAAGTCATCTCTAAATTTGAAATATCCTGTACATGACATTTTACCTAGGGGGGAGGAGAGAGCTTTAATCAACTGTGCGAGAGGTCTGTTTCTGCTCTCGAAGAAATTGCATCCAAACACAAAGGTACATAAGTTGTACTCCCTCTGTCCTGATTTACATGATTATTTTCTGATTTTGGTACAAAACTTTCAAGTTTATCTTCACATTGAAAAAAAAAAGTACATATACCAATGGACGCATTCAACTTACTAATCCACTGTTTGTTGTGTATGCACAGGTGAACGAGTTATCGTGGTGACACACGGTGGTGTTCTAAGAGCCATTTATATGGCTGTTACTGGTAAACCCAGTGCAGGAAAAATAATGAACGCATCGATAAATGTAGTCCATCTCACTGAGAAGAAATGGGTATTCAAGACATGGAGTGATGTTAGTCACCTCAATGAAGTTGGATTTCTCCAACGCGGATTTAATGGGGATGCTTTCCAACACTAAACCTATATCAATAACTGGAACTTGGTATTATGATTATCTACTACTACTACGGAAGTGTTCGTCCATGGCAGCATAAATAATCATTGGACGGTTTATTTGTGTAAACTTGGTTTGTGGCATGTGTGTTTATTTGATTAAATTAGACTGCAACATAAGATCAATGTCTATCATGAATTACCGGAGAATATAAATTTCAGGTTTGTTATCAAATTATCTATGAAAAAGTTCCTATTGATTTTATTGAAGATGTTTGGAGTATGTTTATTTAGATTAAGCGGTTAAATTAGTTTTCATTTTCATCGACAAAATAAAATAAACAAAGTTATGGAAGGTTCAGCTAGTTCCTCGCATGCTTCAAAAAAAATTGTTAGTAGTTCCTTTCTACATGATTTCTCAAAAAGGAAAAAAAATAGAGAAATATATTAAGGAATTCAGTCTCTTTGAAATTCAAACGGGTAGATAATATGATATAACACATAACAAAGTGCACTAAAGTTACGTGAGAGTGTAGCACCAAGTGTGAAGTTAGTGTCAAAGTTAAGCACATCCAGGATCCCGCCCCTAGATGAGACATGTTAGATTTTGAGTTCCAACGGTTGGACAGTCTTTCTATCGTTGAGATTGGTGCCCAGGATCCCGCCCCTGGGCAAAGTGGAGCACCTACTTCTCTTAGTCGGGATTTTCCACGGTACTGGCGAAGTGCCCAACCCAACTATTTCTCTCATTCGTAGATTTTCCATTAAAGCTGGCATTTTCGCCCCTCAGAGATCCTAGCAAAGTGGGCATTTTCGCCCCTTATATATGCATACATGGTTATTGTACGGAGGGTTCTATTGTTGTACTCCCTAGTAACCTTGTGAGCATACAGAAGTCCATGAGCTTTATGACCACGTGAACTTTGTTTCCGAGTGTTGGAGTAAATCTTAAGCATCCTTTTTGATTGCGCAAGCGATACAATCAAATGGTCTCTAACAAATAATGCTGTTTTTAAAGTGAAATCTTTGCATCACAAACCAACTATACCTCCAAGCAATGAAAGCAACATGAAGACTTACGAAAATCTTGTAGAAACTAATTTTGTTTTATTTTATTTTATTCTGTGTGGAAATGCTCTCGTGACATCTTTGCGTGTGCACCTTAGAATAACACCTGACAGTCTCCGCTTTAAAGCGGAAGAAGATGAAGTTTGGCTGGACATGCCACAAACATCAAATTTCAAAAACCAACTGTTCCAGAGAGTACCTGGTTCATCTGGAAAGCAAGGGGTGGTGTTACGTAAAATTTTATTAAAACAAGTTTTACTTACTATATCAAATCAGATTGCAAATCTTATAAATAGATGGTTAGTGCTGGATATGCGATACTTGAATGCATCAAGAAACTATCTTAAAAGAACTGCAATTTGATTTCATCCGTAAGATTCACCACAGTTCATAAAGGGGATACCATTATTAGCGGCAAACAAATTTTAGCAGATCCGAACTATCGGATTGGTCGAATGGTATCACCCCCGCTAATAATGGTATCCCCTTTATAAATCATGCAGTTCAGCAACGGTGAGAAGTAACCTACCCTTCTAATGATTAGTTAGGCTGCATATCTGCTACAGCTCAAAAGATCCTTCAAGGACATGACTGATGGTTTCCTGTTTCAAAAAAAATTGTATAAAACTAAACAAAAATGCTCTAAAGAGCCTTAACACCCAGTCTTTGCTGCATAGTTATGTGAAGTTATGGACAGGAATTTCACTTAGAGATGTTCTGCTTTTAAGAAATAGTATCTTACTGGGAGTGTATCTGTCTCTCTGAACATAAATACTGTGTTGTAACTGTTCTACCATTTTCGATAATACTGTAAGTGCAGCTACGATTCTCTTCTACTTTCCAAATTATAAGTTTTTTTTTTTTTTTTTTTGAATAAAACAAAGCAAGAAAAACCTATAGATAAATTAAGCCACATATTCTACTATCATAAGGATGATAGTAAAAAGAAAGAAATGCTAAAGACAAAAGACAATAATTTGTCCAATTATCATATAAGTAGAGACCTTTTCTAAATTTACCTGAAACCGAAAACACAACTATTTTAACGCGTTACACCAAAATTCTGATAGCAGACTCAATAGCATGAATCTCCTCTTGTCTGACCTTCTTCCAAACACCACCAATCATCAAATAACCTTTCAAATCCTCTGCTTCACTACTCTTTATCTCATTTATAGTGGAAATCTCCAGTGACTCAACATCACAATTAGCTTGTCTCTTACTGCAACGACTGGTTTCTGTAACTTGCTCATCCTCAGGCATTTTGACTTGTGGATCGAGAATAGGAAGAACACTCGTTGAACCAAGAACACGAGGCAACATACCAATGGGACATGCGTTCCAAAACTCAGCTTCTTTCCACGTGCTTTCTTTCTCTCTGGCACTAGCAGGCATTGCTGTTGTGTTTCCGAAATTACCCTTTGCTCGACGTAGTTTGAGAAGCTCCAGCTTCTTTGCTGCTTCACTGATAGAGACCTCTTGCTCATAAAGGATCTTTTCAACCCCTGGGAGACTGGAGCATTCTTCAGCATATGTAATACTCGGTAATCTTAAGTTAGAAAGCTTTTTTAGTTTTATTACCAGATTTTCATTTCCTAACATTTGAGCAAGAAGTATTGCTGACTCAGA
The DNA here is from genome assembly GCA_023531105.1 of Papaver atlanticum. Lineage (NCBI taxonomy): Eukaryota > Viridiplantae > Streptophyta > Magnoliopsida > Ranunculales > Papaveraceae > Papaver > Papaver atlanticum. Next base: position 1,851,777 of record JAJJMB010017781.1, on the reverse strand, counting down.
AAGGTGAGTATTGCCAGGATAAGATACCAGAAGACACTTTCTAAGAAGTTCCGTTAGATTTTTATCCCCAGATCCTATCTTACTGGGACCCTTTCCTTTCTTTAATCTGTCAATGAGCCATGGAACCAATGAAGAAAGGTATTCAAGGAGACGCTTTTCAGCCTTGTACTGCGAAGCCTTGAACTGCGACGCCGAGAGCCGATATAACCCTGTTGAGTTCACAAGGAGAAGACATTGAAAAGTTCAGCACCAAAGGTCTAACCCAATAAGTTTCTATGCATATGGGTTACAAAAAGGGTGTTCTCGGGCAATAATAAGCAAATTTTAGTAAACAGAAGTTTTAGTAAATTAAAAAATGCTACTAACGGTCGTAAGCCAAATCACCAGTTTCAAGTGCCCGGGTTTCTCGAGTCCCAATCATTTGAAGAAGTTCGCTGAGTATCATTAGCAGAAATTCTGGCTCTTTAGATGCAATTCTGGTCACCATGAGTTTCCAGATATCTGTCGCGCTTGCGGATATTTTAGAACAATCCACACGCCCTACTTCGTCACCCCCTGATATACAAAGAAACTCCAGCATCATGGCAACCACTTCCATGGGGAAAGAAGAGTATAACTGCACAAGGACAAGCAGAGTCCTCTTAACCTGTTTCTTTGAACCTGAAAACAAATTTTCGCCTATAAGCATTTGTGCATGAGCATATATTATTTGCGCAGAAGGAAAAAACTCCGGAGATCATTGGTTTTCCGAAGTTTATCAGCTCCCCAAATGCACATTGAGGGTCTATAGTCGAACAAGCACATCTTGCAGGTCCCAAAAACTCCAATGTGGAGAGATGTACTTCCCGAAATTACCTAATTATATGCATATAAGCCAGGGTGTGGAGAAAAACTAATAAGCTCTGAAAATGCTTCAAAATGATTTCATGTGGTTGCTTCATACGCATGACAACTTTTGAGGATCTTTTTCTTCATAAACGAGAATAAAACAATTTCAGAGCACTTTAGTGGATCCTAGCAAATGTCCATAACGGGAAAGAAAACTGATGTAAAAGTTAGCAATATCAGATACGTTATATCAAAAGATAATAAGGAGTTCACAGCCTCCAGGACACCTGAAGGAAGGCTCAAAAAGACTATTTATTTCATCTACAAATGCATAATGTAGCATCCACGCTATTGTAAGATTCTTCTGAAGTCTAAAACTGTTTATCCTATCACTATCTTATACATGAGCCAATTAATGCAGGCAAGAAAAAGAACCACGATAGACTACAAAAGAAAGGCAGATTACCGAAGGATATTCAGTGAAAGGTATTTAAAGTCAGGACCAAAATGTTGAACAGAATTTTCATTTTCATATGATTAGAAGCAAGTTAAACCATAGTACCACGTCAAAGCTTAACCTGATAAAACTAGACTATTAAACTTACGCTTTGCCTTCTTTGATGGAGGCTCTGAGCCCTGCTTCGTGGTTAAATGAGAAGCTAATTCATGCAATCTAGACTTGATTTCTTCTTTGATGTTAGTGCTTCCATCCGTGTTAAATGGTAAGGAGTTCTTTTGAGGCTCCCAGTAATAAGATTTAAGCCAGTCAAGTGCCTGAAAGTTCAGAAGGTAGAAACAATAATAAATCATGCATAATGAGCTGAAGATCCATAAGAAAGATTAAGGGCAAAAGTGATATTGGATATTAGTCGGATGATGGAGTATCAGGTTCTTTCCCTGTTTGATTCGTATAAACTTCCCAGAAGCAGCAGTAGTTTCTAAATCAACTGTTCCTATCCAACTGGTTCTATTACAACGTGCGAATTTTAAATTAGTGCCATTGCCATCCTAGTTATTGTGTAATTTGTGAGTGATATCTTATGCCCAGGTCGATACAAGATTAATACTAAGTAATGAACCAGCCCGACCCAGGTCCATGTCTGCTTTTCTCTGCCAACATTCAAATATGTTAGAGATTTGGTTCCCAGAAAAACTAAGCTTATATCATAGCTCTATTATTCTGTTTTTGCCTAAATTTCGTAATAGTTATCTAGCTGAGACTCCCTACCATGGGCAATGAACTGTGACTCAAGACAGTACAATAGAAATAGGCCTAAACTGTCAACAAAATAATATAAGCTGGATAAGGGTGAATAATATTGTCATCCATAACACAGAAACTTGATTCTTCATTTTCATGTAGATAATACTAATGGGAAACAAACTTACTCTTATATGATGGAAACAAACTAATGGGAAGTTTTGTATCTCAACCAGGAAAAACATACACTACCAGCTCCGGAAAATATTTATAACCAGAGTGACAGAAGCTTTATGTACCTTTACAGAGGCAAGACGAACAATGTTAAGTGAAGGTAGATTACGGTGAGAACTCTCTGCAAAATATAATCAAAGAAAACAGCATAAGGTACAATATGCCCAAAATTCAGAGACCTCCAAGCAAAAAAGAGTTATTAGAAATCCCATTTTCAAACCTAATGATTGTGTGCCTGAATGGGAATTAAACAAAATTCACCTTGAGGGCGTATATATTAATTGGTAGATAAAGTATCCTCACCATGACGAATATCTATCAGCATACGCGGGATACCGATTGCATTTGCTGCATCAGCAATCGAAACTTCTGTTTTCTTCCGTGTCTTCTCAACGACCCCATTTACAAGCCTTCACAAATGAGATTGAAGTGTAAGCAAAAAGAAAATTCTTCTAAACTTCTTCCTAAAATTCTAATGGACCCACAAATATAAACCAAAAAGATCACAAATGAGATTGAAGTGTAAGCAAAAAGAAACTAAACTTCTTCCTAAAATTCTAATGGAACCACAAATATAAACCAGAAAGAAAATGAAAAGGAAATAACAAGTATAAGCACATTAATTAAACGTCTCTATAAAACTCAAACATTGTGTATAACAAAAAGATCTAGTCATCTGTCAGCACGCAAATTTCCATCTACACTTCTACTGCACCATGGCTCGGAACATAATGCCGAGAAAATCAAATTGGTGAATTTCATGTTGCTGAATTACACATTAAAATCAGCCAAGACTTCCTAATTCCTAACAACCAGTTAGTTTTACTTTTTCTTTTTCATCCATGGCAATCAAAAATTTGCAGACAATTTATATCAGGTTCCGAATGGGATCTTGCACTACTAATACTCGGAATTTTTTTATATAATTTGTATTTTCTCATGAGTGGGACAAGTAATTTCACCTCAGAATGGACATGCAGTGTAGCATGGACAGAATCTCATCTGAGTCTACTGCTTCATCACTGGAACCCAATCTACACCATCAAACAGAAAATAAAAAGAGGTAATCAACACACAGACCAATGTTGAAAAATTTGACCAAAAATCAACACTATTAATGACTGAACTTGTTGGAATTACCTGAAGAAAGGATCTTTCAGCTGAATTTCAATAATAGAGGCTGTAACTTCAATAACAATAGGAAGACAACCTCTACTTCTCCATGCCGATATTCTTTTTAGAGCTTCATTAATGGATTCTGTAGAAGAGGAAAATAAACATTCACGAACCCAGTTCCATTCATTCCAGCTTAACCAAGGAACCAACTTAACTGAATACTCTTTTCCTTCATCCTCCACCTCTGTCTCTATCTTAGGAAACCCTAATTCCATTATTCCTGGACAAAATCAGCAAATCCTTTCTCCTACACCAACTTTACCTCTCTGGGGGATTCCTTAAACCCTAACAAGTAGGGTGCACGTGCGTTGCACATCGGTGAAACTACACTTAAAGCTTGCTGCAGCTCACCTGTATAGTTTGTCGAAAGTATCAGTTCCACATTGTATTGCAAAAACATGAAATTGGATAGCTTATTCAAAGGAGAAGCTTGAAGAGAAACTGCTGCAATGACCAAATGCAAGGATTTGGTCAATGAAAGCTCTATTTGTCTTTTGTAATAACAAATAGAGATGTTTTAGGTTCCTACGTTTCGCTGTACAAAGGAACTGGGAACTGACCGACTTGCTACTATGGCCGTCGATGCTTAACAAAGTGTAATTTCGGCCAGCTGAACCACTTCCTAATAAGAATATCATAAACTAAGCAACTAATTAAGAATATTGTGGACTGTTGATACAAAAATGTCGCGCAGCAAGCAAGCAGTTGTAAGTACCGATGTACAGATTCTATTTGCTCGAACATGGCAGATGACTTCCTAGAGGGTTTTGTAAACCGGAAATACTATTTTCTGGTCAAATGATAATGAGGCGAAGATAAGATGAAAAATATTGGAAGAACACCAACAGAACCTAAGCATTGATATTGCAATGTGATGTGAGCCAAATCTGAGAACACAACACCAACTTTCGCGCAACAAATTCAATCAAGAACGAAGTTATTATGTTCTAATTTACAGGAATCAAGAATTGAAAATATAAAATTTACAAAAATTTCAAGGAAAATTTCACCAAACACAATCAAAATCAGCGTAACCAAAGGTGGTGGTTAACATCTGATGCACGACCTCAGTGTAATATTGACGCACCAACTTGTACGGTGAAAGGACAGGTTATAAGAAGGTCAACTGCTCAATAACTAAAACTTTCAACTGAACCACATTACTCCAACATCATGTACATTCGAACACAATGCCATACATATTATGATATTATATATATCACCAACGTTTTGCAACCAAAACCCCATAAAGCTGACACTTCCTAAACTTAGAACTCGGGAAGGTCGGCTAACAAAATTCAGATAAACAGTCAAGCTAACCTACAATCAACAAAACAGTGAGCTGCAAAATGCAGAGATCCATTTAAATTCAACCAAATTAACTCTATAGCCATCCACAGAAAACTGAAATCACTAAAAGAAATTAACAGTCGAAGCGAAATTGGTTTGACGACATTTCAAATTCAATTGAGACCACTTGACTCAGTGGAATCTAAACTGTGTTAAGGTTCAGCTTGTATAAACCCTACTCACATATCTTTGCAGTTTGGAGTCTGGATCTGTTTAAAATTAATCCCCTAAATTTATTAATAATTGAGTCACTTAGATGGAATGTTCCTGCTCAATTGAATTGAGTCAAAGAGACCCAAAATATAACAATTCATAAACCCTAAAATTCCAAAACACCCTGGAGCCAAATTATCTCAAATTTTCACAGAACTGAACCAATAATATTCTTCATAAATTACTTGAAATTAATAAAATGAAAAATAAACAGATATTATGTTTCCCATACAAACCCAAATCAAATAAAACCCCTAAAACTTACAAAAAACCCTAGAATTTCAGATCACCTAAATCAAAATATCTTAGAAAAATTACATAATTAACAGAATCTCTTGTTTTATTAAACTGCACTATCAATAAATCATGCATGTCCAGTTATAATTTATTAAGAAAATGAAGCAGTTTAATATCGAACACTAACCTGATGATAATGTGACGAATTAGCGAAGTGATATTGAAACTGGATTTGGGTGGATATGAAAATCAATCAATTAATTTGGTGCTTCCATAGAATAAATTTGGGAGAGAAAATGAAATCAAAGGAATTAATCACTGAATACTGTCGGAGAAGAGAGATAAGTCAGAGAAGATCGAGGAGGAAAAAAAAGAAGAGAAAGAAAAGAAACGAATTGTTTCTGTTTAATGTTTATGTGAAAGAGGTACTTTGTAATCTAATAGATCGTATCGGACGGCTATAGTTCGATATGAACACAATCAACGGATAATACTTAAACAACAGAGCAAATGAGAAGTACGTTTGGTGTACGAAAGATTCGGAGGTACACGAAAAATACGGCGGTACACCAAAACATGGTTAGTGTTTTCGGGGAAGGCTTGCTCTCATTAAAGGGGAAGATAATTTAAGAAGAAGTTCACAAAGTGGATATTTTCGCCCAAAGAGTTTTAACAGTCCATCTGTCCATGAGAAAACCACCCACGTATATGGGATGACTTGCCCATTTTCATCCCACTATGGGAAATCAAAAGAGAAAATGGATGGGCAAATGAGGAAATTTACTGGCTTGCCCATTACGGTTCAATAAGAGCAGCGTGCTTTTTTTTTTCTTAATCCGCGTGATTTTGTCCCAACTGCTGGCAGATTCGGTCCAACCGCACGCCTTAACCAAATTCGCTTGCGATACAACTTAATTTGTGAGTTTTTCATTTGCCTGCCAACGGATATTTCTGAATGGCTACAAAAGTTAATCATCCAACGGCTCTAATTTTTCACCTATAAATTCAGCTCATTTCACCCTTTTTACACCTCTAGATCTAACCGAAAAATTATCAAAAAATGCCCTTAAAAATTTGTGGTCCTAGATACACTCTATAAAAGGATTTAGCTACTTGTAAAGCTTTTGTTTTTCATACTCAAGAAAAGAGCAATAGTAATCAAATCGTGTCTTGAAAGATAGATAACAAGTTTAATCACTTGGCATAATTCCGATTGAATTATTTGGATTCGACCAGATTGATCTTGGATATTGATTTTTGAAATTGTTCAAGCACTCTACTCAACAATCAGGTCCACGGATCTTGTGTCTATATACATACTGATTGAATAGAGGTTGAGATATAAACGCTGTATACATATTGTCAATGATCATTCAGTTGGTCTACTTGCTATTGTATTAAGTATTGTCTATACAGGTTGCCAAATGGAAAAGTTGGGCGTATTTGATATCCCCTGTGTTTTTCAATTGGTGTCAGAGTAGGCAAACGATGTTGACCTAATAAGTCTGTGGTTGAAGCGAACTATATTATGGACAAGAGTGCAATCTCTATTAACGTACCGCCAGCTTTCGATGGAACAAATTACTTATGATGGAAAACTGTTATGCGTTCCTTCTTACAAGCTCGTGATTTTCGGACATGGGTTCTTGTTGGAAGAGGATATAATGCTCCACTAGTTGGAAAAGGAGCTGATGATGTTCCTAAATCCATAAAAACATATGACGATAAATAAATCAAAGATGTTAAATGCAACTCTAATGGATTGAACGCCATTATTCACACCATAATCCAAGATCCTCGACATCATGTGTCTATGTGCACTATATAAAAAGATGTTTGGGATATCTTAGAAACCATATTTAAAGGGAATTCCGCGGAGAAAGAAGTCGGGCTTCAAAACCTAACTTTTGACTGGGTAAACCTTCGTCTAATGAAGATTCGTTTGAGGAATTTAATCACAAATTGTCAAAAATAATGAATGCTTGTTATTCATTAGGAAAGACGACTCCTAAACGGGATATTGTGATGAAAATTCTGAGATCTTTGCCAGCTCGGTACGAGTCTAAGAAACATACCATAATGGAAGGAAATGATCTTACTACACTTTCCAGAAGCACGTTTGTTGGAAAGTTAAATATCTTTGATCATGATTAGCAAACTAAAGCTGATAAAGCTATTGCGTTCAAAGCACTTAAAAACACTGACACACTTGCTCAAAGTGAAAATGTTGGTATCTCTGAGAAAGAGCTTGTTAACGAACTTTCAAATGAAAATCTTGAAAATTCGGTTTCTCTTATTACAAGACAGTTTAGAGATCTTATCAAAAAAATGAATAAACAGTTCTCAAGAGAACGTTCACCTTCATCAGCTAAACCTCATGATCGTATTACCCCTAAAAAGGATGATTATGAGAGTGGTGATGAGAATATGCCACCGTGCTTTAAGTGTAGAGGTTTTGGTCATTTTGCTAATGAGTGTCCAAACCGACGTAAATACACTAGCAACAAGGGTCTTGCTGCAAGCCTGCAACTCTTGATGGAACTTCTGATCATTATGGTTCAAAAGAAGAAGAAGAAGCTCAATCTTGGCACTCCTGGTTGAAACAATTAATCTTGATGAGAGTAGTGATACATATATCAATCTTGACAAGCTGTTTGAAGATCCCTCATCCATAATTTTTGAGGACTTAATGGATTTTTGTTCTTCCGATAAACTCATTATTGATCTTCTAGAAACATCTCTGATGTGTTTGTCAGCTGAAACTAGGAGTGTTCCTGATTATCTTCCCAATCGTTCATGTCCTTACTGTACTACTACGGGTCATGAACTTCAACAATACTTCAAGTACAAGCAGAAAATGAGGCACGTTAATAAACTGCAATTGAGAGCGAGTTGTCTTACAAATGTACTTAAACTCTTCCAAAAGCCGAACCCAGGTAAGGTATGTAACTCTATTTCTCCTTCTTCTCCCAAGAGTAGTATTGTCTCTAAGGAAAAGAAGAGGTCAAGGTCTAAACGATCGGGAAAAAAATGGAAATTGATAAACCGGTATATGAACCAAGTGGTGAGCTTACTGATGCTTACCCCAACACAAACTAATTGTGTTGAAAAAAGGTGTCGTCTTGTGTCATGTGCCCTGAAAAAAGACAAGAACTTTGCACCTCCAAAGGGATTTAGGATAAACTCTCTTGTTTGTGTCTTGAATCTTATTACTTGAATTTCCATCATTTTATCAGAGACTCGAGATTCTAGTACCTTTGATATTTCATGCTGTTAAAACGAGAATAACATTGATTCATGTTGAGCCTTGCTCCATTTAGTTTGGTCTAATTTCCTGGTTTCTGACTTGGTTGTAATACTTTGAAATTTATTTTCACTTCCGCAAGGAAAATTATCTTGACTATTCAAAGTGTCTTATATCTTGAAACTATTAATTACGCTCCCTTCTGAAAAAACAGGGGTACAACAACCACACCCAATATTTCGTTTAGGCAATCTGTATGGACAAACTCCAATATAATTCCAAGAGAATCAACTACACAGTTAGACTCAATTAATGGAAATATATCAAAGAGTTGTATCTCTGTTTCACAATGCAATCAGCAAATCAAACATATAGAAATCCGCGAGCCTGATTATTATGTGAAACAACTTGAACGGTACCAAAGACCAATGTTCAAGTGTCAATCAATTTATATCAACAACCAAAGGTTGGATTATCTAATTGATCGAACTACGCACAACCTGTGATATTTCAATTATATAAACAAATATAATGCGGAAAAGAAATAACACAGACACCAGAAATTTTGTTAACGAAGAAACCGCAAATGCAGAAAAACCCCGTGACCTAGTCTAGATTTGAACACCACATTGTATTAAGCCGCTAAAGACACTAGCCTACTCCAAGTTAACTTTGGACTGGAATGTAGTTGACCCCTAACCAATCTCACACTGATCAAGGTACAGTCGCGTTCCTTACACCTCTGAATCCCAGTAGGACTCTGCGCACTTGATTCCCTTAGCTGATCTCACCCACAACTAAGAGTTGCTACGACCCAAATTCAAAGACTTGATAAACCAATCTGTCTCACACAGAAAAGTCTATTGAATAGATAAATCTGTCTCCCACAGAAATACCTAAGAGTTTTGTTCCATCTTTTGATAAATCAAGGTGAACAGGAACCAATTGATACACCGGACTTATATTCCCGAAGAATAGCATGGTAATATCAATCACCTCGTAATAATCTTAATCGTGTGGTAGCGAAACAAGATATAGTGGAATCACAAACGATGAGACGAAGATGTTTGTGATTACTTTTTATCTTGCCTATCGGAAAATAAATCTCGAGCAAATCTTAGAGAAGATAGTACTCAATACGATAGAAAACAGCAAGATCAGAAGATGCAACTACAGAGAAATAGTTGGGTCTGGCTTCACAATCCCAATGAAGTCTTTAAGTCATTAACCTATAATTGTTTTAGGAAAAACCTAGGTTAAAGGAGAATCGACTCTAGTCGCAACTAGTATCACACAAGAGGTGTGGGAATTAGGTTTCCCAGTTGCTAGAGTTCTCCTTTATATAGTCTTCAAATCAGGGTTTGCAATCAATGTTACCTTGGTAACAAAGCATTCAATATTCATCGTTAGATGAAAACCTGATTAGACTCAAGCTAAAATCTTTCAACCGTTAGATCGAACTTAGCTTGTTACACACAAATGAAAAGTGACTTCATTTAGATATGGGTAACCGTACCTAAACGTGTACACCTTGTTGGCTCAACAATATTTAACCGAAGTTAGCCATATGAACACTTTCATATCAACCTTATTCATCTTAACCTTAACTAGTTCAAATGACTCAAATGAAACTAGTTATGGAGTTGTTCAATTGTTTATATTCTCATAGAAGTATACAAGACACAATTGAAGCAAAATCGATTGTGATTCACTCGAATCAATTCATGAACATTATAGCCACTGTTAATATATAAATGTATTAGTTCATGAACAAACCGATTTTTGAAAACATAACCTACTCAAGTATGCAAACGGGTACGCATACCTAAGTGGACGAACTAAGTTTGGGTTCACCAGTATGCGAACGGGTACGCATACCTTCCAAACTCAGTTAAATCCCGGAACTTTGAGCTTACGCCAGTACGCCTACGGGTATGCATACTGAGTTCCCGGACTTCTATTAAACCAACCAGTATGCATACGGGTATGCATACTATGGTTCCAGGACTTGGAATAACTTGCAACAATTGGCATACAAGTACGCATACTGTGTTAGATCAAATCATGGTTAATAGTTCTAAACTCCCATTTCAATCATTGAAACATTCTTAGAAGACGAAAATAGCTGTCTCACACAAACTATTAGCTTCAAAGCAATTTTCAAGTGATCGAATGATTAATACGAAACATTCCGAGTCTACATCAAATGACTGTCTCACACAAATCTTGTAAGATGTTACTAGGCGATTTTCACATGATAATCTTTTGACTTTCATCAAGAATATAAGATGAACTTGGTTAAAGCGAAAGCTGGCCAACACATATTTCGAGAAATATTTAAGCGAGTTAAACTAAGCTCGAAATATCAAATGTGTATAATCGAAGTCTATATAGCTATATGACTTTTGTCTCAAATAGGAGATAGAATAGATAGACTTTTGAGTGTTAGATGAGTTCAAGTCTCCACATACCTTTTGTTGATGAAATTCCACAAGCTCCCCTTAGTACTTCTTCGTCTTCAATCGATGAACGCCGTGAAGTCTAATGCTCAACTATACTTTATATCCTAATCCGAAACTTAGCTATAAGTAGACTAGAAATCAAGACTTATAGTTTTGGCAACTCAACTTGACAACAAGCTTGAGATAGCAACGCTTGCGAGTTCGACCGAGCAGTGCTCTAACAATCTCCCCTTTTGTCAATTTTAGTGACAAAACTATCAATACACATATGGATTACAAAATAAATAAACTTTGTAGCTTCTCATCCAAATGCTTGATTTCCTTGGTTCTTCAACATTACTCGAAATCTTCGTCACTTCCAAGTACTCCAGTGATTCTGAACGTGTTCAACTCAGCATCATAGTTTTTGAAGATCCGTAGCTATAACAATGAGAAAACAGTAGCTCTCAATCATTGTTATACAGTGTCATAGTATTTTTACACAGTATCAAAGTCCAATTGTATCACAACTTTGACAACAATACTATGGTGATATGTATCACTCCCCCTTAGTCAATACTTCATCTCACATGAAAACCACTCCCCCTTACATAATGATCCGTAAACCATGTGTATTTGTAGTGTGAACTACATATTAATTCCCCCCCTTTTTGTCAATATAAATTGGCAAAGGTACGAAAACTAGTGGGATCATAATGAAATTCTCATAGAGATACTTCATAACTAAAAGAAAACATATCAACTTTGTTTCGATGATTTCACATAGTCGAAACTTAGAGTGTTCATCAAGGAGTTTATAAAAATACAAGATAACTCCTACAATATTCCACAGCCGCACTCCCCACAAAGATTTGGCAATTAAGCACAAGTTTAATTAAGAACTCTCCCCCATAAAATGTCATTCCCGAAAGAACAACAAGAGCGACCTTACTTTTACAAGAAAATAAGGATTTCTTTGGACATTAACAAATTACATAAGATATGAATTTGTATCCAGAAAACTCAATTAAATTAACCACAAGGGAACCCATGATTAATTTAATCGGAAATGCTCAACATAAGAAAACTTACGGAGCCGCACAGTACTTTCACATCGAAATGGATCAGGGAAAGATCAATACTGCGGAATATTCAAAGGTTCATTCTATTTTTCATCAATATTTGCATAAAGTGATATAATAGACTTAATCTTTGGAATCAAAAGTTCATCCTATTTTCCATCAATATTGCATAGTGACATAATAGGCTTAACTTTTGACATATATGGGATAATCATAGTTCACGACGCAAACACACATATCCCATAACAGTTTTTGCAATATATAAAATCAATAAAGATTAATACTGCAAAATCATCTTCCAAATAAACTTTAGAATTTAAATATCTAAAAACATTGCAAGATGAAAATCGTTGGCAATAGCTATGTGTACTCACAATAATTTCTATTCCAAACCCTAGTTATCCTTCTTAAAATACAAGAATAAATTCTCATAAGAAGTTTCCTAGACAAAATAAAACAACTCTAAAAACAAAAACCGATCACAAGCTAAATCAAAGTTCACATTCGGAAACATCACGGGTTTCAAGGCCTTTGAGCTTGTGATTAACAGCATCAACCGCTTCTTCGGAGAAGATGTCCTCATTGAGAAGATCTTTCACATGTGTTTTCATGAGAACAAGGTCAGAGTTAACCTTTTTCAACTCAGTTTTTAACACATCGAGACCTTTCATAGTATCAACGAGTTGCAGTTTTGCCTTCTTAAAGTATTTGAGAAAATCATGAACCACTTCAGCAAAGACTATCTCAGCCTTTTCAACGTCTTGATGAGTATATGCATAATAGCATGATACATTAGGATTGAGTTCGTCAGCATCTACAATGGTTCTTCTTTTCTTCCCATCAAAACCAAAATATATAGCATTTTCAACAAAATCTTCTTGCAAATCCCAAGAACGAGGAGAAGACATTCTTGATAAGAGAAAACCTTGAGAGAGATAGCTCAATCTCAAAAGAAAAGTATATAAACGGTTTTAGGGGAATTTTAGGGTTTCTATAGTTGGCTCTTGAAAAGTAAAATGGGTACCCGTACGAACACAGCCTTGACCCATAAACACAAAAACTACTGAAAAAGGCAAACCGAAAAAGAAAAAAAAACGTTTGGAAATCAAAATATTGCTAAGTGAATATTTTCACAATTATTAGCTCAATAAATTTTATATTCTCTCAAGAAGAAAATTTAGAGCATAAGAGAAGCATTTTAACCCATTAAAAATTCATGGGGAAAGAAATAAAGCTAATCAAAAGGACAATCACAAGAATCAAGACTCAACAAGGATAAAGATACTTGTGCAAAAATGTCTACAACAGATAATCCAGCTAAGAACGACAAGGAAATAGCTCGACCAGACAGAGAACATTTTGCCACAAAGTATTCCTGATCATATCTCACTCAACCAGGATTTTTGTGAGTGAGGTTTCAACCTTGTGATTAATTAGCACAAGTATGAGTATTGTGCTCATTAGGTGAACATTGTTCACAGTTAAACCTCTTTTTCCTTATTTTTGGAGGAGAAACCTTTTGGTGTGAAAAGTTATCATAAAGCTCACTATCATCAAAATAAGACGCAAAGTATGGAATCTTACCTGAAGGGTTTTGATCAGAGTAATTTGACAGCCTGTTTATGAGCTCTTTGTATCCTTCAATTATCAAATTTAGGTTTTCTTTCACATCTCCATTTTTGCTTCCTTCTTCAGATACCTTATTCGCATCAAGAACAATAGCATCTCCCTTTTTAACTGAAGAATAACCTCCTTGAAACCTTCTTGGACGATTTGTGCTAAGAATACTGTTACCAGTATGAACATTTGAGGAACAAAATGTAATGACTTTCCTGGAAGGATTCACAGGGCAAGTGCTAAAACCGATTGGTTTAGACATACGAATGTCAGTTACACCTTCAAGAATTGAATCCAAGGTGTGTTGAAGTCGAACAATATAGTTTTCATTCAGCCTAGATTTGCTCAAATGCTCTTTTGAGTCACAAAAGAGACACATAGACTTGACACCATCGTTAGGAGATTTCTTCCTTCCAAGGAATGTGGTGGTTCCTTGATTTGAGGAAGATACAGGAACATTTTTTCCAATAGGAAGAGAATGTGGCTTAACTTCTGGAACTGAATTCACAATTGAGACATAAGTGATTGGTATAGTGGACTCTTTAGAACATCCTTTACATTGAATAGAAAGTTTACTCAATAGATGTTCAATTTCCAATGCATCCTTCTTGAGTTTGGCCTCACAAAGAGCCTTAATTTGAAGAACACGATCCCTTGTTATACCAATGAGAACATTGATTTTGCGTTTCAACCGATTGTTTTTATCAGCCTGGATTCTAACAAGTTTTAGAATCATTTCACTTTCTTTAGCTGCTTCCCTTTCTTCAACAGAGTCAGACTCGTTTAAAAGGTAATCGGGGTAACACTTATCAATACATGTTTATTTCGTAGGAACAGAATGTTCATCTACATGTGAGATCGACAAGTCTTTCTCTTTAATAGATTTCATCGAAACAGAACTTTTGTCTCGAGTGATGCATTTATCAGAGATAGCACAACTGTCCATAGAGTCAGATCGCTATAGACACAGACTTATAAGGTCTTAAACGTGCTTGCCTGCTCTAATACCAATTGAAAAAGCGGGGGTACAACAACCACACCCAATATTTTGTTTAGGCAATCTGTATGGACAAACTCCAATATAATTCCAAGAGAATCAACTAGACAGTCAGACTCAATCAATGGAAATATATCAAAGAGTTGTATCACTGTTTCACAATGTAATCAACAAATCCAACAGATAGAAATCCGTGAGTCTGATTATTATGTGAAACAACTTGAACATTACCAAAGACCAATGTTCAAGTGTCAATCAATTTATATCAACAACCAAAGGTTGGATTATCTAATTGATTGAACTATGCACAACCTGTGATATTTCAATTATATATAAAAATATAATGCGGAAAATAAATAACACAGACACCAGAAATTTTGTTAACGAGGAAACCGCAAATGCAGAAAAACCCCAGGACCTAGTCCAGATTTGAACACCACACTGTATTAAGCCGCTACAGACACTAGCCTACTCCAAGTTAACTTCGGACTGGAATGTAGTTGAGCCCTAACCAATCTCACACTGATTAAGGTACAGTCGCGTTCCTTACACCTCTGAATCCCAGTAGGACTCTGAGCACTTGATTCCCTTAGCTGATCTCACCCACAACTAAGAGTTTCTACGACCCAAAGTCGAAGACTTGATAAACCAATATGTCTCACACAGAAAAGTCTATTGAATAGATAAATCTGTCTCCCACAGAAATATCTAAGAGTTT
The DNA here is from genome assembly GCA_023531105.1 of Papaver atlanticum. Classification (NCBI taxonomy): domain Eukaryota; kingdom Viridiplantae; phylum Streptophyta; class Magnoliopsida; order Ranunculales; family Papaveraceae; genus Papaver; species Papaver atlanticum. The sequence goes on along the minus strand of JAJJMB010017781.1, from coordinate 1,836,439 downwards.
TGTTCCGTTTTTTGATAAATCAAGGTGAACATGAACCAATTGATACACCGGACTTATATTCCCGAAAAACAGATTAGTAATATCAATTACCTCACAATAATTGTAATCGTACGGTAGCGAAACAAGATATTGTGGAATCACAAACGATGAGACGAAGATGTTTGTGACTACTTTTTATCTTGCCTATCGAAGAATAAATCTCGAGCAAATCTTAGAGAAGATAGTACTCAATACGATAGAAAACAACAAGATCAGAACACGCAACTACAGGAAAATAGTTGGGTCTGGCTTCACAATCCCAATGAAGTCTTTAAGTCGTTAACCTATAATGGTTTTAGGAAAAACCTAGGTTAAAGGAGAATCGACTCTAGTCGCAACTAGTATCACATAGGAGGTGTGGGGATTAGATTTCCCAGTTGCTAGAGTTCTCCTTTATATAGTCTTCAAATCAGGGTTTTCAATCAATGTAACCTTGGTAACAAAGCATTCAATATTCACCATTATATGAAAACCTGATTAGACTCAAGCTAATATATTTCAACCCTTAGATCGAACTTAGCTTGTTACACACAAATGAAAAGTGGCTTCATTTAGGTATAGGTAACCGTACCTAAACGTGTAAACCTTGTTGGCTCAACAATAGTTAAGTTAACCATATGAACACTTTCTTATCAACCTTATTCATTTTAACCATAACTAGTTCAAATGACTCAAATGAAATTAGTTCTAGAGTTGTTCAATTGTTTATATTCTCATAGAAGTACACAAGACACAGTTGAAGCAAAATCGATTTTGATTCACTCGAATCAATTCATGAACATTATAGCCACGGTTTGCAAAAGATTGCATTCCTTAATATATAAATGTATTAGTTCATAAACAAACCGATTTTAGAACGTAACCTACTCAAGTATGCAAATGGGTACGCATACCTAAGTGGCCGGACTAAGTTTGGGTTCTCTAGTATGCGAACCGGTACGCATACCTTCCAAACTCAGTTAAATCCCGGAACTTTAAGCTTAAGCCAGTACGCGTACGGGTATGCATACTTAGTTCCCGAACTTCTATTAAACCAACCAGTACGCGTACGGGTATGCATACTATGGTTTCCGGACTTGGAATAACTTGCAACAGTTAGCATACAAGTATGCATATTGTGCTATATTCAATTGTTCTAAACTCCCATTTCAATCATTGAAACATTCTTATAAGACGACAATAGCTGTCTCACACAAACTATTAGCTTCAAATGAATTTTCAAGTGATCGAATGATCAATACGAAACATTCCGAGTCTACATCAAATGACTGTCTCACGCAAATCATGTAAGATGTTACTAGACGATTTTCACATGATAATCTTTTGACTTTCGTCAAGAATATAAGATGAACTTGGTTAAAGCGAAAGCTTACCAACACATATTTCAAGAAATATGTAAGCGAGTTAAACTCAACTCAAAATATCAAATGTGTATAATCGAAGTCTATATAGCTATACGCCTTTTGTCTCAAATAGGAGATAAAGTAGATAGACTTTTGAGTGATAGATGAGTTCAAGTCTCCACATACCTTTTGTTGATGAAGTTCTACAATCTCCCCTTAGTAGTTCTTCGTCTTTAATCGATGAACGCCGTGAAGTTTAATGCTCAACTACACTTTCTATCCTAATCTGAGACTTAGCTACAAGTAGACTAGAAATCAAGACTTATAGTTTTGGCAACTAAATTTGACAACAAGCTTGAGATAGCAGCACTTGCGAGTTCGACCGAGCAGTGCTCTAACACCTTCACACTATTTTCAAGTAATAAGTATAAAAATTACCCTTGTACAAATGTTAAGAAAGGATAAAATTGTATTTCACCTTTTTAGTTTGGATTTTTGGTTCATGAACGGACTTATTATTAAGTCAGTCGGATCCTGAATTAATGGTTATTCTTCCTTTTTATAAATCAACCACTAGTTTTTGGAATTCTTTCAATAACTTAAAGTTACTTGGAGATATATATGTGTCTCGCACAAATAATTGCATAGTCAGTCTGAGTTATGGTATCCTCAAGTATGATCTCTTCAGGTGTACCCTCTACACATACGTTTGCTGATTCCACAACTAAAAGTGTATAGAATTTCTATTCTAAAGAGAAAGATTCACTTGTTAAGAGAAAAAGGAAGAACGTGAAGAAACCTAGGGAAAACTGCTCAGATCAGCAGAGGATTGCAAATATTCTTGAAAAGCTTAAGAAGACCAAGATGGAAGTGCAAGGTCTTAAAAACATCCTGCAGAAACCTCTTGAGATTCAAGAAACACTTGCCAAACAGGTTTGAAATATATAACACTCTTCTTCATAAACCTTATGTTCCAATGTCAGTTGATGATGAAGAGTTCGAGAATGATCAAGCTTCCTTCAAAGATCTTTTTACTAGTTATCTCCTTATAGGAATTTTGTTCTTATTATTTGAGGAGGAACACTAGTTTTTGGAGTAGATTTTATGTGTTAAATTAGATATTCCAAATATTATCATCTTGCATGTTTAAAGTTTATTAATTAAATTTAATTTTGGAAGATGACTTGCAATACTTAATTCTTAATGGATTATATATCTGTATTGATCATTTTGTGAGATTTGTTCTTTGCTATCATTCTTTGGTGATTAGAACATATATCTCATATTTTCTCATAGGTTAAGCTCTTTCACTCTTGCAAAAGAGGAGTAAACTATTTTGATAATTGCAGTTTTTTAATCTCTCCACGATTACACTTTTTGTGAATGAACTGCTACAGGATTCAGTAAGATGTTCTTTAGGGATCGACTTACTTCATTGATTGTGTCGCCACCAGAGAATAAGTGGTTAACTTTATTCTTTACGTTCATACATGGCTAGAGAAGTTATAATACTTACGTTGAGTTATATCGCACTAATTGTTCTCTTGTTCATAACTGGCGTAGAGAATATTGTATCTTAGTGCCTCTAACCTTAAGATCGCTATTTTAAACTTCTTTGTTCGTAACTGGCAAAAAGAGACAAAAATATTGGATACAAATTTATTTTGTTCGTAACTGGCGAATAAATTTAAAGTCCAAGGAAATCCTTCTCTTGTAATTAGAGTAAAGGTCGCATTGTTGTTCTTTCGAGAATGACATAAATGTGGGGAGAGTTCTTTTGAACTTGTGTTTAATGGTAATATCTTCGTGGGGAATGCAGATGTGGAATTGTATGAGATTCTTGTGCCTTATGTCTCCTTGACCCAAACCGAGGTTACTTGGTTGAAATTGTTTAAACTAAAGGTTGATACGTGTTCTCTAGTCTTGGAATTCTTTTGATTAATTCCTGATTATCCCGATTTTTCACCTTTGTTAATCTTGTTAACAAAAGGGGATAATTATTAAGTAGTATCTTACTACATATGGATTTAAAGAGCATCATGTAAGGGGGGGTGAGTTATTATCCGTAGGTTTTACCTATTTTGCAAAAGTAGTATATATTAACTAAGGATGATAACATATCACCGTAGTATTGCTTCAAAATTGTGATGTTATTGAATTTTGAGGAAGGTAACAATACTATGTTTCTGTATAACGATTAATGAGTAGAGTGTGTTTACCTCATTTTATAAAAGTTTTAAACGAGTATTCTCATAAGTTGTTATTGCTACGATATTCAACAACAAAGTGTTGAACGAACACCTGCAGAACATTAGAATAACTTGAAGTACGAAGAATTCATATGGATTGAGCTGAAAAGTTTATTTATTCTATCCGTATGTATTGATTAGTTTTGTCACTAAAATTGACAAAGGGAGATATTACTAGAGCACTGCTCGGTTGAACTCACAAGTTTTGCTATCTCAAGCTTGTTGTCAATGTTAGATGATCAAAACTATATCTTGATTTTGAGTCTACTAAGTCAACTCTCAGACTAGGTTAGAATTATAGTTGAGTATCAGAGATCACCTTTGAAGACTGAAGATCGACAAAGATATTTGGAGAACTTCTGTATCAGGTATGTGAAGACTGAACCATTTTATTTTACTCACTATACCATCGTTTTATTTATTCAGACTATATCGTATGACTTATAGTATAATTACAAAGAAGAAGTTTCGAGTACAACTTGTCTTGTGAAAAATCTTGAAATATGATTTAGCAATTAGATATTCAAAGGTCCATAACAATATTATTAGTTTTATGAATTAAATTGTGGATCAATTAAAAATTGCTCATACAAATGATCAAATCACTTGGGAATTTTTCAAACATCATAAGAGAGAAATATGAACTTACTAATATTTCTGCAAACCACAAGTTCAGTTGGGAACAGTTCACGAACCCAGTTGGCGAACCGTGGTGAACTAAATTTATAAGTTGGATAAATAGGCTAGCAGTTCGCGAACCGCGGTCAACTGAGATCGGTAGTCTAGAAGTGTTGGAGAACCCGGTTCATGAACCTTTGCACCCTGACTCGTAAACAATCCCTACGGTTGGCGAACCGTTGTACCAACTGTCCCGATAATGTTTAGCAGATGCTTAAAGACTTTTATTTTAATATGTTTAGCATTGCTGGAACTCTCTTAAACACTTCTAAGACTTCATTGATCACTTAAACACTTATGTGTGTGAATCATGAAGTTGATGGTGAGTTTTTGACAAGGGCATTTGTAGTAAATTAGCCTTGATTTAGTTGTATAAATAATCCCTGGCCCGGCACTAGGATTGTTGAATCTGCATAAGTATAATCAATAAATTGTATTTGGCTAATGGGCTCAGCAATCCTAAAGCTATTTTGAAAGTGTATACGTATGCCATAGCATAAACCTTGTTGTTTAATGTATGCTAATATACATGTCTTTTATGCCGTATACATGGTATCAGTCTTATTCAGAACAGAATTAGGCATTATTTAATAAGTCATTAAGAATATTATGCTTAATATATAGTCATATCAGTATCGCCTCAAGTCGCAAAACTCCCGCGACCGAGTTCCTTGGGCATGCTATAGCGGCACTATTATATTCGAAGTTTATACTAAAATAGCATTCTGATTCTAAATCTGGCATGTTGCCTTAAACTCAAACCCTAGATTGCAGTTATATGATGATCACGTCATCGCGGCATATTGGCTAGACATGGTCAAGCCACTGGCGTACACCGCATATCCCATAAGGTACCTTAGCCAAACGTGGCTAAGGCCATAGAATAGCCATTGTGGATTACAACGCTTTGGCTAAGAAAATGGACTAATAGCTCAGAATAAATCACTTCAAAATAACTGACTAAGCCCTAACACAATTTGGAAAAAATGGCCCGTGGCATATTCTCCATAGTGCCAAATCGTAAGACGTGGCACCATGACACATGCGGCCTTGGCAGCCTAGGCCAAGGCTACAGCACGTTGTCGTGCGACTTCCACGACCTTGGCAGCCTAGGCCAAGGCCACAACACGTTGTCGTGAGACTTCCACAGCCACGACACGTAGCCATGTGACATTCTCGTCCTTGGCAGCTTAAGCCACGGCCATGGCACGTAGCCATGCGTCATTCTCGACCATTGTAGCTGAGGCCAAGGCCATGGAAAGACTCTGTGCACAATTTTCGACCATAATAGCTTATGCCACAACAAGTCACGATTGCACCCTAAACATATGGCATATCAATGGCTACGATTTAGTCTAATTAAGATGAGATCTACGATTCATCAAAAATACCTAAGAAATAACAAAATACATCACGTGGGAGATTCTTCATGGGGTATTGGTATGGTGGTCTACGGCAACACTCATCGTGGCAACACCCCATGTGAAAAGTTAAAGAAGTGTGGCAGTTATAGGAGTTGGAGAGATAGTGGGCGTAACATAAAGGGGTTTCCAGAAACTTCCCTAAATTGTCTCACACTAACCCATCATCTCCATCCTTCCATAACTTATGACCTCCACTACTTACGAGATTGGCATTGTGTATCTTAAACTACTATAAATAGGCGGCTCAACCTATTTAGAAGATAGAACAAGCTTTATCATTAAAAAAATCTCTGTATTCTTCCTAGTTTTCAATACCCAACACATACAATTCAATACTATTGCCAATTTCTCAAACTTTTCTCCTTCCCTCCCCTAAGATCAACCCATCTTCCTCTCCATCGTTACCGAAGCAGGATGGAACGGCTGCTATCGTGGTTTAATCTTGTCTTGTTCGATTTTTATTTTCGAACCTAAATAGAAAGTACCGCAGCGGTGCATTTGTTTTACCTGGAAGTAATTTTCAGGTACTAACAATTGGCGACCACAGACGGAGATCAACCTCTCGGTCATAAAATCAGATTCTTCAATCATCTGAAAATTAGTTCTTCAACCTTTCGAAAACATGGTAGAGCTTAGATCCGGCGCAAGGGTTGATCCCAGTTCCAGCAACCTCAATGGTCCAGATCCTGAAAATGTCTCTCGGAATATCATCCCGGAAAATAACACTACTCCTCCTACTGGCGGTGCGGAAGGTGCTACTAACAATGAAGGAAGAAATGGAGAAATGCCCCCGAGCATAGTAGACTTGATGCAAAGACAAGAGAACCTGGCGAAGAAACATAAGCAGATCACGACTACTCAGACAAAAGTACTTACCTGCCTCAGAACTTTGGCAGCGCAGTTAACTCCGGAGCAGCGTCAAGTATAGAACAGGCCCAGAATGCCCTGGACCTTCCATAATAATCGAATATTTAAGGGAGCAGCTACGAGAAGATTGTGTTCGCACTATTATACCGGGAAACAATCAACAACCGAATTTCATCACTCGACAAGATATGGATAAACTCCTGTAAAGCCGTGGAAGGGAGGAATCGTCATTATTTCACCACCACCAACCACCTTATACTGAAGATGTTTATAAGGCACCTATACCAAGAGGATATGTATCACCTACCTTTTCTCTTTATGATGGGACATGTAACTCCCGTGAACACATCTCCCGAGAAGCTTTAGGAGTGCATGAATACCACCAAGTATTGCGACTCAAGAAATTTTCAAAGTCACTCACTGGAAGGGCGTATACCTGGTATAATAATCTTGCCCCAAATAGTATATCGAGCTGGTCCGAGTTGGTGAGTGCTTTCCATCGAAAGTGTTTATTTGTTTCAGAGCAAATTACGTTTTCGGATCTGGGAAGGACGTTTCAGCGCAACAACGAGCATCCCAATGATTATATCTAGAGGTGCAAGATCCAAGCCCTCGACTGCCATGATCCGAACATAACAGAGCAGCAGCTAGTGGAGTCGTGCATTAACAGTATGCTCCCTATGTATCGCGCCTTACTCGAAAATTTGCTTTTCCAAAATTTCTCGTAATCATACGAAGCATCCAAGTGATCGGCCACCACTGCCCCCGCGTTACTGGAAAGAACAAGACCAGTTAAAGAAGAAGGTCGCGACACAAGGGGATAGGCGTCCAATCATCAAACAATACTCAGTTTAACCCTTTATCGGCGTCATCACCAATGAAGAGCCGAAGAGAAAAGCCGAACCTCAGCAAGCTCCTCGAGCAAAACGTGTCATGTCTGTCCCAACACCTGCCCAAAATCCGACGCCACCCCACAGGGTCCACAAAAGGCTGCATGACAACAACCACCAGCAAAATCGGATTCGGCCTTTCCTGACTTTCCCTGCTCAATGAAAGAGGTTCTCAAATTACTAGAAGTCTGGATACAAGACGGAGCTATCAAGTTACCTCCCGTGCGTCTCCCACTAACTGATGAAGACATGGCGGTTCCAAATTATTGTCGCTTCCAAAGGTTCGTCAATCACCCTACTCGCAAATGTAATGGGCTGAAGCGTATCTTCAAGAAAAAGATAGAATCAGGAGAATTGCACTTGGGGACTGAAGGCATTCACAGAGATCCACTCCTTGTAAGAAATTTCACCCTTTTTGAGGAACCTATTATCCAGACAGTCCAGGGACTAATGAAACGTGTGTGCGAAGTTCTTTACCTTTCAAAAGGACAGTGTAGAGATATCTTCACAGCCCTTAATCAAATCGTCTCTGGTAAATGCCTGCTTTTTGCCGAAAAGGCCACTACTCCATACAAGCATGTTCCCAAGATCAAGATTCGGAGTAAAAAGAAACCAAACTGTGGACTTCTCACGAAATCTCACATCAGGCAGATCGAATTCAAAGAAATGAAAATCGATGCTAGATCGAATATCAACATCATTTCTGTCAAAACTTTACGAGCAGCAGGGATTTCCAGACACGAAGTCGTACACACACCTGTTATGATTCAAGATCCCGAGGGCAGGTTCAGAAATGCTTATGGCCGTGTCAACCTTAAGGTGAGCATAGGGAATGTCGAGACGGATGATATATTTCAAATCATTAAGGAAAGTATGGGTTACGATATGGTCCTTGGCCGTCCATGGATCCATACCAGTAAAACCAAGTTTGACACACCCCTGCCGCAGAAACCACCACTGAAAGACTCGTCAAGAGATGCTGGCCGGTCAGAGGGCCCTGTTAGCTACTCCCCTCCAGAAAAAGTTGAGCTCGATTCAGTAACAATGCTGGAGGAAAATATGAAGCTATGCACCCTTGGATCGCCGCCACAAGTAAGTCCTACTCCACATATCTCGTCGAAAACAACCATCTTGTCAAGACTTGGGGACTTGACCCGGCTATCAATCCCATGTTGACTCGAAGATGTGAATGAGAGGATGATCCTTTTCAAATTTTTGTTAGATGTCCATGAGTCGTTTCCGCCAAAGCTCAAGGAATTGGAAATCCCATCATCCTGAAAATTTGTGCACCTGAGATACCAAAACCCAATTATCTTCAAGTTGGTGACACAGTTGAGAAAATAACCACTTCTCCTGCAGAAAAACTTTACCTGGTTAATGAAGCCATATTAGGTGGATATTACAAGCTTGTCAACGCTGACATGCCCGCGGGGGTAGTCATACATGGGAAATGACTTAAGTCTATCACAACTTAAAGCATTTTTCACCACTTTTGTCTCAATTTCCCTGTTTTCAGTAATATTTGTATTTCCTCCAAAATATTTGCAATATTTTGCACTCATGATTAGGATTTAAAACTTTAATCAAAAGTATCTATTTCAGTTCATCATAAAATCATTTCCGAATATATTCGTTCAAAACCTAGACAAATAAAACCAAAAAAAAAGGCATCTTAGAAAGACCTACAAAAACTATTCAGAGAAGAAATTTTTGAAGATCGACTCAGCACCTTCGGCATACGCTCTCTCCAACTTCTCGATATCTTCAGTAGCGAGCTTAATTTAATTCCCGAGTCAACCTATTAATGTCAGCTTTTGCTTTCTCGACCGCCTCCGGACCAGAAAAGGTACCTGCCAGACTCAGTTTCTTTTGTGCGCCTGTAAGAAAGTCACGCAACCATCCGACATCCAGCCTAGCTGCCTCAGCCTCATCCAAAGATGTGTTACAATCATGGAGCACTACATCTGAAATATCTTGGCAAGGAAGGAGCATCATATCTTGGACCATCGGCAGTAACATAGATACCTTCTCTTCCAAGGACCGATACCTGCCGTAATCACCCACGAAGAAGTGACCAAATTTCTTTCATATTTTGGAATACAAATCAGTATAGAGAGAAGGAACAGTAAAACCGTTGATGTATTCGTAATTAGGACGGATCCGGTCGAACTTGAAATCAAAGAAAGCTCCGACATTTGGATATTCAACGTTACTATCTTGTGTGACAATAACTGTGTCAGGTGGAGTACTTACATTACTAGAAGGTGAGGATGTTGTTTCATCAGAAGCGACAATCGTGGTAATTTCCGAAGTCTCTTCTGAAAACTCTTTTTCCTATCCCAAACTGTGTTCGTGTCGGGGTGTAGAGGCATTGGAACCCGCAACATCACAAGCAGAAAATGAGAACATTCCCTTCTCAAGGGAAATTACTCTTAAATTCGGGTGAGATGATAACTGATCATTACGAAGAATACCGTGTACGGCACCTGGAATCTCTAACAAAAATCTACGAAAAAAGGAGAGTTGTAAATCCCAAAATATTCGGTACCGTGCAGTGATAGGTGCCTTCCTGCCAGCATGACGAAAAGGGACACTTGTACCAAATACGACGTGAATATCTAAGGATTGCTTGAGATTTTCCATTGAAATAAAAGCAGGACGATAACGAGGGACTGATTGATCGAAACTCATCTGTCAAACATCTCTGTCAATAATATAGCTCTGTATTTAAAACCCATTGGTGCCGAGAGAAGGAAGGTAGCCCGAGACGCAGCTATGCATAAAAGTAGCTTGACCAGTTACGACAATGTTGCCCCACTTTGTCAATCCAGATTGAAGAATAGTATCACATAACACGGCGAAGGTTGATAGAGCCGGTATGCTCTGGAATCTAGAACTCCAAGGTCTGAAATTCACTTTTGTTTCATTATCCATCATGATAATAAGGTTCACAGAAGAAGGCTCTCCACCACACCAACGGAGTATTCGGGCATATTTAACCCACGAGTCTGGAGAAGAAGCCTGAACCTTGGATGCGTATTCAGGAAAATTCTCCCGCAACCAGGATCCCAGAAACATAATGGGGATAAAGGACTTTATCATAGCATGTCCGTTATAAGCTCTTAAATCTCTTGCGAGTGCGCCTAAATGAGAATACAAAGAGCCCAAGAACATTTTACCAATTGGGAGAACTCTTCTTTGTCCCAGAGTCATAGCGAGAGGAACGGCTGATGGTTTCAACTGATCTCTAGGAAAATCTTCAAAAATATCCCTAGATAACCAAAGCGTAAGGAATGCAGCTATATACATATGATGGTCAATCCCATAATCTTTGGAGTCTCTCTTGTCGCGCGAATAATTGATCCACATCGAGTAATTACTAGAGGAATGGTTCAGAGACTTCTACAACTCCTCTATCTTTGTTACCAGAATAGTAGCAACTCTGATATCTTCGTCAGGACATTCGATAGGAATATTTCCTATCACAATTAATTGCAATAAGACGTTCACATCATCCAGTGTAATTGTCAATTCACCCCATGCACACATTGCCGATTTGATTGGTTCACACCATCGAAGAATGAATGCAAGCAAGCCTCGCATATCCTTGGTAAATTCCTGTGTCTCAAATACTCTTAAAGAATGAAGAATCTTAGCATTGTCAAGGTGTTGTGTCACCCCAGGATGATTCAACATATCTCTTGACCATTCCGTCAGATCCAATGAAAGAGATTGAGAAGCCTTGAAGTCAATGGGAGATGGTTCATACTCTCCTCTTTGCAAGCAGAACCTAGCAATATCTCTTGGACAAGTACTTTGGAATCCGTTCTCATTGTCAGAGTTTAGAACGCAACAATCAGTATTATTCGGGAGACTAGTTTTATCTATGATGCCTTCGAAAAAGTTGTCATAATAATTGGGAACGATCCACAGGGTAGCTGTGTTAATATATTCATGAGCAGGGATCATCACAACATCGTTTCCATGATCATCATGCATCGCAGAAGTTTCTTGTGAAAACATCTAAAGGAGTCGTGGTTCAGGTACAAACCCTTATCTATGTTACTATCAAACCCTAATTTGAAGGACGCGGATTTAAAAGGTGTTGATAAAGAATAAACTGAGTTCTCACTTGGAAGAAATTCCCATAAGAATTGATTAGGCACTGATGGAAGAATGGCTCATTCACGATATATATATATATATATATATATATATATATATATATATATATATATATATATATATATATATATATGTGTATGTATTAGGAAAATACATATATACACGCATAGGAGAAATTCCTGTTGGATTAGGAAAGCCAATTAGGCAAGAGGTGGTCGTTCAAAACGCACGGCTCACGCAAGGTCACGTCCTAGCCAGTATGAAGACCGGCACCGCCACCACGGCCGCGCCATAAGCCTCCACAGCCGCGCCTGCTACACTATATTACATCCCGGCCATGCAGATAAGTAACGCTTTTCTTCGCCCATGAAATTTTAGGTTATGTGATATTTATGTCACCTTCTGATGCTTACCACGCAACACGACATTGTTCCGTGCTAACCAGGGGACTAATGTTGATGGTGAGTTTTTGACAAGGGCATTTGTAGTAAATTATCCCTAATTTAATTGTATAAATAATCCCTGTCCCGGCACCAGGATTTTGAATCTGCATAAGTATAATTTTGTATTCCCCAAGAGAATCAATAAATTGTATTTGGCTAATTGGATCAGCGGTCCTAAAGATATTTTTAAATTGTATATGTATGCCAAATTTCAGGGCTTTCCCTAGCAGAAACCTTGTTGTTTCATGTACGCCAATATACATGTCTTTTATGCCGTATGCATGGTATCAATCTTATTCAGTTAAGAATTAGGCATTATTTAATGAGTCATTAAGAATATTATGCTTAATATATAGTCATATCAGTATCGCCTCAAGTCGCAAAACTCCCGCAGCCGAGTTCCTTGGGCATGCTATAGCGACACTATTATATTCGAAGTTTATACTAAAATAACATTCTGACTCCAAATTAAATCTGGCACGTTGCCTTAAACTTAAACCCTAGATTGCAGCTATATGATGATCACATCATCGCGGTATATTGGCTAGACATGGTCAAGCCACTGGCGTACGCTGCATATCTCATAAGGTACCTTAGCCAAACGTTGCTAAGGCCATAAAATTGCCATTGTGGATTACAACACTTTGGCTAAGAAAATGGACTAATAGCTTAGAAGAAATCACTTCAAAATAACTGACTAAGTCTCTAAGTACAATTTGGCAAAAATGGCATGTGGCATATTCTCCATAGTGCCAAATCGTAAGTCGTGGCAGCCTAGGCCAAGGCCACATCACATTGTCGTGTGACTTTCATGGCCTTGGAAGCCCAGGCCAAGGCCACAACACGTTGCCATGTGACTTCCACGGCCTTGGCGACCAAGGCCACAACACGTTGTCGTGCGACTTTCACGGCCTTGGCAGCCTAGGCCAAGGCCACATCACATTTCCGTGCGACATCAACGGCAGCCTAGGCCAAGGCCACAGCACGTTTCCGTGCGACTTCCGCGGCCTTGGTAGCCTAGGCCAAGGCCACAACACGTAGCCATGCGACATTCACGGCCTTGGAGGCTTAAGCCATGGCCATGGCACGTAGCCATGCGTAAGGCCATTGTAGCTGAGGCCAAGGCCATGGCAAGACTCTGTGCACTATTTTCGGCCATAATAGCTTATGCCATAACAAGGAACAAATGCACCCTAAACATATGGCATATCAATGGCTACTATTTAGCCTAATTAAGATGAAATCTACGATTCATCAAAAACACCTAAGAAACATCAAAATACATCACGTGGGGGATTCTTCATGGGGTATTGGTCTGATGGTCTACAGCAACATGCGGCGTGGAAACACCCCACATGAAAAGTTGAAGTAGTGTGGTAGTTATAACAGTTGGAGAGATAGTGGGCGTAACATAAAGGGGTTTCCAGAAACTTCCCTAAATTGTCTCACACTAACCCATCATCTCCATCCTTCCATAACTCACGACTTCCACTACTTACGAGATTGGCATTGTGTATCTTAAACTACTATAAATAGGCGGCTCAACCTATTCAGAAGACAAAACAAGCTTTATCATTTAAAAGCTCTGTATTCTTCCTAGTTTTCAATACCCAACACACACAATTCAATACCATTGCCAATTTCTCAAACTTTTCTGCTTCCCTCCCCTAAGATCGACCCATTTTTCTCTTCATCGTGACCGAAGCAGGACGAAACGGCTGCTATCTTGGTTTAGGCTTATCCTGTTCGATTTTGATTTTCGAACCTAAACAGAAAGTACCATAGCGGTGTATTTTTTTTACTTGGAAGTCATTTTCAGGTACTAACACATGATTAATTTCTTAGGTGTTTAAATGAACATCAAATAGCTTTCAGTTCTTTGACTAACTTTCAAAACCGAACAATCATTATATATGGTTCCGTAACTGAACCTACGTGTATACTCTTCTATTATATTTTGAAGACCTAAAGTGTCTGCTTGATTCTCAGGTTATCTTAGCTTGGATTTAAGCTAACCCTGGTCTTCGAAAACTATAAATAAAACATCTATGTCAACTGGGAAAATTAATCCTTGACACTTAGTGTCCTAGTTGATTCTATAGTCGTTCTCTATTGACTTAGTTTTCCTATGTGAAACGTTATTAGGTCAACAACTAAAAGACTTCGCTTTGAGGTTTCGTGAAGCCAGGTCCGATTATCTTTACCTTGATAGTTCATGAATCCTGATCTTGAATTTCTATTATCGAGGTTCTCAGAATCTCTTTCAGGCAAGATAGATAGTAATCGCAAAGTTCTCTTTGTCTTAGACTTTGTGATTCCTCAAGATAGATATCTAAAGACTGATCTTAGTTGGTCTTTTGAAGATTGTTTTTGCGAGGTGGTTAAGAATCTAGGATACTCATCGGGAGTCGTAAGTTCCAAATTTGTGAAGTTTGCTAGATTTGTTTATTGCGAACAGATTTTCACACCTTGATCTTTGATCTAAACGGAAATCAAATAAGCATATCTGTGAGAGGAAGATTGGTATCAAAAGTATTCACTTCGGCTAAAGCAGCTCTTAGGCTGTAAAGGACGTCATCTAAGGGAATTAAGTGCGTAGAACCTTGCGAGTTCAAAGAGACGTAAGGAGCGCGACTATAACTGAATTGCTTGGAGGGTAAATTCGGTCTCAACTATATTCTAGTTTGAAGCTTATAGTAGGCTAGTGTATGTAGCGGCTTAATAAAGTGTGGCATTCAATCTGGACGAGGTCCCGAAATTTTTCTACTATTGCGGTTTCCTCGTTAACAAAATTTTTGGTGTCTTGTGTTTTTTCTTTTCCGCATTATATTGCTTGTCTTTATAATTGGATTTATACAAGTTTGTACGTATTTAATCTAAGTATATACGTCCGCTTAATTATAATTGATTACGAGACTAGTTTCTTGTTGAAATCGTATCTTGAAAGATATATAACAATTTTAATCACTTGGCAGAATTTCTATTGAATTATTTGGATACGACTAGATTGATCTTGGGTATTGATTTTTGAAATCGTCCAAGTACTTTACTCAACGATCAAGTTCGCGGACCTTGTGTCTATATACATACTGATTGAGTATAGGTTGAGATATAAACTCTATATACATATTTGCAAGGATCATTCAGTTGGTCTACTTGCTATTTTATTAAGTTTTGTCTATACAGGTTGCCTAGCGAAAAAGTTGGGTATATTTGGTATCCCCTACGTTTTTCACCATGGAAAGTGAAAGATTTGATTTTCCATCTTTACCATTCCTTTAGGGTCCGTTTGGCACAGCGTAGTTGGAGGAGGGAGTGCGGTCAAATGGAGTAATATGAAACTGCATTTACAAACTAAATGTTTGGCATAACACAAATGCATGACATTAGAACTACTTAGGAAATTGAATTACCTCTAATGGGTCACATTCAATGCATCCCTCTTAACCTTAGCATTCAATGGAGCCTTCTATTATAGCTCCCAACTACACCTTTAACCTAATTTGACAATCCTTTTATATTTATTATAATTGTTATATTCCTTTGTTTCTCTCTCGCTACTTGTTTTGAGAAGAAAACTGAATATCATCATGATCGTGTTTTCTGTAAATCAAAACTATTTTATGTGAAGAAAATAACTGGTGTTTAACAAACATCCCATTTAAAATTAGAGATTTTTAAAGTATCAAACTCAAAGGGCATAGAAATTTTAGGGTTTGAGATTTAAATCATAGAGAGATGGAAACCTGATAGATCATCAAAAACTCTGCTAATCAATCAAAGATGAATCTTTCTTTATATGCCTTGTCTTTTTAATCTTTTCTTCTACTTTAAGACAATGGATTAAAGATTTTTTGGTTGAAGAAACAATAAATCAATTTTTGTTTAAGTTGTTCAGGGTATTAATTATCTTAATAAAAAAGTTAACCAGGTAATCCAGGTTTTTTTTATCGTGTTAAACATTAAAGTTTCAATTCCGTGTGGTTTTAATGTCATGTGTTGTGGACTGCATGTAGTGGTAACTACCTTTTATTCGGAAAAAAATTGTATGCTAAACAGACCCTTAGAGATCTTCTTACCAAATCAACATCAATTTCACCCCTCATTCTTGATCGATTAACTTGCATTGTTGAAGCTAAAAATTCGTTTACTTCTTTGCTAGTTGGGTGAAAACAATGTCGTAAGCGAGATGCATCATGGCCTCTAAGGTTTGCGGTGTTACCGGAGAACTTTTCATAAACACCCAACCATAAAATAACATGAGCTTGTTGTATTGCAACAAGTTGTGATTGTAATATATAATTTCTGCGAATAAATAAATCTTCCTGTAGAGTACACGAACTATGGGTTTAACCATATTTCAAAAGATTAGAAAAAAATTGAATAAAATTATAAGAGGCTATTGTGGGATTTGAGGTATGGAAAAGGTGTAATTTGAAATGGTGAAAATGGTAATATTTATAGGGAACTCAAAGATAATCGTTGGATGTAACCGTTGATCAACAAAACTTATGTCGCTCGTCTTAATCCCATCGCTCAACGACACAACTTATTTTGTGAGATGTACCATCGCTCAGCTACAAAATGTATATTGCGGAACAAAAGTTTACCCTAGCGACAAATTATTCACGCCACTAATTGTGTCTTTCGGCTTACGAACCCTCGGATTTGTGAGTTTTGCCATTTGAATATTTGTAGAGTCCATAGTGGACTCAAAAATGATCATTTCTCCAAAGGTAAACGGAATTGACAACATCATTCTTATCGTGGGTTTTTTTTGAGACATTTTTGTGCATATTGCTGTACATTTGACTTATTCATTGATATGTTAAAAAAAAAAAATTTACTAGTCATGTTTGAAATTTGGTCCCTCGTTATATAATTTTCAAAATTAAACAAATAATGGAGATTGAAGTATCACGTGCACACTCGTCAGACAGTGTGCACAAATTCGGGAGTCCTGTTAATAGGAGGGAAATAATGGATTTGAGGAGGGAATTAAAATTTTAGAGGAGGGATTGACCATTTGAAAATGTGTTAAAATTTCTTTAACATCCTCATCATTCAATTTTATATCCAAAACAAGCACCTAAAATCAACTGAAAATCTCAAAATACGTCTTCTTCCCCTAGAATATCAATGTCAAAACTCACTTTGTTTTCATGATCAGATCAAAACTAACCTTAAACCATCAAAATGCTAAAGTTTCTAAATTTTATAAGCACCGCCGAATTAACAGATTGAAACCATCATTACATTTTATTGTGGTGGCGAGTCTTCTAATAATTAAACATTTCCATATATTGAAATTATGATCCACCCTAATAATAATGATAAAGACCAATAGGTGCAACTATGCAACAAAATATCCAGTATCTACATTAAACCTTAATGTATTAATTATTTATTCTAGTACACAGTCGACCTGTTTTGATGATAGGTAGTGTTTTATGCGTATCAACTTAATCGATTTTCAAAGCTTACTTGTACATATAAATTAAATCTAGGGGTTTAGAACTGATAATGGATAAGTTGATAGTTGTATTAGGTTGTTTGTGATAGAACATGAGCATCAGAGTAAACTAAACAGGTTGAGAGAAAAATCTCTATTGCATTGAGATCTCTATTGGACAAATCCATAGTAAATATACAAAGATTACAACGAGAAAAATGGAAACAAAATATACAAAAGATACGTATAAGAGATACGTACAATACTATGACAACATTCAATATATATGCAGTTAGGGAGAAGATATGTAAAGATACTATAGTATCTCGTATCCCTCGGGCAAGACCCCCCCTCAGACTCAATATGGTGCTGAACTCATCTTGAGTCTGGAAAGCAAGAACTTTAGTCGAGGAGCATGATATGACTTGGTGAATAAATGTGCCAATTGAAATTCTGAGCTTATGTGAGGAAGAGTAATTGTTCCACGCTTAAAGTGAAGTATTGTAGAATGACTGTCAATCTCTATATGCTTAGTTCTTTCATGAAAGACGTTATTATGAGTAATTTGAATTGCATCTTTGTTGTCATAAAATAGAGGTGTAGGCGTAGAAATGACAACTCCCATGTCGCTGAGTATCCATCGAAGCCATATGATCTCAGAAGTAGTATGAGCTAGAGCTCGATATTCTGCTTCAGCACTTGAACGAGATATAACAGTATGCTTCTTACTTCTCCAAGATATAAAAGAATCTCCCAAGAACAAGCAATACCCTGTAATGTATCGCCTATCTGTAAAATCTCCTGCCCAATCTGAATCTGAGTATGCTCTAAGAATAAGTTTGGATTTGGATGAGACTTGTAACCCCTGATATAAGGTTCCCTTGAGATAACGAAGTATTCTAAGAACAACAACATAATGAGTAGAACGAGGAGCTGACATGGATTGGCTTACAATATGAACTGCATGACTTATATCAGGTCGAGTAATGGTTAAGTAGTTCAGACTCCCTACCAATTGTCGATATAATGTTGGATTGGATAAAAGCGTTCCATCTGAAGGACCATGTATGACATTCACTTCAAGTGGAGTGTCTGTAATTTTAGCATCAGTAATTCCAGAGCGTGCAATGATTTC
The DNA here is from genome assembly GCA_023531105.1 of Papaver atlanticum. Lineage (NCBI taxonomy): Eukaryota > Viridiplantae > Streptophyta > Magnoliopsida > Ranunculales > Papaveraceae > Papaver > Papaver atlanticum. The sequence continues at coordinate 1,817,794 of JAJJMB010017781.1, read as the reverse complement.
AAATGCATATTTAGCTTGAGAAACGAAATAACCATTAGCTGATTTGCTCACCCCAATACCAAGAAAATAACTGAGTGGACCAAGATCCTTCATTTGAAAACATGTACTTAGATGGGTTTTAAGATTTCTTATACCTTCAATGTCACTTCCAGTGATAACCATATCGTCTACGTACAATAGAAGGATAACAATACCTTTGTTTGATGATCGTGTAAACATTGATGAATCGTAGTAACTCTGTGTAAAGCCATATTGAGGAATTGCATTACTGAATTTTTCAAACCAAGCACGAGGTACTTGTTTCATTCCATAGAGAGCTCGACGAAGTTTACACACCTGATTTGGAGCATGATCTAATCCAGGAGGAGGACACATATAGACTTCTTCTTGCAATTCCCCATTAAGAAATGCATTTTTGACATCCATTTGATGAAGATCCCACTGTCGAACAACATCAAGTGCAATGAGTGTACGAACAGTTACCATGCGTGCAACAGGAGCAAATGTTTCCTCATAGTCTATGCCATATTCTTGAGTATAACCCTGAGCAACAACACGAGATTTGCATCGTTCAAGACTCCCATCTGACTTGGTTTTAACTTTGTAGACCCATTTGCTTCCAACAACAGATTTTCCAGGGAGGAGATCTACCATTTCCCATGTACCAGCTTCTTTATGTGCAGTCAACTTATCTGTCATTGAATCCTGCCAATCTGGTATAGCTGCAGCTTCTCTGTAGTTTCTTGGTTCATAAATAGACATAATAGTGGATAATGAGCAATGGTAGTCAGAGAACTTAGCTGGAGGTCTTCGATTGCGAGGTGGCAATGTATCAACTTGAGAATCAGAATCTATTTCCAAGGCAGCATTGTCAGGTGGAAGCATAGAGTGGTCAGACACGGTTGGAATCTGATGAGTATCATCTGTATGTGAGACAGTATTATTACTAGACACATGCATTAGAGATGTATTGGTGCTAACTTCACTAGAAAAAGGATCAGTGTAAATGAAGTTCTCAAAAGAAGAAGATTTACTGTTTGGAAGAAACCAAAATGGAACCTTTTCCCAAAATGTTACATGTCTAGAGACTCAAAGTTTTCTACTAACAGGATCATAACAGCGATATCCCTTTTGTTCAATACCATAGCCAAGAAACACACAGAGAACATTCTTTTGAGTAAGCTTATTGCGTTCACGCTCAGGAAGGAGAACAAAACACGTTGAACCAAAGATTTTAAGCTCAGAGTAATCAGGTTTCTTACCATAAAGGAATTCATAGGGATAAATTCCTCCAATGATAGCTGTTGGAACACGATTGATGGTATAAACTGCTGTAAGGACTGACTCTCCCCAGAAATTGGATGGAACTGATGCAGAATCTAGTTGAGTCCTAGCTGTTTTATGACGATGTTTGCGTTCTGCAACTCCGTTTTGCTCTGGAGTTTCTGTACAAGATAGTTGTAATAATGTGCCTTGAGTTTTGAGAAAATCTTTGAAAGGAGTGGATACATATTCACCTCCTTGGTCAGCACGAAAGATTTTGATAGTTTTACCAAACTGAGTTTTTACCATAGTTGAAAAGGTTACATATAAGTTAAGAAATTCTGTTCTTAAACTAAATAGATAAACCCAAGTATATCGAGAATAATCATCAATGAAACTCACATAGTAAAATGCACCTCCTTTAGACATCACTGGAGATTTACCCCAAACATCAGAGTGAATAAGAGCAAAAGGTTCATTAGTTTTTGAAGTGCTTGTATTAAAAGAAAGTGCTGGTTGTTTTGCCAGTTTACAAGAGATGCAACTAGGTTCTTTGTCTACTTGTGTATCTTCTAGTAGACCTTTATTGACCATATATGAAAGACGACAAAATGAAACATGACCTAGTCTAGAATGCCAAGAAGTGAAAGGAGATGTGGAGTGGGATGTAGTAGTTGTAGCTGCAACATGATTTCTGAGTTTTGATGGAATAATCAGAGTCTGAAGAAGATATAATCGACCCATTCTACGGCCTATCCCAACTAGCTTCCCTGTTTTGAGATCCTGAATAGCACAACCAGTGGGAGAGAAAACAATGTTAAAACCTTGATCACATAGTTGACCAATTGAGATGAGTTTCATTGTAATCTTAGGAACAAGGAGAACATCTGGTACACAAATGTTATTTGAATCTCTAACCACCCCAATGTGACTGGCAGTTACAACAGTTCCATCAGCAGTGTGAATCTTAGGAGCAACAACTGGACAAAGACCGTCAAAAACTTTTGAATCATCATATGTTTGGATGATTCAGAATCTAGATACCATCCAATTGAGAAAATACCTGAAGGAGTAGAGAAGACAAATGCAACTGCAGTATTGTTACTAATTGAAAGAGCTTGTTTAATCATCTCCTGTATGTCAGCAAGACTAGGTGATGATGCATCAACTGGAACTGTTGATTGTGATGGTGTAGATGGCAATGATTAAGCATATGAAACTGGTGCAGCAGAGAATCTACTTGAACCATTAAACCTGGTTGTACCATTAGCATTTAATCTCCGCATATTCCTGGAGGTTGGAGATGTGCAGTTTCTAGTGGAGTGTCCAAGTTCCTTGTAGTAGTTGCACTGGGTGGTAGGAGTATCTTGCGGTATTGCAGCAGGCGGCAGGGTACAGTTCCTTGCTATGTGACCAGTTTTCTTGCAATTATGACAAGTAGGTTTTGAGGAATCACGCTGTGTTAAAAAACTATTCTTCTGATTGTTGAAGTTTGGATGAGATGCAGGCATAGCAAATACTCATGAGATCTATGGCTTGATCCGTTTACGTGTTTCCTCAGTAATCAGCTCAGATACAGCAGTTTCTACAGATGGAAGAGGTGAACGGTGAAAAATAACACCTCTGACTGATTCAAACTCTTCTCGTAGAGCCATCAAGAGTTGAATCAGTCTTGTCTCTTCTCAATATTTCTCCCATATTGCCAAGTCAGTTGTCCATTTTAGCTTCATAAGCGCAAGTTGATTCCAAATCACAGACATCTCAGAATGAAAATCAGAATTCTATTGATCTAGTGGTTGCTTCATAGAACGAATATTTTGTTCAAGTTTGTATCTTTGAGCAAATTTAATTTGTGTGTACCTTTTTGCAAGAAAGTCCCAAGCATCTTTAGCAACTTCAAAGCTGGTAAGCTGCATACTGATTGAAGTAATCACTGTGTTGCCAATCCAAGTCAGAATCTTGTGATTATTTATCTCCCAGGTTTCAACATCACTTGCTAATGTTTCTGTTCCATTCTCTTTGATGATAGAAGTAGATGCTTTGGGTTTTGTTTCTGTCCCATCTATGTATTTCCACATGCTTTTGCCTTTGAGAAAGCTTTTCATAAGAAAAAACCAGTGCTTGTAGTTAGCACCATATAGTTTTGCAGTAATAGGTTGAAAATCTTCGCATGACATGATTTTTAGGAGGATGAAAGAAAAGTAACTGGATTAGGGTTTATAACTGTAAAGACCCTCAAGCTCGTCAACGCTATTAGACTAGTCAAGAGACGTCTTAGCCGCTAATAACTCTCGATTAGTTTAACATGAATGTTAATTAATATAAATTAATCTAACAACGATTTAGATACCAAACTAGTATCGTTAGATATATCTCGAAGAGTTGTACGAAATGGACTACTCGAATGTGTCATTCGGATACCGGACGAAGAATATATCATCAGATTGGTAGGAAGGACAAAATAGTCATTTTGTAGTTAAACCGCCTTGGTTGCCCATATCAATTTGGCAGGGTGCCTTTAACAATCTTGGTCGACCTTATCTCAATCGAGAAGATTAACTCGTTCTCATTTCTTTCTTCTTCTTCACTATTCTTCTTCTTCTTCCTCAGTTTCCCCTGCTTCTGCTTCCGTTTGATTTGGGTGGTACGAGTGAGAGTTTGATTTGAGAATCATGTGATGATGATAAGTAGATGATGAAGGGGATGTTATAGCTGTGAATCATGATGAAAAACAGTTAGGGTTCGAATCTGGGAAGATCAAAATTAGGATTATGGATTCAATTATTGCTTTGAAGATTTAGAAGATAAGATATAGAGCTATGGCGAGTTGAAGAATCATGGGTTTAGGATCAATTGCAGTTCTGAAATTGTCTTGGAGATGAACTGAGAACTAGGGTTTCTGAATATGGTTTCGAGATTCGATTAAAGTTGAATTAGAAGATGAATTTGATGTTTTAGGAGGGTGATTTGAGATGGGTATTAAGGGATTAAACGAATTAGGGTTTAGAATTGAAGAATAACTCGAAATGGATAGTTTGGGTTTGAACAGTGATTCTGAAGTTCAAGATGAAGTTGATTGAAGCTGAGCTGTGCTGGCAGTGAAGACTGAATTGATCTAAGAGATTAGGTTTGGTCTGAGGTAATCTTTTATTCTATCAATTGGATTGAATCTTAGTTATTATGTTGTGTGAGCAGAATTTAAGTATGTATTGAATTAGACATGAATGTGAAGAATAAGAGAATTCATTGAATTGTTATTGGAGTAGTTTTAATAGCAGGTGGAGAGCACAGTGAAAAGAATGGTGATTGTGTTTTAAAAGAGTTGTGATGCAAGCTGAGATGATGTTGGTGTTTGGTATTTGAGTGCATGGCTTGGAGGTGGTGATGGAATGGTTGTGTTGGTGGTTTGCAGTGGCAGATGAGTTTGGATGTGTCTGAGGTAATCAGTTCTTCAATCAATTGAACTGAAGTTCAGTTATTGTGAAGTGTTTTTGGATTGCAGAGTTGAGGTAATTATTCTTCCAACAAAATTAGTTCAAGTTCATTATTGAGTTTATAAGTTTCTTAATGAGTTAAGAATTGATATGGATATGGTGGGTTGTGCTTGAGCTGTATTGTGGTTAGGTTGTGCAAGCACATGGAGAAGGATTTAATGAATCTTGAGTAAACTGAGTGTAGGTGAAAGAATTGTATGAGGTATATGAACTATAGGTTGGTGGTGGTGGTTGTCTTAATATTGAAATTGTGGTGTTGAAGTTGCAATTTAGATATGTTGGTGGTTTGAGATGATGGTCGTCTGTGTATTGAGATTGCAGGTAATGGTTTAGTGTGTGTATTGGGAAGAATCAGAGGAGAAGTGATAGTGTTGAACTGAGTTCAGTTGAAGTAGTCTTTAGCTTGGCCGCAACTGATGGACTATTTGTAGAATGAGTGTTGCTTGTACTGCAATTGCAGGTAAGCTTAAATTACAATTGTATTGAATTATAGAATTCAGTTTAAGTGAATAATGTGTATAATGTTACATTTATAGAATCATGCTGGTTGTGTTCTTATATCTGTAATAGAATTAGGCTGGTTAGTCATCCCAGTCAGTTTAGCTGACTCATCTGAATGTTTTGATCTGACTGAGTCGAATCGTTTGGACTCACTGAGTTTCCCTAGCTTGACCTGAGTTGGACTGTTGACCGATTTGACTAGTTGACTTTGATTTTGACCTGTGACCGTTATTTGATTCAGTTGGACCAGGCTTTGAGTTAATGGGCCGGATTAGTGGACTTAGGATTAGAGTTAATTAGTTTTCCTATCTTAATGAATTGGACCACTTATGGTCCGTATTAGCTTTCAGTTCCTTCTACAATGTTGTAGATATTCATAAGAGTTGGGTAATGGACTTTAGAACCAATCTAATTGAATTAGTAGACCTTAGATATGCTAAAGATATATAATAAAAAGGTGTAGAACCATAAATGGGCTTAGAACCGTTAGATAGAATTATATGATTCTTGTGTGAGCCATTTTGGCTAGTTTCTTAGTCTTCTTGTGTGATTAACAATTAGTTTACATTAACAACGATCGATTCAAATGATGAACCAGTGGATCGTGGATCTCGAGGTAGGCATGGTCTGTCATCAAAAGAGGTAGGAATTTACATTAACTCTTTTGTAACCATTGATATTTTCTTTTACAAAGATATATGCTTTACGAACTCATGCGTTGTCTGATTTTGAATTCCATGCATTATTTAATTTGAATTCCGATAGTTATGTTTTTCCTTTAATCTTTCCATTGTTTGGAAAGGAATCGTAATGCTTGGTTTGTCTTTATGAATTGTTGGGAAATGAGAATTTCCATCTGTGGTATATAGGATACGCTCCTTCATTTATACTTTCATGCACATCTAGGTGTGTAATTGTCACCCAAATTATCTAGGTGTGTAATTGTCACCAGTATTACGGTGTGTAAATGTCACCGCAGAAATAATGATTTGGTGTGTAATTGTCACCAATCCGGTGTGTAAATGTCACCACAGAAATAATTAATTACAAGAAGGAGTTAGTTCCATATACATGTTTAATTCAGTGAGTTGGTTTTCTTTTAATACTTGGGAAAACATGGATTGTTTTCCAAATCATGCCGATGTTTACTTAAAAGTTAAATGTTATTCCTACTGGGCACCCCTTTTAGGGATGCTGTGCTCACCCATTCCCACTTTCAGTTTCAGAGACAGATCAGAGTTGCACAGCGAAAGCTTCAAGAGTTGAGTCCGTTAGTTGGTTAACTTCAGCTATGTTTATTATGTTGTATATTTTATTTGCAAACCTAATGACTATTGTATTTGTATCATTTGAGAGGAGTTCTTGTATATATTTATTTCAGAGCGGGGCTAGTTTTAGGTTAAGTTTTGTAGCAGATTTCTTAATTGATTGTTTAAGTAAATGTTTTAGATCTTTAGTGCCTCTTTATTCATTAATCTCTTGGATTAGTCAGCTACTAGCTTTAGGGGCGCTACAATAACTGAAGGTAAAAAGGTGCTGCCGTACCATGTGTATTTACAGCTAGGACTTGGTGAAATGAAACCTATTCAGATGACACTGAAGTTAGCTGATAGGTCCGTTAAAATTCCTTGAGGTGTTATCGAGGATGTTCTCATTGAGGTCGACAAGTTTATTTATCCAGTGGATTTTGTTGTGCTAGATACCCAACCTGTCCCTGACCTGGAGAACCAGATACCTGTGATTTTAGGTCGCCCATTTTTAGCTACGTCTAATGCAATCATTAACTGTCGAAATGGTGTGATGAATTTATCTTTTGGTAATATGACTATGGAGATGAACATTTTTAATGTCAGTAAGCTACCTTATGAGCTAGATGACACATGTGTTGAAGAGGTGAACATGATAGAAGCCTTAGTTCAGGAGTCATTACCAAACATTTTGTCTGAAGACCCATTAGAAAGTTGTCTATCCTATTTTGGTTTAGATTTTGACGATGATAGCACTATTGAAGAAGTGAATGCTCTATTAGATTCTACCCCTGTGTTAGACACTAATAGATGGAAAGCTAGGTTCGAACAATTACCAGCTTCTGAGACTACCTTAATTCCTTCTTTAGAAGAGCGTCCTAACTTGGACCTTAAACCACTACCCGACACTCTAAAATATGTTTTTAGGCCCATCTGAGACTTTACCTGTGATTGGATAGTGATCAGGAAAGTAGGCTAGTGAATGTACTTCAAGATAATAAGGAAGCTTTAGGGTGGATAATAGCAGACATTAAGGGTATAAGTCATACTGTGTGTATGCATCAGATTCATTTAGAGGAAGACTCCAAACCTTCTAGGGAGATGCAACGTCGACTGAACCCTAACATGAAAGAGGTAGTTCGAAAAGAGGTGCTTAAGTTGTTAGATGCGGGTATTATCTACCCAATTTCAGACAGTAAGTGGGTCAGCCCCGTTCAGGTTGTCCCCAAGAAATCAGGTATCATTGTAGTCCAGAATGATAACAACGAATTAATCCCAACCCGAGTGACCACAGGATGGCGTGTCTGTATTGACTATAGGAAATTGAACAAGGTCACAAGGAAAGATCACTTTCCCCTTCCTTTTATCGACCAAATGCTAGAGCGATTAGCTGGACATAGTCATTATTGCTTCTTAGATGGCTACTCCGGATATAATCAGATCGTTATTGCCCCAGAAGACCAAGAGAAAACCACTTTTACCTGTCCCTTTGGTACCTTTGCGTATAGACGCATGCCTTTCGGGCTATGTAATGCCCCTGCGATTTTTCAGCGTTGCATGATGAGCATATTTTCTGATATGGTAGAACGGTTTTTAGAGGTCTTTATGGATGATTTTTCAGTGTTTGGTTCATCTTTCGATGAGTGCTTGCATCATTTGACATTAGTGGTGACTAGGTGTAAGGAAAAGAATTTAGTGCTTAATTGGGAAAAATGCCATTTTATGGATAAATCGGGAATTGTGTTAGGGCACATCGTATCTTCTAAGGGTATAGAGGTAGACAAAGCCAAAGTTGACCTTATTAAGACTTTACAGGTCCCAAAAACCATAAAAGATGTTAGGTTATTCCTAGGGCATGCAGGATTTTATCGTCGATTCATTAAGGATTTTAGCTTGATTTCTAGACCTCTTTGCAATTTGCTTGCAAAAGATGTTAAGTTTGTCTTTGATGATGCGTGTTTAGAGGCTTTTGAGAAGCTTAAGAATTTACTCACTACCGCCCCCATAGTCCAGGCACCTAACTAGAACCTACCCTTTGAGATTATGTGTGATGCTTCAGATTATGCTATAGGCGTTGTGTTAGGACAGCGAGAAAACAAATTACTTCATGTGATTTACTATGCTAGCAAAACTCTGAATGATGCCCAACTAAACTATACAACTACCGAGAAGGAACTGTTAGCCATCGTGTTTGCCTTGGATAAATTTAGATCCTATCTACTAGGTTCTAAGGTCGTAATCTATACCGATCATGCTGCTTTGAAATACCTTTTGTCTAAGAAGGATACTAAACCTAGATTGATTAGATGGATCCTCTTGTTGCAAGAATTTTCTCTAGACATTAGAGACAAAAAGGGTGCAGAAAATGTAGTAGCAGATCACTTGTCTAGGCTAGTTGTTGATCATTCTAATGATTCCCTTCCTATAAGGGATAGCTTTCCTGATGAACAATTGTTCTCTGTTTCCCAATCACCTTGGTATGCACATATAGTGAATTATCTTGTTACTGGTCGAATGCCTCAACATTGGGGTAAACAAGATCGTTCTAGGTTTTTAGCCGAGGTTAAGCATTTCTTTTGGGACGATCCTTATCTGTTTAAGTATTGTCCAGACCAGATTATTAGGAGATGTATACCTGAGAGTGACCAGTCCAGCATTATCTCCTTTTGTCATGAACATGCATGTGGGGGTCATTTTAGTGCTAAGAAGACTGCTGCTAAGATATTGCAGTGTGGATTTTACTGGCCTTCGTTGTTTAAAGACTCCCATAAACATTGTGTTTCTTGTGAGCGTTGCCAGAGGTTAGGAACCATTTCCCGTAGAAATATGATGCCTTTGAACCCTATTTTAGTGATTGAGGTCTTTGATGTGTGGGGCATTGATTTTATGGGTCCATTTCCTAATTCTTTTGGTTATCTTTACATACTTGTCGCTGTAGACTATGTGTCTAAGTGGGTTGAGGCGGTTCCGTGTAGAACAAATGACCACAGGGTCGTAGTCCAGTTTTTGAAAGAGAATATACTTACACGTTTCGGTACGCCGCGAGCTATAATTAGTGATGGAGGTTCACACTTTTGTAATAGACCGTTTGCTCTTTTAATGAAACAATATGGTATTACCCATAAAGTAGCTACCCCATATCACCCACAGACTAGTGGTCAGGTAGAGGTCTCCAATAGGGAAATTAAGCGTATTCTAGAGAAAACAGTTAATCCTAATAGGAAAGAATGGTCGTCGAGGCTTACTGATGCCTTATGGGCTTATCGTACTGCGTTTAAGACACCCATTGGAATGTCACCCTATCGTTTAGTTTTTGGCAAGGCATGTCACCTACCTGTTGAGTTAGAGCATAAAGCCTACTGGGCTATTAAGCAGCTAAACTTTTCACTTGACAAGGCAGGAGCTTACAGAAAGCTCCAGCTCAATGAGTTGGACGAGATTCGTAGAGATGCATACGATAGTGCTAAGGAGTATAATAACAAAATGAAACTTGTGCATGATAAGAATATTTTATGAAAGTCATTTTCTCCAGGTCAAAAAGTTCTTCTGTATGACACTCGTTTGCATCTATTCCCCGGGAAGTTGTGCTCTCGATGGACCGCTCCTTTTGTGGTCCGCACTGTTTTTTCTCATGACGCTATTGAGATTGAGATACCATATAGTAGTAGTTCTTCAAAGGTTAACGATTAGAGATTGAAGCCCTTTTTAGAACCTTTTCCTACAGGTGATGTTGAGGAGGTCCCTCTGGAGGACCCTGTTTACCTTGATTGACCATCAAGGAGATTTGTATGTTGTATATTATTTTTGTAGGTTTTTGATTCCACTTCATCCAGGTACTATCTTTCCGACTTCTCTCTTTACCGATTCCTCATGTTATTTATACTTTTGGTATTGTTCTTTAATTAGAAACATTGAGGACAATGTTAGATTTAAGTTTGGGGGTGGGGTAGAAACTTTTTGTTACTTTTTGTTGCAAATAAACTCCAGAGCCTAGAAATTTATGCCTATTAAGGATGGCACTAACCAATCTAAGTGGATGGAAGCATTTTGGTTTAGGAGTTGAGGAACCAATCAGACTAGATGGAAACATCTATAAGAGTCTATTCATAAAAGCACGAAGCTCAGGTGTTAGAAACAACATGATAGTTTCACCGTATCTCGGAATCATCTTATTACTTCTGTTTTTATTTTTGCAAATTTTTATGTTGATGTCTGCTGGGTTGAAATAGAGTGATTGAGTTAGCAAAAAAAATAAAAATAAAAAATAAAAAAATAAAAATAAAAATAAAGGTTTATTATAAAGTAGACCACTGGTTCCCTTGTATATGCCAGCTGTGTTGATGCAGATTTAGGATTGTCGACCACTGGTTCCCTTGTATATGCCAGTTGTGTTGATATTAGTCCAGACCAGTATCTCAATCCACTAGGTCATTGGTTCATCTTGGCATTGAAGTCCATTCGCAACCATCTATTTCTATATCCATCTTCTTAATCTATTCATGTGATTTGTTTGATTCCGAATATTGATGTCCATAGTGCGACTATCTGAGTAGAGCTCTGTCACTTATATATGAATTTTAGTATATTTGAGTGCAAACTCATATACAACAATTGGAATTTCGCATCAGGGTACTTCCTCCCGTAATCAATAAGTATGCCAACCAAGGAGGTTCTTTAGTGCATTCCAAGGTTCTGCGTAGATAGCTAAGGTCTGGAGTAAAGGTTTTGTGCGTACACCTCTGGTAAACCCTCCCGAGACTATAACTCGGCCACTAGGGCCACCTAGGGGTTTAAAGGCTTGTTGCACAAGCTAAGTGCAATCGACGATGCCTGTGACAGTGAGTTAGGATTTTATTTTGTAGTTTTGATTTGCTCGGGACTAGCAAATAATAAGTTAGGGGGTATTTGATAGACGCATTTATGTGTCTATTTTCATCTCTTTTATGTATATTGTTAGTACCCATTTTTGTACTTATTATGGTGTTTTATCCCTTTGTAGGTGTTTTCGGAGAAATAGGCTTTTGCGGCAAAATTGGCTCGAAAAGTTGTTAAAGGCTCCTGGGAGGACATTTGCTATTCGGACTCTCACTTTGGATAAGGGGTAACCCATTTCCAGACAATTACTAAACACAAACCGGGACTGGATAGGGGGAGGTCATCCCCTTAATTTGAATTTCACTTTTGGCGGGAAAAAATAAACTAGCACACCTGCAGATTAAGGTTCGATATTCAAGCGAGATTTAAAGAGATTCAACTGCATATTTCTTATGGGATGGACCTGTTAGAGCATAAATGGGTTGATGTGTGTGATTGGATCGAGTAGATTGGGCTGTATATCCGTGTTGGAGCGAAACAGAGAAGGTGAAGATATTATCATAATTTCTGAAGTTCCGGGAAGTGTTGGAGAGGTTTCTTACGTGGAGATGGATTGGGATTCACTTGATGAGTCAGAACAGGGATTGTAGGTGGATCAGATTCGATAAAGTCGTGATATATCTTCGATCAAAGCAAAACGGGGAGTATTTATATTTTTAAGATATTTTCGGTTTATAAAAGAAGTGGGAAGATTCTACGCTAAGATTGCAATGTATTGAGTCCTTATTCAGTCTTGAGAGAGTATATGAGAGGTGGTAGGGTCACAGTTGACGCGTAGAGAAGCTTGGCAGAGAAAGAAAATCCCGGGACTTTTGGACGAAGAAAAAAAAGATAAACCAAGGATTTGTGCGGAAGATTTGGGATTGGATGTGTATATATAGGCTGTTGGGAGTCACAGGAGGAGGAACACTTTAGGGGAAGTTTAGAACACCACAGAGCCGAGAAATCAAAGTTGAAAAAACCCTGCTGCTGCTGCTGAAGAACACGAAGAACTTCGACCCACACCGAACCGTCGCAGAAGCAGTCTTATATTCAACTACAGAAAGCTGTTATCGTTTTTCACTGTCGTTGTTTAATCCTTTCAGCGACCATTACTTTCCTTACAAAAAGCTTTCTGTAACTACAACTCGTCCTTCTTAATAAAAACACCTTATTTGAGCAATGAAATCAACTTTTGAGCATATTTCTAATATGAGGAGCTAAACCCCTTAGCCGAGGCGACGGAGGAAGCCATTGTTTCATGAAAAATGGTATAATTCTATTTTAGTTAATTTTTGCAATTTTATATATGATTATTTGCATAGAACGAATATAGAAAAATTGATTTTTATTGAGTAGTTGTGAGTTGTTTTGATGGAACATGCTAGGTTTTAAAACTTTTGATGTTTCATGCTTTGTGATTACAACGATTACTTCAAAAATCTATTAGAGGCAAATATTAGAATCACTTTAAAGAAAAATATTGCATGAATATTGATTAGAGTTTATCAATTAATTGGTCAATGGTGGAATCCAGAGTCTCGGTATTTCTTTATATTTTTGATATAATTTATTTGAATTGTTGAGTTTAATTTAAGTCTAAAAAAAAATCCTTCACAAGTTCGAGCAACGAATCTTTTTGCCACTACAACTATAAAACACAACAAGACACAAGAGTAAATGATTCCTGGTTGGCTTAAGAAGATTGTTTGTTTGCAGCAGAAGGTGGCCTTTCAGATCTTACCTAGCTCTGATGCCATGATAGAACATGAGCATCAGAGGAAACTAAACAGGTTGAGAGAAAAATCTCTATTGCATTGAGATCTCTATTGGACAAAGCCATAATAAATATACAAAGATTACAACGAGAAAAATGGAAACAAAATATACAAAAGATGCGTACAATACTATGACAACATTCAATATATATGCAGATAGGGAGAAGATTCTCGTAACAGTTTGCTATATCAATTTTCTATGGTTTTTTACTCCATACAAAAAGAACAATAAGCGGACACAAAAAAGTTTTAGGAGGCAGAGCAGTGTTTAGCGATTAGGTTAGAGGGGTTGAGTTGGTATTTTAAAAATATTTTTTACTTTTCATGTTAGTTTACATTTGACCGAATTTTGACTTGAGTTTGGGCGAATTTTTTCCTCATCAAATCCATTATTTACTCGTATTAACAGTACTCAAATTCAGACTCGGTTTTCTTAAGCGTAGGACCGTAGGTGGATTAATCCGTTGGCGGCGGCAACAATACTTGTGATAGCTGGAGGGCTTACACGTGATTTGATTAGGTGTTTAGGGAGTAAATTGGAAGTTTCGGAAACAACAAAACCTTTATGTTGCTAGGGTTTCTGTAAGGTTTTAACCAGAGAGAGTCTTCTTCACACGGAATAGAACTTAGTAATCCAATGGCGGACAAATTCAAAATTGTAAATGGACTTAATGAAGAAAGTGACGATGAAGAAGGATTGGAACAGAAGCTTGATGAAGATTGGGAGGATTGGAAAACTGATGAAGAATACGAAGCAGAAGAATTTATCTGTTTGTTCTGTGATGAAAAGCACAAATCCATCGAATCTGTTTTCAAACATTGTAGTTCTTATCATTCTTTTGATTTTCAAAGTATAAAGAAAACATTAAGCTTGAATTTTTACGATTCCTTTAAGCTCATCAACTACGTTAGGTCTCAGGTACTTCTTATCCGTTTTTATGTCTGTTACTTAAAATCTTGGTTTAATGTGTTAATCTGTTAAACCTAGTTGATATTTTTGGTTGCTAGGTGGCAGATAATGAAAGTTGGAGTTGGAGTTCTCTGGAGAATGAAAAGCGATGTTGGGAAGATGACAAGTATCTTAAACCTTTCATGAATGAGGATTCCTTATTGCACAACTTCTGGGAAGATGAAGATGATGAGGGAGAAGATTATACAATGGCGGTTGATAAAGAGGAAATACTGATGGAGTTAGAAAATAGCCAAGATGTTGAAATGAATCAGCTCATGGATGAGGACATTATGGATGTGCTTCCTTCTAGACCCAGTTGCAGCAAGGAAAATGGAAGCAAAGAGTCAAATGGGTCTGTTGACATGTTAAGATCATTGGAGAAGGTCACACTTAATGGTGGAGTAGTTGGTATCGATAGTGAATCATCTAATAATAAGGAAAAGCGTAAGCTTGGGAAGGTTTCTTTTGCAAATGTTGTTGCAAAGGAAATCAAGAATGTAAATGAGAATTATTTCGGGGCATACGGTAAATTTGGCATCCATAGAGAGATGATCAGTGATAAGGTATTTTCTCATTTTTCAATCAGTAGTTATTAATCCGTGTCGCATTAAATCAGAGTTTTGCATAAATTCACTTTTTACTTTTGATGCATAGACTCACAGAATCCTGTCATGTAGGTGAGAATGGATGCTTATAGAGGAGCAATCTTGAATAATCCCTCTCTCATGAATAATGCAACTGTTATGGATGTTGGTTGCGGTACTGGAATACTAAGGTTGGGTTATCTTTTTTATTTGTATCCCTGTGTTATATCGTGCTATGGGTGCAATTCTTTTCTTTCAGAGGTCGCCCCAGTTTGTGAACCCTCATCCTAGTTCTTCCATAATATCTGATACTAGTAGCTAATCTCTGAAATTAGTAGTTTCCACCTGTATTATGTCAGTACGAGACTATACTGAGTCTCGGTAGAGCTACAGATCCCATGGGCCCTATACATGTATGAGCTAAATCTTACAAATTCTCTAGCAAATCTTGTTGCATTCTCCTCTTTCATGAAAATTGAAGTCTTGCTATGGCTGGTTCAACTTCTACTGAGCTAGAAGGATAGTACTGTTGGTTGATTCTGTCAACAATATTTAGATTTTGTATTCGAATTGAGCCTCATATTTTCTACCATCATCATAAAGGGTAAATAGATCTGTTAGTTCCATAGGTCCAGTAATCGGTTATTCTCCCTACATGTGTTTGTATATTTATTAAGTAAATGTCTCCATTCGAGCAGTCCTAAACCATGAATGTTACTTGTTTCTCATGTCTGTGTTTCATATTATCTTTTGTAGTCTGTTTGCCGCCCAAGCAGGGGCTTCAAGGGTGTATGCAATAGAAGGCAGTGAAAAAATGGCCGCAGTGGCAACTCAGGTATAGGCGCATCTCCCTGTTATTTTTTTTCTTCTGTTCTCTAATGGTGTATGCAAAGATTGAGTTTTGTTTTAATGGTGTGGATGTATGCATGAACATAGATCGCCAAAGAAAATGGAATGTTATATGATTCGAACTCAAGTGCTGGTAATGGGCACTGTACTGGAGTAGTCAATATAGTTCAAGGTATGGTTGAAGAGCTTGACAAAGTGGTGCAAATTCCACCTCACAGCGTCGACGTATTACTAAGTGAATGGATGGGATATTGTCTACTCTACGAGACGATGCTTACCTCAGTGCTTTATGCCCGTGATCGCTGGTTAAAACCAGGTGGTGCCATTCTCCCTGACACTGCAACTATTGTAAGTTCTCTATAACTGCTTCTGCTTCAAGTTTTTGTGCATCTTAACTTTTAAACTTGTTGAATTTTGCACACTTTCTCATAGAGGCATCTTTGTGTAGTTCGTAGCAGGTTGTGGAAAAAGTGGAACCAGCATCCCGTTCTGGGAAAATGTATATGGTTTCAATATGTCTTGCATTAGTAAGGAGGTTGTAGAGGATGCTTCAGAAAACCCTATTGTTGATGTGCTGGACAGTCGTGATATAGTGACCCAAAGTGCTGTTCTCCAGGTTAGTTCATTTCTATCAACTGCCATGCAGCGGTGGGATTACCTTGATCCAAGCATCTCATTATATTAGTTTGCTTTCTGAACCCTCAACAGCACTTAGTATCTGACTTTAATTGAAATTGGTTTTTGTTTCTCAGGCTTTTGATTTGGCAACTATGAAGCCTGAAGAGATGGACTTCACGTCAAGCTTCGAGTTGGAGGCGAAGTCAGATCTTTCAATGACAGATAGAAATGCCAAATCAACTTGGTGTTATGGAGTGATCCTTTGGTTCGAGACTGGTTTCAGTAGCAGATTCTGCAAGGAAATGCCAACGGTCCTCTCTACATCACCTTATACTCCTAGTACACATTGGTCCCAGACTATATTCACATTCCGGGAACCAATTGCATTGGCACTTGCAAAACCCGAAGCCGACGGAATGGCAACAGTTGGAACTGAATCTTACCCTGCTGTAAAAATCCAAGCACGCATCAGCATTGTCCGTGCAGCAGAGCATCGTAGTATTGATATATCCTTGGAAACTTCTGCAGTCGGTGTAGCTGGTCGAAAACGAAGTTATCCTGTTCAAATCTTCAATCTATAAACAATTTAGTTCCTGTTTGTTAATCCACAGATAAGATTCCTAGAAGTTGCAAAGGGCAATTTGATGGTATTTTTTTGTAAGTGAGTTGCATCTGTGTATACCTCCAGGTTCTGTTGTCCAGATTAAGGTTTTGTTGTTGTGACTTGAGTTACTCCTTACTCTCTAGTAAAATTTTGATGGACACTGAAACAAACAATCGAAGTTAATGCTTACACAGTTCAGCATTATATTTACTCTCATGGTAGTTCCAAAAATCATCCTTTTTGTCTTATCAGTTTCAACTTTCATGGGAAAGATTCACTTGTCGAGATTTTCCGGTGGTTCTCCTCATATGTCATTCCAGGGCTAATAAATAAATAAATCTAATTCCACGAAACAGAGAACTTGTCACTAACTTAGCAAAAAAGAAAAAAGAACTTGTTACTAAGATCAGGCCGGAACAGATTCAAACTGGAAGCACTGACACGGGCACGGACCCACGGGACTAAGTTGAATTTCTTGAAACTGGGAAGCAGTGGATGGAAGTTGAGAACTGTTTAAGAGATGCAAGCCCTCCATTACTGAGACGACTACAATTGAATCTGCAAAAGGAAGAAATCTAAAGAGAGGAAGAGCTGAGAAACCCTAAATAATGTGGAGTAGAGCTTGCTGTATCCCTAATTCAATAAAATTACCATCACCAACAACAAGTTATTTATGTAGTCTCAAGAATACTAGTAATGGATTAACTTTATCTCCATTGAAACCTACTCGGACTCATACTTGTTCTCTTTCTAAACCCTTTGTCACACTCGCATCAATTTCACTCTCGCCTTCCCATATTCTAACACCTATTAGCTTCAAGGATACTACTTTGTCTAAGAGAAAAGGCATGACAACTCCTAGTGGAAGAGGTCAGTACTGGGTTCTCGTAAAACCCTCATGTTAGCTCTTATATTTTTGGTTCTTCGTGTAATTATTGTTCTAATTTTGATTTCTATCAGTTTCAGATTTTCTTTCTGTATCATTCTGGGTGAGACATAATAGGGGATTGATCAAATCTGTTTCTTTTATTGAAGTAACCGTGCGTGTTAATAACTTGGTAATTATCCATGAATAGCTATTCTTGTTATGCATTCATCCATTGGTAGGAGGTCTTCTATTGTATTGTGTAAAGTGGGATTGAATAGTTTGAAGCATAAATATAGATGTTTTCCGGTGTTCCTGTGTATTTTTACTTCGAAAAAAGCTTCTTAAGATGGATTGTTCACTCTGTATAGGTTCAAGCTCTGAGTGTGTATGTGTCTGTCTACAGCCTCTTGTAGCTCTGGAACCAATGGAGGAGGTGGTGCAAGAGGTGAAAGCCGGGAAATACTGGTTCAGCATTTACTTGTTAAAGAGGAGGATCTTAAACTTCTGGTGGAGCTTCAAGCGAGTATTGCAAGAGGTCTGAAACAATGAACTTTATTAAGCAAATAAAAAACAAAACATCTTAGGCTTTATATCTATCTTCTTGTATCCGATGGTATGAGCTTAGATTGTTAGCTTTTATGCCAGTGGTTCATGAAGTGAAAGATGGATTTTTTTTCTTTGTTTATAAAAGTGATAAATTGTTTCCCTGCACTTTAAGTCAGTGATCCATTTAGCTATTTGTATCGTCAGTGAGACGGGAGTTGTCTCATCTGATTGTTAGCATGTTATGTACATACTTGAATGAGAAGAATATCTTTTAGTCAAGTAGCATAGCTGAACACTGATATGGTGACTTATGAAGTGCTAAATTATCTTATTTTTCATCTACCATCATCCCCCTTCTGTTACTCTCTCCCTTTTCTACATTATTCTAATAAGAGACTGGCAGCACCTTGTTGTTGTTTAATGAAGTGGTAATTTATTCATGTATGCAGGACTGGATTTAAGTGACTTGGCTGTCGAGTACTCAATCTGTCCATCAAAAGATCAGGGGGGCATGCTTGGATGGGTTAGGAAGGGGCAGATGGTACATCTTGAAACTATTCATATACTACTTTCAGATGTTGTATTAAAGCACTCTTAAATTCTGTTCATCTGTTCTTGAATAGTGTTTCTTCCATTTTGTTGATCCCTGATTGACTTTTGTTTCTTGGTTAACTACTCTAAATAAGGTGCCAGAATTTGAGGAAGCAGCTTTTAGTGCCCCTTTAAACAAAGTTGTTCGATGTAAAACCAAGTTTGGATGGCACTTGCTTCAAGTAGTGTCTGAGAGGTATATATTCTTGACCTTCTGTTTTAATCACTTGTTGCAAAGAGAAACTAATACATTATGCAACAAACTCTGTTGCATCAGGGGTAAATATTAAATATCGCCATGTCGGGTATTTTAGAAGGATCTCAAAAAAGAAGACAATAATTCTCCCAAAGAATTTTCTCTCACATTCCTTTGTGTGTATACATAGGGAAGAAGCTGTGCTTCAAGATGTTCAGCCAGAGGAGTTTCATATAAAAATGCAAGACCCAAGTTTCCATGAAGAGGCCCAACTATTAGATGTTCGAGAACCTGAAGAAATGTATGAATCTTACGAAATGTCTCTGCAGACTTCTCTAAGTTAACTAAGAGAGCTTGGTTTTAAATTCGAAGCTTTTTATCTTCAAGGCTCGATATTCTCATCTCTAATTATTTTGTTGAAACAGCACCCAAGCTTCGTTGCCTGGTTTTGAGGTTCTTCCTCTTCGTCAGTTTGGCAGTTGGGGGTCAGAAGTAACAACCAAATTCAATCCTGAAAAGGACACTTATGTTCTGGTATTCTTTAAGTGTTTACATTTTTGTAGGTTGATATACTCGGTATTGATAAAGATTATGTTTTGATTTTCTTCATTCTTCGAACTGCAGTGTCATCACGGAGTTCGGTCTCTACAGGTTGCAAAGTGGCTACAGGCACAGGTTAGATCCTCATTTCCTTGACCATTTTATTTGATTGTGTGGAACGGATTGGCCGGGAAGAAAAAATCTCGTTTAATCACCTGGCTGCTGATAATTTGTTATTGCTTCTTGTAGGGGTTCAAGAGAGTATTCAACATTGCTGGGGGAATTCATGCATATTCAGAGAAAGTTGATCCATCTATCCCAACTTACTAGCGAAGGATGATTGTCTTATTAGAAATGAAGACTTCAGTTTTGATATACAAGAACCCTCAGATTTGTGTGCATCTTATTTATTTTGTTGTTGAACTTGGATATCTTTAAAGCTTTTAAAACGAAATATAAGCAAAATAGGAGGGTCTCTTAATAAAGGTCTTTTCGTGTTGTACTATGCTTGTCGAGTTTCCTCATCACTCCCCTCCCCCTTCATTGATGTTCTATATGGGCTAAAAGACCTTTGTGCTAATGCAAAATTGTCCAAAAGTACTCAGTTTCATATACGCAGTTCACCCTCGTCCAGTTTTCAACAGGATGGATGGATGCATGACACTTTTAACCGCATTTGCGATCAATTGGAAGGCCAATGTAATGAAATCAATTCACCAAGATTATCAGGTAACACACCAGCGAATACGATTGGGGAATTTACTTAAAATTCAGAAGTTCACTCTTCATAAATGTTAACACTTTGATGGGAGTTTGCAGCCTCGATAGCATAAAAGAGTCAACACAAAGTAGAACTTTTATTTACTGCCTACAACCTAAAACTGCAATTAGTGACCATTATCAGTAAAACCCTTCTAAATAACTTCTATGCTTGGTCACCAAAGGGTGGAATTACTCGCGCAGAATTCCCAATATATCCTGATCTCCATACAAAAGGTACCTGTAATGATTTCAAGGGAACATTAGAAAAAATCACATATTGCGCCTTTTAATGAATTTATGAATCGACTGTAAACAATCAACACAAGCATCTTAAGAAAAATATATGATTTTAAAGGTACAAAACATCCTAAAAAGTTCATCTTTTCGCAAGAAATAATTTAATGCAAAGGGTTAACAACGATATTCCTTCATAGATTTCTTTTCGGTTAAACTATGAGGTTTTCCTTACTAATAACTAAACCTTGGATTCTCAACCATAAGGCAAGTTTCGGAACTTCCCGAATATATCCACATACAAAAACAAGAAGGCATAGGAGAAATTGATAGCTGAAGGATATATAGCGAGTGGGTATTCGATATTTAGTATTGGCTCATAAGCAGATAGCCTTTTTAGTTATATAGCAGAAAGAAAACAAGGAAAAGAGGTATTCTTTGTCCTGAATCACTGTGTAAGAGCAAACTAGAGATATATATGTTAGCTAATACTGGTCCTAATCAGAGAGATAAGGCACATCAGACACATGTAACTAAAAAGTAAAAACAAGGCGATGAGGGTTTTCTCAGAAGAGCAACTAGACCTTGGATTTTCGACCGAAAGTCATTTTTCTAAGGTTCTTGAAAATGCCTCATACCAAAAGAAAGGGGAATAGGTGGAAATGAAAACTGAGTGATATATAGGGAGTGGGTATAAGCTATGTGGTATTGACTTCAGCCTTTTGACTTTGTTTACAGAGACACAACAATGAAAAGAGGTATACTTTATCCAATCAATCTGAACTAGTGTTACTAAGCAAACAAAAGATATTTTTTGTTATGCAGTCGGTTGTCAGCTTTAGAAGTACTAGTCAGGGATGTGACGCATAATACATATGTATATCACATCAGGCACATCTCCCAGGGTATATACAAATAAACTGATTTTACCTTAATAGGTTCTGTTTTATCAGTTGAGAAAGTAAAAATAAAAAACTACTCCTCAATTTAGTGGCCAAGAACTAGACCAAAACCACCATAGGACCACCTGCATAAGGGTCTCCTGTAACTAGGTAAACATGAAATCTCCATGTCACAATGTCAACTCCTTCCCAAAAGAATTTGAACCTGATCTAACACTGTCTTGTTCAACGCTGAACCCAATCCTTTAACTAATTGAAATACAACCAATGCATCACTAACTTAATGTTCCATTTTTTACAAAGTCATGGTAATGGAATTTGTTAAACAATGTTCTAAATTCTATGGAAAAAAAAACACAAATTGGTGGTAACTAACAAACCAACATTCAAACCTCGGGAACAAGCCATCATTAAAACTACTCTGACCCATTAAAATATGAAATATCCCATTTTTGAACAAGCAAACAGGGAGAAACACAAAACAATTATTCCATGCTGCAATGTTAAAGAGCCAGTATTTTGTAACTTACTCTTTTTCACCAAGCTTTACATTCATTCCTCCATATTCAGGTAAGAGGACAGTTTCACCTTCCTTTACACAGACAGGAATATGGTTCCCCTCTCTATCTTTAGCTCCGGGACCTACCGCAACAACTTTCCCAGAGTTCAACTGAACCAAACACAACAAATAACAAGCTAAAGACATTAATCAACCGGCGATATAGTTTGCATGATCCAACTCAAATCAAATGTTATCACAGCCTAGGTATTTTCTTTTAATAATTGAAAAACTCATGAAGTAAACAACGAAATGAAAATCAATAAACACAATAGTACATGTAGATATAGAGGGAGACAAATAAGTTATTTTTGGAAGACTATACCTTGGCGGTTTTCTCTGGGAGTAAAATTCCGGCTGTGGTTTTGGAAGGAGGGACGATCTTCTCCACCAAAACGCGATTCAAAGATGGGATCAAACGCTTCGCCATTAGAGTAATTTTTGGAGAGGATGAGTGATCAATTTCTCACGACTGTGAGGGTTTTAAAGAGGGATTCTTGGGTTTATGAGTTACTTGCTATTAGGCAATTAGGGTTCGCTTGTACGGTTAGGCACAAACTGGTGATTCCCCGTGCTGAGTCTGCTGACTACCACTAGGCACTAGCCCATGCCAAAAAGCAAAACTCCTAGGGAAAAAAACGACCCTTTTACACAAACAGACCACAAACTCCCTCGGAGACTCTCACATCGCTTCGGTATAGCTTAACTGTAGCGGAATCTAGTTATCATGATCTTCTATGTCGCTTTAGATTTGCGATATTTCTTAATTACTTACACTTTAAAGTTGATCACATCCAATGCGCCTTGTAACAGAGGGAAATCACACATGTGTGTTTTCTTTACGGAAACTGAGTTTTCATGTGATTACCAACGATATTGAGTATTCGTTTCTGGTTTTCACTCTTTTACCCTAAATTTTTTCTTTTTCACTTTTTTTATTTGATCTCTTTTCTCTCTCTATCTTAATTATCTTTAAAATATTGGCGTTTTTTAATTACATTATTTCCTTTTTATTACAACTCCGAAGGATTATCTTCCGGTAAGAAATTAGTTGGAAGCCTGGCAACAAGCTGAGCTCCAGCGCCTTTTTAGATAATACACCTAACCTATGAAAAAGAAATTCTACGACTCGAACATTAGCATCATGGCTAGCAATATAATTGCGTGGCGCTTCAAGAAGTCAATAGTATTGTCCCTCAACTCTTTTAAGGTGGTAAAGGTCAGCGTCCCAAAACCATAACCTTGAGACGTACACTTCTCCAAATACTTAGCATTCTTGCGAGTAACAGCGTTCTTAATGGCCATACCTGAGACAAAGGAACGAACCCCACCACCAGTGAAAGGTGAACCACCAGTCACATCCAAGCACACGTCACGCCCATTGTCCCAATTATATACAAATATATCAGATGATCTCAGGACTGTGCCATTATTCGCAAGAAAATCCTAGTCAACTTCCTTCCTAGCTGGAACACTTGCATGAAAACACATGTCCGCAATAGTGTCACACATCAAATCATGTCTAAACCTAAGCCCAACATCATTCGCACAGTGCAAGGCATGATCACCGAAGATATCCATATATCTCTTGCAAAAGGGGCAAGCACCATCCACCTCGAATAAGAGGATCTGTAATTTGTACCGGAGAACTGCACTAAATTGCCTAGCTCCAATAAGAATAAGTTGATTGAGTCCCAAAAATGGAATCGCCATAAAAAAATCCCAAGCATGTTTTGTTTTGGTGGTAGGTTCATCATTAAAGTAAATAGTTGCCAATGAGTTCATGGAATGGGTGACAACATTACTAATACAAATAGGAGAAACAAACCCACACAGAGAATTAAAGGATTCCAAAGCTTGCTGAAGAGAAAGGCTACTACCATCGATACCGGTGAGTCTGAGAATAGTGGACTGTAAATCTTGGGTCTGTAAACAAGAAGCAGGAAAACAATAATGCTTAGTGTCCTGCATAGTATACACACCCATACCCCCATGTTTTAACCTATACAAATATTTTCCGGTAAGAAATTTAGGAAGAAAAAAATGGAAATTGAGTACCCGTTTTGCACTACTTACACAGAAACTCAGCTTCCGTGTTGTTTAGCTAAGGGATGCCTTTTTTCCATAGTGAAATGACTTTTGGGCGCATTTCGCTACACTCAAATAATGGATATAGCTAAGGGATATCCCTTACCACTGTGCTTGGCCTAATAGGTGGATGGTAAACCCACCAGGAAATGTGGGTCCCGGATAAACAACTATGAAACCCAGCGTTTATGTCTCAATCGGTTTTTGTGGAGTTTGGAGGGTCTGTTTGTTAATCATCAATGAAACAAATAATATCACTAGTCCTGAGACTAGCTCTTGCGGAGGCTTACCGCTTGCGTAGCACTGATGCGTCTAAAATGGCCATATATCCGTGTCAGACTCGCACACGAAAATTGGAGTCATTGGACGCATGAGTCTCTGCGTTAGACACATCGATGACATCACATGCATATACATATTTTAATTGAATGCCTACTAAAAGTGACTGAATTTTTATGTATGCATTATTTATTTAGTATGTATGTTTATATTCCTACACAAATTTGTTATTCATCAACAATTTATTAGCATTGTTGAGAAACTATATTCATAGTATATACATTTTAGTGGAAACTATCACTAATTTCATAAAGTGTTTACGTCCTAGTTTTTGAGAATTTGTACATGTTTTAGTCATCGTATATGAATCAATGCTAATCACAGTCTAGTTAGCAACTCGGTGTGCGACAAAAATTCGAATATGTCAAAATGCACGCATTAATCCGCCAATTAAAATGCAAATTCGATCGACTATGCGGCCAAATATGCAGAATGCTGGAAAAAAATTGGGAATTCATTATTTTGCTTTTAATGCGTTTCACATATTCAAAAAAGACACAAAAAATTCGGTAAAATATAGTTAGTTACTTATAGATAATCCGCTTTCCCATGCATAATAAATTATGAAATGTCATTCTTTTGAATATCCACAGAAAAATTGGTAATTTTTATCTTCAAAATAGGATTAAAAAAGAACTTAAGATTAAGGTTTATGATATTTCAGTTTGAATGAAGTATATATAATAGATACAATATTAATAACCTGTTGATAGTGGATTTTTGACGAAGGTTATATTCGTAAAATCGCATGGAGAATTATGTATCTCTGACCACATAAGAAACATAAGAGATTTTATGTCTTCATGTTCCGAAAAAGAAGTGAATTACAATTCTGTAACCTCGTCAAAGCAATAATACATGACGACAATATCAGTGCCTCTTGCTCAAGAGCTCTCAATATTCCATGTATCTCATGCTGAGAAACTCAATATTCCTTTCAGTGCTCGAAATACATTTGAAAGATGCCTGGTGCTATAACCATTCCCATAATAATATTCAGAACAAACATGATGTTAGAGCATTGCTCGGTCGAAGTCGCAAGCATTGCTATCTCAAGCTTGTTTGTCAATGTTAGTGATCAAAACTATAAGTCTTGATTTCTAGTCTACTTATAGTGATGTCTCGGACTAGGATAGATTGTGTAGTTGAGTATTAGACTTCACGGCGTTCATCAATTGAAGACGAAGAGAAACTAAGGAGAGCTTGTGGAACTTCATCAATAAAAGGTATGTGGAGACTAAAACTCATCCATCACTTGGAAAGTCTATTTCTACTCTATCTCCTATATTGAGACAAAAGTCGTATTACTATAGTTTTCGATTATGCATATTTGAGATTTCGAGCTGAGTTTAACTCGCTTACATATTTCTCGAAATATGTGTTGGTAAGCTTTCGCTTCAACCAAGTTCATCTTATATTCTTGACGAAAGTCAAAAGATGATCATGTGAAAATCGCTGAGTAACATCTTACATGGTTTGTGTGATACAATCATTTGGTGTAGACTTGGAATGGTTCGTTATGATTATTTCAATAACTTGAAAATTGCTTTGATGCTAATAGTGTGTGAAAACGGCTATTGTCATCCTCTAAGAAAGTTTCAATGATTGAAATAGAGTTTAGAACACTTAACCAACATTGGATTATAAACAAGTTATGCACTCTTGCATATATGTGATCCATGTCCGGGAACCATAGTATGCATACCCGTATGCGTACCTGTTGGTTTGAGAAGTCCGGGAGCCTAAGTGCGCGTACCCGTACGCATACTGGCGTAGGTTTGTGACCGGAAATTTCTGCTGGGTTTGGAGGTATGCGTACCCGTTCGCATACTGGCGAAAACCAAACTTGGTCCGGCTATTTCAAGTATGCGTACCCGTTTACATACTTGAATGGTTAAAGTTCTAAAATCGGTTTTGTTATGAACAAATATATTTATATAATAAGAAATGCATTCTTTGTAAACCGTGGCTATAATGTTCATGAATTGATTCGAGTGAATCAAACCGATTTTGCTTCAATTGTGTTCTTGTATACTTCTATGAGAATATAACAATTGAACAACTCTTTAACTATTTCCATTTGAGTCATTTGAACTAGTTATGGTTAAGATGAATAAGGTTGATATGAGAGTGTTCATATAGCTAACCTCGGTTAACTACTGTTGAGCCAACCTTGTGTACACGTTTAGGTACGGTTACTTAAACCTAAATGAGGGTACATTTCATTTGTGTATAACAAGCTAAGTTCGATTTAACGATTGAAATATATTAGCTTGATCTAAACAGGTTTTCATCTAACGGTGAATATTGAATGCTTTGTTACCAAGGTAACTTAGATTGCAAACCCTGATTTGAAAACTATATAAAGGAGAACTCTAGCAACTGGGAAACCTAATCCCCGCACCTCATGTGTGATAGTAGTTGCGACTAGAGTCGATTCTCCTTTAACCTTAGGTTTTTCACGAAACCCTATAGGTTAATGACTTAAAGACTTCATTGGGATTGTGAAGCCATACCCAACTATTTTCTATGTAGTTGCGAGTTCTGATCTTACCTGTTCTATCGTGATTGAGTATTATCCTTGCTAAGATTTGCTTGAGATTTATATCCAATAGGTAAGATTAAAAGTAGTCACAAACATTATCGTCTCATCGTTTGTGATTCCACAATATCTTGTTTCGCTACCATACGATTAAGATTATTGTGAGGTGATTGATAATACTAGTCTGTTCTTCGGGAATATAAGTCCGGTTTATCAATTGGTTCTTGTGCACCTTGATTTATCAAAAGACGGAACAAAACTCGTAGGTATTTCTGTGGGAGACAGATTTATCTATTCCAATATACTTTTATGTGTGAGACAGATTTGTTTATCAAGTCTTCGACTTTGGGTTGTAGCAACTCTTGGTTATGGGTGAGATCAGCTAAGGGAATCAAGTGCGTAGAATCCTGCTGGGGTTCAGAGACGTAAGGAGCGCAACTGTACCTTGATCAGTGTGAGATTGATTAGGTCTCAACTATCAGTGTGCTAGTGTCTGTAGTGGCTTAATACAGTGTGGTGTTCAAAGCTAGAAGTGGTTCCGGGGTTTTTCTGCATTTGCGGTTTTCCTCGTTAACAAAATTCTGGTGTCTGTGTTATTTCTTTTCCGCATTATATTTTGTTATATAATTGAAATATAACAGTTTATCCGTTGAATCGATCAATTGGTAAATCCAACCTTTGGTTGTTGATTGAAATTGATTGATCCTTGAACATTGGTCTTTGGTACCGTTCAAGTTACTTCTCTTATATTCAACCGGGCTCGCAAATCTCTATTTGCTGATTACGGATTGAATTGAGAAATAGAGATATAAACTCTTTGATATACTTTTCTCTAGATTGAGTCTGACTGTTTAGTTGATTCCCTTGAAAGTATATTGGAGTTTGTCTATTCAGATTGCCGAACGAAATATTGGGTGTGGTTATTGTACCCCCGTTTTTTCACATGATGCTGCCATCTCATGTCGGAATCAATGAATCGCTTCCAGACAGGTTTTCTGCTAGTACAATGCGATTAATTAAAGCGCTTCTAGACAAGTTGTCTGCTAGTACAAGGAGTTAATCTAGTGTTATTCCATCCGAATGGATTCCTAGAAATATTTAGAACGAATATGATATTCCCTTTTCATATCTCGATCATTGGAATATACTAAATGTTTCTAGACAGGTTGTTTGCTAGTGTAAAGCATTTAACTAATTTCTTTTAGTGCCAAATTCTCCGGATGAATTCCTAGAATAAATAGGCTAATTCATCTACTTCAGTTCATGGCTTTTCCCAGCTAAATCCCATGGATTATAATGAATTATTCACCTTCTGGCATAAGGGGAACCTCAGTGTACAAGGCATGGGTGTATTTAGTAATATATAATGCTCAAAGGAGCACTCAAAAACATGGAAGAACTAGGATATGGAAGTTGGATCAAATAAGGAAAAAAAAAGAGAGAAAAATAATAATAAAATAAAAAAGCTGTGGGCGGGGTCCACACGGCCGGTCGGCTGGTCGTGCACCGGTTTGGACGGTCCCCCACTCCTTTTCCTTTTTATTTTATTATTGTTTAAGTTTATTCTTTCAAGGACTTCCTCTATGGTAATCTTAATTCATGGACCATATGTTGGCAATACAAGTGGTCCTACAACCATTATGGCTTTCTACCATAAAAAATATTATAATATTATTATTTTAATGTTTTTTGATACTGGTCTTTCAAGCAAAGATGAGAGTTTTGGCCAAACTCAAATTCTTCCTAAAAAGACCAAATAATGCTCGATAGACTATTAGAAAATGCCAAAATTCTCAGGAATGGCCCGCAAATGACATGGCAACACGAGCATGTGACCATGGCCGGCTCCTTGGCTTCGAAAAGTCGGTCCCACCTCCATCAATGATTAATGACCTAATTAATCTTTTGGAGTTCATATTTGGTTCAAACTCTCTCCAACAACTTGGATCATCATCCGTCCACCATCAATTGGTCCCACGACCACTAATAGCCGGTTCTACTCCCTTGGTCGGTCCTCGCTCTTCCATAATTAGGTTTTACTACCTAATGCTCGACAGAGCACTATTTTAATTATGATTAAACACTAATTAATCATCCTTACACAAATTGCTCTGCAACTGATTTTGGTGAATGCTTAATCAAGCATATGAGCGCTACCTGATCGATTCAACACCATATTTAAGCATATGCTTAATCAAGCCGGTCCCTCCCTCACCTATTGGTTGATTCTTGTTCAATCATTCATCGATCAAAATTAAGGTTTTGAACCTAATGCTCTGCAAAGCATAATTCTGAACAGGTTCAAACACCAATACTTTTTATATTGATCAAGCAATCAATATTTTACTTAATAATTTAGTAACTGGTCCAGCTACTAATATTTTATTGATTCAACTATCAATTGCTCTACAAAGTAATAATGATTTAACTATCAATATATGAATATTGATCCAGCTATAAATATTTCATTGGTCCATCAACCAACACTTAGTTAGTTCACCAACCTTATTCGACCATTATTTTAATATTATAATCTCTCCTTGTCATTCGACTGACTCATGACATGTGAATCGAGACGGACCTTTTATGATCATCTTCTATGACTTCCTATCAAATGCTTGACGCATCAACACAATGGTTTATAATCGATCCAACAATCTCATTAAACCTATATTTATCAATACAAGTCATTCAACTATCATTGTTGCTTCAGCTAGCACAATGATATGTTACAATCATCAGTGACCCATTGACTCAATGTCTATGGTCTACAAAGCATGTTGTTATTCCAGCAAACACTTCATGCTTCATCCACCATAACCTTGAACTACGAATTATGTTCAACTCATCAGTTAAGACTCATAGTCTAACTAGGTCAAGAGTTGACCACATAAATAATACGTCTACAAAGCAGACTTTCACATGAGACATCAATTCATGTCACATGGGGGGATAATCACTAAGGTTTTTGTCTGGCGTCCTACACGTGCCATGTGCAATACATCCACGATGAGGAATGTGAGTAATTCGTGCTGGCAGTTGAAGGAGTAAATGAAATAGTGGATGGTCAATCAACCAAGTCTCCCACGCAAAGTGGAACTAGTTCACACACTATTTCCCATACACTTCCCTATTCTTCCACTTCCTGCAATCGTCACCATTTATAGGAGATAAATGTTCTGCAATAAACAGGTTCCTTAACATACGATGTGGATAACTTAACACAACTTAGAAAGAACTGAATTCATCTAATCAGATATTAGTCATCTAATAACCTTATCAAACACAGAGGATTTCTCTCGGTCTTACATAAAGAAATCATCTTCAAAGCTGTTGAACGCATCACATCATTAATTGATCAATCTCATTGATCTCCACACATTCTCAGCTTCCCTTCCTAAAGATCGAGCCTTCTCCTTCCTTGTGACCTAATTGAATCTGGAATGACCAATATCTTGGTTTAGACCAGAGTCCTACAGATTAGTCTCTCGAACTCAAAGTACTCCCATGTAGTACATTTGTTTAGGCATTTGCTTCATCGAGCATTTCCATACTCTACCACTTTTACCCAAAAAACTAGTAAACCATTTTTACCCGCGAACACAACCGAAGTTATAGCTCAAAAATGTGGTAGTTATTCAGACACACGAAGGGTTAATGAAGGGGTCAATTCCCTCATATAAGTATAACTTTTGATTTAAAAAATAGTTTTATACATGAATTATGCAACGGAGTAATTCTCAAATTCGTGAAATAAGCGGATTATCTATAATATAATGAAAACGCGTTTTTTGATCGAATTTGAGCGGGAAGCATATGTTTGCTAACAATTCGGCGACAATTCATCAAGTTGCAACTCACATGTCTTTACAATTTGTTATCCTCGTATGCAATTTTTTGGGCTGACTCTAGTAAAGGTTCCACAGTTGGAATTTGAAACACTTTATAGTGATGCCAAATTGGCTAGTTAAAAGGCATAACCATCATGCATTTTGTGAATATCTTGTATAGGACCATTAAAAACATTTTGGTAAAAAATGCATAACCATTATTCGTGAAAATGCATAATGGTTATGCATTTCTTAATTTCAAAGTGCAAAATAATTACGTGTTCGAAGTTTAGTTCGAGCGACTAGACGACGTTTTTCCTCTGCCACCCCAGACTATGAATTACTATAAGAGCCAGTCTTAATAATGGGGACCATATTTACATGTCTCACTAGACCCCTTAAAATTTATTGACAGAGTTATGTTTCGTTAGTACCTAGAAAATGAAAGTTACCACACTAGCCATTGGTAGCTGAACTAACAATTGACTATCTAAGATTTCATTTAACCTATAAATATGTCGAATAATAATAATTATTTTCGAAACTGAAAAGGACAGGGTACCAAGTACACCACCAATATTTTCGTTCGGCAACCTGCATGGATAAAACCTAATATAATTGCAAGTAGACCTACTTAAAGATCCCTGAACAATATGTATATATAGTTGTTGATGGTGAGTTTTTTGACAAGGGTATTTATGGTAAATTGGCCTTGCCCTTGTTACAGAAATATAATGTAATGTATCCCTGACCCGGCATCAGGAGTAAGGATTTGTATCTACAGCTTATATTCCGCAAGAGAATCAGTAATACATATCCAATTTCCGGTTTAACCATCTCATAACATACATGGGTAAAGTATTTTATTACTGGTACTCTATCATATTGGTTGGACAAGATCCTAGACGAATTGATCGCTAGTATAGAGCAATACTGTCCCGAGGCTGCCACTGATGCTGGTGACAACTACCCTTCAGATGGTCTCTGCATGTACAAATGCTACTGAAAGTACTATGTTAATACATGGCCATATCGAGTATCGTCTCAAATCACAAACTCCCACGGCCGAGTTCCTTGAACATGCTATAACGGCGCTATCGTATTTAAATTAGTACTGGAACATCACTAAAACTTTAAATCTAGGCCTGACATATTGCCTTAAACTCAAACCCTAGATTGTAGTTATATGGTAAGCATCGTGGCATACTGGCTAGGCACGACCAAGCCCATGGCATACACCGCATATCCCATAAAGTACCTTAGCCAGCTATGGCTAAGGCCATAGTATAGCCGTTGTAGCTTACAACTCTTTGGCTAATAAAAACGAGATAATGGCTCAGAAGAAATCATCTCAAAACAATCGGCTAAGTCCATAACACAATTTGGCAAAATATGGCTTGTGGCATGTCCGCCATTGCGCCACAGCATAAGCTGCGCACCATTCTCAGCCTTGGCAGCTTTGGCCGAGGCCATGGCACCATCGTGTGCCATTTACGGCCTTGGAAGCTTTGTAGGCCATGGCACCATCGTGCGCGCCATTTACCGCCTTGGCAGCTCTGGCCAAAGCCTTGGCACCATCGCGCACGCCATTATCGGCCTTGGCAGCTTAGGCCAAGGCCATGGCACCCAGCCGTGCATCATTCTTGGCCTTGGCAGCTAAGGCCAAGGCCATCACACCTAGCCGTGGGTCATTCTCGGCCTTGGCATCTTAGGCCAAAGTCGTAGCACCTAGTTGTGCGTTATTATCGTCCTTGGCAGCTAAGGCCTAGGCCATAACACCTAGCCGTGCGTCATTACCGGTCTTGGAAGCTTAGGCCAAGGCCGTAGCACCTAGCCGTGCGTCATTCTCGGCCTTGGAAGCTTAGGCCAAGGCTTTAGCACCTATCCGTGCGTCATTCTCGGCCTTGACAGCTTATGCCAAAGCCATAACACCTGTTCGTGCGTCATTATCGGCCTTGGAAGCTTAGGCCAATGCCGTAGCACCTAGCCGCACGTCATTACCGGCCTTGACAACTTATGCCAAGGCCGTAGCACCTAGGCGCGCATCATTACCCTCCTTGGCAGCTTAGGCCAAGGCCATGACACCATGCCATGTACCATTCTCGGCCATCACGGCTTAGGACAAGGCTATGGCACTATGCCGCGCACCATTCTCGACCATCATAGCTGTGTCCAAGGCCATGTCAAGACTCTGTGCACTTTTTTTTGGCCATGACAGGTTATTCCCCAACAAGGCACGATTGCGCCTTAATCCCACTGATGGTTTTGGTTAAGTTGTTTAACACGTCCATAAGACATATGGCAAATCAATGGCTACGATTTAGACCAAGTAAGATGAGATTTATGATTCATAAAAAACACCTAAGAAATATCAAAATACATCACATGGGGGGATTCTTCAAGGGGTATTGGTCTGGTGGTCTTTGACAACATGCGGTGTGGCAACACCCAATGTGAATAGTTATAGTAGTGGTGACGGTTGCAAACGGTTGGAGAGGTCATGAATTTGTGAGAAAAGGGAAACTTCCCAAGTTTACCTCACATGATACCCATCATCCTCATATTCTCCATCTATCCACAACCTCTTTACCTCCACTACTCACGAGATTGGCATTGCGTATTCTAAACTAATATAAATAGGCCACTTAGCCTATTCAGAAAACAAAACAAGCTTTCATACCCAAAATCTATGTATTCTTCTTAGTTTTCATTACACAACACACACAATTCAATACCATTGTTAATTTCTCAAACTTTTCTGCTTCCCTCCCTTAAGATCAACCCATCCTCCTCTTCATCGTGACCGAAGCAGGACGGAACGGCTGCTATCGTGGTTCAGGCTTGCCCTGTACGATTTTGATTTTCGAACCTAAAAAGAAAGTATCACAGCGATGCATTTGTTTTACCTGGAAGTAATTTTCAGGTACTAACAATTGGCGACCACAGGTGGAGATTAACCTCTCGGTCACGGAGCCAGATTCTTCACCCAGCTGAAAATTAGATTCTTCAACCATATGAAAATCAATTCTTCAACCATTTGAAAACAGGGTAGAACCAATTCAATCATTAAAATCAATTAGGTCCAGCAAAAAAATTCAATTCCGGTGTTCCATTCGTTAAGAAGCTTCACCAAAGTGCTCTTTCAAGCAGTGCCACTGGAAATGCCTTGGATAGCCGAGCATCAGCAAATCTCCCAAATCAGATGAAAGGACTAGAAAGCCTCGTGGAAACACAAGAATACGTGACTAATACTCATAAGGTCAGAATGGCTTCTCTCGAGATCCGGATGGAGCAACCGCCTCTGCAATAACACAAGTGTTATATGGAGCGAGCCGGAAACGCCTCAAAGTTGTCACTGATGTTAATACCGCCAGGGCCCATGCCCAGAGAGATTAAGGGAAGGTTTACATAGCCGTTGTTTCAGTATGGAGATAGTCGACAACAAATCTCAACACCAGTATAGTCATAGAAAGGCACCTGCAGAGATCACGAAAACAAAGATCCAAACCATGGCATAATTCCGAGAATTCGTACATCTGCAACAACAAAGAAGGCTTGGTACATCTTTGTTGAAATCGTCATTAAGGGGCTCACATATCACGCCAACCCAAGCAGGGAAAGCCCATGGCATCTTCAAATCTACTATAGGAGCCAACATGTCAAGAAGTCCCAAGAAGATAACGATGCCCGCTTCATCATGCCAGGAAAGAATCCGCAGTCGAAATTATCATTCGAGAAGATTTGGAGAGACTGCCACAAAATTGCGAAAAGGAAAAGTCATCGCTCTATCGGCACCGACAGCCTTACGCAGAGGAGATCCAAAAAGATGCTACACCAAAAGGACCCACATCTCCCATATTTTCTCTGTATAAATGAAACGGGTAATGCTCAAGAACAGATCTCTCATCTCTTGAATACTAAGGAGAGATACGAGTATCACCAGATGTTGCGAATCGAAGAGTTCTCAAAATCGCTTACCAGAAGAGCCTACACCGGGTACAGCAGCAGCGCGTCGAACAACAACTCCGATCGGTCCCAGATGATCGCGCTTCCTACCAGAAATATTTATTCCTTTCCGAGCAGATTACCCTTCCAGACTTAGGCAGGATGTTCCAGCGAAACAACAAGCATCTCGATGACTACGTCATGATATTCAGAATTGAAGCCCTCGACTGCCACAACCCGTATGCGACGAAGCAGTAGTTAGTGGAATCATATATTAACGGTATAATTCATGTGTACCATGCTCTACTTGAAAATTTACGTTTTCAAACTTTCTTGGAATTGCACGAAGCGGCCAAACGATCAGCCACCACCGCTCCAGCATTACTCGAAAGAATGAGACCAGTCAAAGACGGGAACCACGAAGATACCCACGGAAATAGGCGCATGATCAACAAGCAGTATTTGGTTCAGCCATCTATCGACACTGTTACCAATGAAGAATCAAAGAGGAAAGCCATGCTTCAGCAAGCCACATAGACCAACTGCCCATGTATGCCACATCACTCGCTCAGAATTCAGCATCGCTTACCCTCCGCACAAAGCTGCGTGTTTGCATCAGCCAATAAAGTCAGATGTCGAATCCATAAGATTTCCGCTTTTGTCAGTTTGTCAACCACCTCACCGGTTAATGCAACAGCTTGAAGCGTATTTTCAAAGAAAAGATAGATTCGGGAGAATTACACCGGGGACTGAAGGGATTCACAGAGATCCACTCCTTGCCAGAAACTTCACTCTTTCTGGAGAATCCGTCAATCAATACTTTGATGGAGCCAATGTGCAAAGTTATGTGATGTAATTTTAGATAGTGGTAAGAATGAGTTCGTAAGACTTGTGAAAGAAATTGAATTTAGATTTATTTAAACTAAAAGTAGAGAAAATTTTAATCCAAATTTGTTTTTGTTTTTTTTAAACTGAAAATAACCAAGACACTAGATTCCACTATTACACATGAATAAATGATGATAAGAATTCCAAAACTCTAATTATTTTTAAAATATCTTTTTCTTAATTCACAAATTATCAAGCATATTCTCAAACATTAATTGTATCCCTTAAGCATAGATTATCTAACCAAAGCATAACCTATCTAATTGAATCACAACTAATTAGGAAAAATTATGCAAGCAATTAAAATTCTACAAAGTAGTGAATGAGTGAATTATAAAATATAAATTAGAGAAAAATAGAATGGTTACCAATTATTCATGCATGAATAGCTTCCTCCGTGCCTTGATTACGCGAGAATTAGCTCATCATTATCATGGAAACATGCTCAAAATTCATCTTTATTAATGCTCAAAAATGGTTCACAAATGATGAAATAGGAGAAAAATTGATAAAAACCGGGTTTGTAACACTTTTGTTCGTTACAAACCGAGCTGTTACAAAGAACGATAAAGATGAAGTGTTGTTGACACTGTTGCAATACGACCCACAAACAGTTGTCGTTGTCACTGTTGAAAAATGACGGTTACCTTGCGTCCAAAGTTCTTCGTGTTCTTCACAGCAGCAGAAAATGGAATTTTTCTGCCACTTGATTTCTCGACTCTCTCGTTCTTCCTAACTGCTCCCAACTCTCCCTATCCAACTCTCCCTTTCAGTGAGACCCCAATCAACCTATTTATATCAATCAACACGTAAAAATCTTGCTAATAAATCCAAAATATTTTCTTTTACTCGGGGATGATATTTACGTGATTCTTCCCCTGTTTATCTCCTCCACGCATCTGTTTGATCTCCACACACTTATTGCACGCTGAAAATGTGTTAAACTCGTTCTAAACTCCACAAAATCTTCCACAAAATCATCTCAACACGTGAAATATTCGTTTCTCCCTGTTTTCTTCTTGCGGATTACTCAGCCAAATTTGGTCGAACCTAAAGCCCAAAACATGTTTATTAGGTCATATCACAACTACCCATAAGAAATCAGCCCTTTAATCTCTTCATAACATCATCAAAAATCGATCGAAACACTGCCAGTGAAATAAAAAAAATTTCCCGCCAAAAATCCATTTTCAAATGATGAAGGTGAAGTGCCCTGAATCCAAAACTCGGGTGCCTTTAACAGCTCGGCTGCCTTGGGGGCGCCCTTATCCAATTTTAGGGTGCCTTTAGTAATTTTATGGGTGCCTTTAACACTTTTTCTGGGGTGTTTCCAACATTTTTTTCGGGGTTCCTCCGGTGTATTTCTGGGGTGCTTCCGGTGCATTTCTGGGGTGCCTTTAGTACTTCATCCTGGGGTGTAAAACACCACTTTACGAGCCAATTCCGTCGCAAGAGCTTATTTCTCTAAAAATACCTACAAAGACATAAAACACCATAATAAGTACAAAAATGGGTACTAAAAATATATACAATAGAGAAGAAAATAGACACATAAATGCGTCTATCATTATGTACCTTTCAAAAAGCCAGTGCAAAGATGTCTTCATGGTCCTCAACCAAGTTATTATTGGTAATCGCCTATCCTTTGCCGAAGAAGCTGCAACTCCATACAAGCCTATCTCTGAGACCGAAATCAACAAGAGTAATATGAAGTCCAACTGGGGACTTCTTACAACCGCACGTATTTGGTAAGTTGAGTTCGAGAAGACGATGTTGGATCAGATGTCAACATCATCACTGTAAAAGCCTTACGAGCCGCGGGGATTTCTCGACATGAAGCTGTACACGCACCCGTTATGATCAAAGATCCTGAAGAAAGATTCAGAATCGCATATGGTCATATCACCCTTGATCAAAGTCAACTCTGACGCATCTCAGCTGCAGAAGTTACCATTAAGGGACCCGCCTGACGATCAATAGTAAAGCAGAAGTACCATTCCTGCGAACGTTCCGAGGTTTTACAATAAAATAGCACATGAGGACATGATCTCATACATACCTGAGGGTCGTCCATATAAGTAAGTCATATTCAATAAATTTCTTTGTAACCCGCTGCCACACAATCCTTCAAAGCCCGGGGACTTGACCCGAATGATCAATCCCGCTCCGACTCGGTGATGTGAATGAGAAGCTTGTCCTGTTCATATCAAGCGGATAGGAGTAACCCCGAATAAAAACAAGAAAGGAACCAGTAGCCCAAGGCATGTCAATCTGAGATACCGAAACCCAACCATTTGTAACCCAGTGATATGGTTGAGAAAATCGCCACCTCCTCTGGAGAAAAACCCTATTTAGTTATCGAAACTATATTAGGAGGGTATTATAAATTCATCAACACCTACAAACCCACATAAGTAATCGTACATGGCAAGTGGCTTAAAGCTTCACAGCTTAAGTACTTCACCCCTTTTATACAATTTTCCTGTTTTCTGTAGCGTTTATAATTCCCCCAAAGATGTCTGCAACGCTTTGCATTCATACACAGGGTTCTCTGCTCATTCAGTTAGAAGTATTACATTCTATCTATTAGGAAAACCCTTCGTAAATCACCCATTCAAAATTTACCCATTATCCCAGTAAATAAAACCACAAAATCGGGGTATCTCAGAGACGCACGAAATCCTCAAAAGAAGATCTACTTAGGAACAGAATCTCTGGAGACATGTGCAAGAATTTCAGTTGCAATCCTGAACTTGGTATCTTATTCAATGGCACCACTTGGAGCATTATCTTCAACAACCGTATATGAAGGATTAAAGTATCTCGGGAATCATTCGTGGGAATCAAAGATTTATAGAAGAGCCCCTCACTATCGAAAATCTCTCTAGCTCATAGAAGATAGACAACCAGGGAGCCACAAATCTGATGAGAATTATTTGCTCTCCAAAAAGGTACGCCACAGAGGTATCTTCACACACCCCGACCACGGATCTAATACGCGTTTACAACTCCTAGCAAGGACGCAATGCGTTCCCAAGCCGACTCGAGAATACATCTATAATATCCAAACAGAAGTGTGATTGGGGATTGCTCATCGCATTCCATTCAATACATCAACCCAAGATTCAAAAGATAGTTCAAAGGATGTCGCTTGGAACGAAATCTTTGAAGACATGATAGCAGCACGTACGGAACGCCTCTCAGCTTGTCTACTTCACCCAACGCCTCCATAGGAATTTATCCATAAGAGCATTCCAAGCATATCATCATCATCAGAAGGGCATGAATAATCTTATGATCTAAAAGATAGAATAAACACAATCTCATTTTATTCAATGCTCAGGAATTAAAAGAACATCCTAATTACGACTCAGCAGTCCAGACATCAATAAAAGCTTCAATTTTAATTCCAGCTCTTACTCCATGCTTGGCGCAGCAGAAACAACAACAATAGAAGGAGACATCAACCATCCTGGCTTTCCTTACCACCCATGACATGGATACTCCGCCTCTGTCACTGCCAACTTCGATCACACTGGTCAATTATGGTAGAGATGTTGTATCAAGAATTATCGAGAAAATCGGCAACCATCGATGAGGAACGGGATGATGCATCCTTCATAAGAAGTGTTTAACTATGTGTCTGCTACGACATACTAAAAGGGCACATCAAATGGATACACGAGCAAAGAGATACGGATATTTTACTGAAGTTCATGGAGTTTTAAGAATTACACAGGATTACAAACTGCAAATGTCCATGCATGGAAGACCAGCCATACAAGCTCTATCAGATGATTCCTTTTGTATATGATAGCATTATCCGTTAGCTACGAAAATTGGGGTCAAACGTCAGAAACCGATATTGTATGACGACTCTAAGCCTCCCAGAATGAATGATGCGCAAGTTAGGGTTTCTCTACGGGATTCATCAAAATCAGCCTTGGAGAAAACCTTATCCACCAGATGAGTCATGCAACAGGAGATGCTATTAAGCCGCGAGAAGCAAAGAAGATCACCGATCAAATCACTGAAGTTATACCCTTAATGGAGCTCTACACGGCAAGAAGGGATGCTGATTGGGAGAGGGGCGTGATTAACCCTAAATCACAGATTCAACTGTATATATACACACGGAAAGAAGATTCCTAATTAGATTAGGAATAAGGTTGCACATGGTCCGGTACGGCCCGGTTTTCTTATAGAACCGGTCCCTGTACTTGGTGTTGACCGGTACCTCATTTTGAGGACCGGTACCTGTACCTGGAGTTGTACCTGTACCTCTGGTACCGGTCCGGTACAAGACCGGTTCCAGGTTTTTACTTATTACATTTACCAATCAAAAAGAAAAAAATAAATAAAAATACTCCACAAGTTCTTCCCTACTTTCTCTCGGTTCACATCTTCCGGCCAGCAACAATCAACAGTTTCAACTGATGCTTCAACAATAAGAACAACCCATTCATCAATCAATCAATTCATCCATTCTGCAGCATAATCACTTCTGAGCTTCTCTGTATAATTGCAAACTCAACCCATTAACATCATAATCATTCAGAACCCTAATTTCAACTAATCAATGGAAGCAGATAATTTCTACACCTGTTTTCAATTCCTTCTTAATTCAAACACAATATGCATCTGAATCTTCAAAATAACTTCAAATCAATTCAAATTCCTCTTTAATCTCTAACCACAGATTCTAATCCGACCCATAAATCCATTGCAGTAGCCACCACATCCCCTTTCCTAATTACATGACCCCCTATCTCCATCATCATCTTACTGCCAACTTTAAATCCGACTCCAACCCAAGGTTCCAAATCATGTAAAACACCAAATCTTCATATTTAATTTCTTCACCAAATCGAAAAAACCCAAAATCAAACATGCAATTAGTTTCTAAAGTAACTGAAGAAAAGAAGAAGCAGTGGAGAAGAAGGTGGTGGTGGTGGTGGTGTTGACTGCTCTGATAGAGTGGTGATGGTGATTTAGTTCTCTGAAGAAGTGAAGAAAAATAAAAAGGAGGAGGAAAGATCGAGTCTGTGATGGAGAATGAGATGAGTGAGTTGGAGTATAAAAACCTAATGCGAACGGCTATGATTCAATTAAACCAAGGGTCAAAACTAAACAGGTAATTTGGTCCGGTACATCCCGGGAATTCTAGCAGAACTGGTCCCTGTACCTGGTGTTGACCGGTTCTTAATTCCCAGTCCCGTTCCCTATACTGACTATACCGGTTCCGGTTCTTTTTTGCCGGTTCAAGTCCGGTACACCGGGTTATTTGTGCATCCTTAATTAGGAATGGCTGGCCAAAGCCTGCGGAACCGCACAAGCCATGCATCATCGTGTAAAAACCAATCCCCACTTTGCCAAGTGGAATCACAGGCGTGAATGCTTCTTAGTCGTGCGCGCACCATGCCACCTTCCAAACAGATAAGTAACACCTCTTTCGCTTATGAATTTCAGATTCACATAATATCTACGTCACCATCTAGTGCTTACCACACAACACGACATTGTTCCGTGCTAACCAGGGGACTAATGTTGATGGTGAGTTTTTTGACCAGGGTATTTATGGTAAATTGGCCTTGCCCTAGTTGCAGAAATATAATGTAATGTATCCTTGACCCGACATCAGGAGTAAGGATTTGTATCTACAGCTTATATTTCGCAAGAGAATCAGTAATATGTATTCAATTTCCGGTTTAACCGTCTCATAACATACATGAGTAAAATATTTTATTACTGGTACTCTATCATATTGGTTGGACAAGCTCCTAGACGAATTGATCGCTAGTATAGAGCAATACTGTCCCGAGGCTGCCACTGATGCTGTTGACAACTACCCTTCAGATGGTCTCTGCATGTACAAATGCTGCTGAAAGTATTATGTTAATACATGGCCATATCGAGTATCGTCTCAAGTC
Organism: Papaver atlanticum; assembly: GCA_023531105.1. NCBI lineage: Eukaryota > Viridiplantae > Streptophyta > Magnoliopsida > Ranunculales > Papaveraceae > Papaver > Papaver atlanticum. The sequence continues at coordinate 1,776,290 of JAJJMB010017781.1, read as the reverse complement.
GCAAACTCCCACGGCCGAGTTCCTTGAACATGATATAGCGACGCTATCGTATTTAAATTAGTACTGGTACAGCGCTAAAACTTTAAATCTAGGCCTGGCATATTTCCTTAAACTCAAACCCTAGATTGTAGCTATATGGAAAGCATCGCGACATATTGGCTAGGCACGGCCAAGCCCATGGCATACACCGCATATCCCATAAAGCTACCTTAGCCAGCTATGGCTAAGGCCATGGTATAGCCATTGTAGCTTACAGCGCTTTGGCTAAGAAAAATGGGCTAATGGCTCGGAAGAAATCATCTCAAAACAATCGGCTAAGTCCATAACAAAATTTGGCAAAATATGGCATGTGGCATGCCTGCCATTGCGCCGCAGGATAAGCTGCGCACTATCGTGTGCACCATACTCAGCTTTGGCCGAGGCCATGGCACCATCGTGTGCGCCATTTACGGCCTTGGAAGCTTTGGCCAAGGCCATGACACCATCATGCGCGCCATTTACAGCCTTGGCAGCTCTGGCCAGGGCCTTGGCACCATCGCGCGCGCCATTCTCGGCCTTTGAAGCTTAGACCAAGGCCATGGCACCTACCCGTGCATCATTCTCGGCCTTGGAAGCTTAGGCCAAGGCCATCACACCTAGTCGTGCGTCATTCTCGGCCTTGGAAGCTTAGGCCAAGGCCGTAGCACCTAGTCGTGCGTCATTATCGGCCTTGGCAGCTTAGGCCAAGACCGTAGAACCTAGTCGTGCGTTATTATTGGCCTTTGAAGCTTAGGCCAAGGACGTAGCACCTAGTTGTGCGTCATTCTCGGCCTTGGCAGCTTAGGCCAAGGCCGTAGCACCCAGCTGTGCGTCATTCTTGGCCTTGGAAGCTTAGGCCAAGGTTGTAGGACCTAGTCGCGCGTCATTACCGGCTTTGGAAGTTAAGGCCAAGGCCATGGCACCTAGCCGTGTGTCATTACCATCCATGACAGCTTAGGCCAAGGCCATGGCACCATGTCACGCGCCATTCTCGGCCATCACAGCTTAGGCCAAGGCTCTGGCACTATGTCGCACGCCATTCTCGGCCATCATAGGTGTGGCCAAGGCCATGGCAAGACTCTTTGCACTTTTTTCGACCATGACAACTTATGCCCCAACAAGGCACGATTGCGCCTTAATCCCACGGATGGCTTTGGTTAAGTTGTTTAACACGTCCATAAGACATATGGCATATCAATGGCTACGATTTAGCCCTAGTAAGATGAGATCTAAGATTCATCAAAAACACCTAAGAAATATCAAAATACATCACATGGGGGATTCTTCGTGGGGTATTAGTCTGGTGGTCTACGACAACATGTGGCGTGGCAACACCCCATGTGAAAAGTTAGAGTAGTGTTGACGGTTGCAAAAGGTTGGAGAGGTCATGAATTCGTGAGAAAAGGGGTTTCCAAAAACTTCCCTAGTTTATCTCACATGATACCCATCATCCTCATATTCTCCATCTCTCCATAACCTCACTACCTCCACTACTCACGAGATTGGCATTGTGTATAGTTGCAGCGATCATTCTACATACAAGGAAGATCCCAAAGAGGTGAATGTTGTATTCTGTAATCCGAGGTAAAAGTATGATACATATTCTCGTACCTACAATGCAGGTTGGAAAGATCACCAAAATTTCAGTTATACAAACGAGCAGGGTACAATTCCTATAACCCATACAGGCGAAGGCCTTGACCTCATAATCAAACCTTAAATTTGGAACAGTTATAAAAGCTATGAAGTTAATAATGATGTTTTGGGGACTAGCCCAAAACAGTGGGGGACTACTTTGTTATTCAAATGTCCACCCAAAATTTTAAGGGGTGTCCTAAAAGATTAGGGAAGACTAATCTGCCCTTATCCTAATTAAGGTTATAACTAATCCTAATAACCCACTAATTTAACCACTACCCACTAATCTAACCCCTAAATTAAAACCAAAAATCAGTTTTAAAACATATATTTTTTATTTTCTTCTTCTTCTTCTTCTTCTTCTTCTTCTCCTCTTCTTCTTCTTCTTCTCCTCTTCTTCGTATACATCGTCGATTTGAAAAAAATCATCGTCGATTAATCAATTTTATAAAACAATGCGTTCTAAGCAGACACCAAGAATTCCCGGATTGAGTCCGGGTCTGGCTAGCATAGCGAATCTCCCAAATCAATTTGAAGTTGATAAACAACTTCAACCAAAGTTGGGAGACGAATTGAAGCATCCAACATCAACCAAGGAGTCTGATTCCATCAAAATGAAAATCCGCAGGTAATTTCCTTCATACCCATTCCTTTGAATCGTTTTTTGTTGAAGAAATCATCAAAAACCATTGAAAATGGTAGGTACAGTATAAATTTCGGCTAGGAGAAATTTTGAAAACCCTAGAATTTGGTAACCGAACTTTGAATATGAAGAACAGTTCGGCGAATTAGTAATTTTAAGGTAACCGAACTATGAAGTTCGGTAAGCTCGCAAAAAAAAATACGTAACCGAACTCCTTCTTTATATAAAAATTTTGAGTTCGGTTACCTCGATAAATTTATATAGGTAACCGAACTTTCAATATGAAGAACAGTTTGGCCAATTAGTAATTTTAAGGTAACCGAACTATGAAGTTCGGTAAGCTCGCTTAAAAATAACATAACCGAACTCCTTTATATGAAAAATATGAGTTCGGTTACCTCGATAAATTTATATAGGTAACCGAACTTTGATAAAATATAGTTCGGTTACCTCGCACTTTCTATGTGGTAACCGAACTTTGATCTGTCACATACAAACTTGATAACCGAACTTTAGTCTGTTAACATTTTGTGTTTGATGTAATCCCATGTTCATCTTTATTTGATAAGACAATACTCTGTTTAGCTAATAATGTGGTTTTCATTCGTTAGGAACAAAGGGAAAAAATCTAATCCCCACGTAGCCGAAGATTTGAGAACTCCAACCCCTCGCGGTAGGATACACCTGGATTTCCGAAACCGTGGTACTAAAAATGCAAAACATGGAGGGGGATCATTACAGGAAGTCAATCAAGAGGTGATGGAGAATACAATTGATAATGTTATTGAAGAAGAGAATGATGATGAAGAAGAGCAAGGAAATGAAGACCAAGGAAATGAAGAGGTTGAACAACAAAGAGAACACGTTGAAAATGTAGAAGATGAAGAACAAGGACAGGGAAAAGAAGGAGAAGGACAAGAGGAAGAGAAGGATGAGGAAGGAGAGGAAGAAGAGGAGGAATGAGAGGGAGAGGATGAAGAGGAAGAAGAGGATGAACTGGAGGAAGAAGAAGAAGAGCAAGAAATAGTTCCTGTTAAAGAGAAAAAGAAGCGGAAGCCGCCTTGTGATAGATACTCACACATTCCCCCTGATAATTTGTGTTTGCCACCAGTGAACCCAACTTATGGTACTCCAAATGATGGAGGGGCCACATTGTTTGGCTACAAACACTCATGGGCTGCGAAGATCTATGCGACAAAGGTATTCTTTAAGTTCATTTTTACCTAACAAAATGTTTTTTTTTTGGGACATGTTTCGTCAAGTATTAATAGTGTTATGTTTTTTTCGTAGGATCATAATGATGCAGTACGTCTTATTCGGCGTCAAAAGGCGTCCAAATGGGATCTATCTTTGGAGTGTGACGATTTTCAAGCAAAGGTGAAACAGTGTGTGTTATGGAGAGCTATAGAGGATGCACATGCGGATTTTGACGTTGTTGCCGTATCCGCATTTCTCGAGAGGTACTATCCCGAGACATATACAATTCATCTTCCATTTGGCGAGATGGGAATTACTCCCGACGATTGCTCGAGAATAACCGGATTACCAGTGGAAGGTAAATGTCTTCAAGAAGGCTACAACCCCTCGATGCATTATGAAGCTCTTGAAGAATTGGCTCTAAAATGTCTAGGATGGGATGCAAGAAAGGCTCAATGTGAGTTTAGACGTTCTGTGAGGTCCCCTAAACGTGGCGATGAGTATAATCCAAGAGAGACAAATGGAGCCTTTAAGAAGAGGTTGAAGAAATTCAAGTTGGTAAAGTTGAAGGAAGCATTTGGAGGGACAAGAAAGAAGGTGGAGAAAGGAAAGTTGGTGATGGACCAGGAGACCCTTAGGCATCATGTCACCGCTTATTGGTTATATCAGCTAGGAACCGTCATTTTCCCAGACACTTCTGGAAATAGGGTGGATGCACATTATCTACAGCTTTTGGAGAATCTCGATGAGATTAACAAATACTCTTGGGCCACTGGGGTGCTTGCCTTTGTTCTAGGAGAGATGAGCAAAGGGTCGAGGATTAAGACAAATCAAATTGGAGGTTACTTAACTCTTATTCAGGTGACCTTTTACATTGTTAGTTAACAAATTATTCGCCTAAATTTTATGCTTCCAAATCAATTTTCATGTATATGGATTAATATTTTCGTATTTTCACATAGGTTTGGATTTATGACCACTTCCCTTCATTGGGATTGGCTAGGGAAAAGACAGCTTATCCCTATGACGAACCTACAGCGGGAAAATGGTTGTTTTTGGACGCACAAAAGAAGTCTAAAGAAGAGCAGTTGACTTCGTTGAGGGAGAAATTGGATAAACTTACGGTGAACGATGTGGTATTTCACCCATACGCCGTACCCGATGATGTCTCTGTAGATGAAGAAGATCTGAATGGTTTCTCTACCGTCACGGCTTACTATGGACCAATTTGGTATCCTAATGGATACGCAATATATAATCCAAGGAGAATACTAAGACAAATTTGTTGTGTCCAAATGGATCCCGACGTGGAGAATGAAAATTTCAATTTGGTGGTTCAAGGAACAAAGAACACCGAGAAATATTTTGTTCCAAAACATGAACCAACTCCTACGGTAGGACATTGGAATGCACTTCGTAACTACTACTTACCTTTAGGTGATTGTGTACCTTGTGGTGGAGATGTAAATGCATGTGATGAAGATTATACGGTGTTTTATCAAGAAATTAGTCATCCTTTTGTGATAAATAGAGAACAACAAGCTAAGACTGATAAGGCGAAGGGGAAGGCAAAGGAGAGGGAGGCTAAGAGAGCTCAGAAGGAGATGCCTATTTGTGAAGAAGAAGCAAAAATGTTATGGGATAATGTGGTAAGAAAATGTCTTCTCTTATACTTCCTTGTTGTTTGAAAGTATTGAAAATATATTTACTTATGCTTAAAATTGGAATCAGGTGAAGAAGGGTACGAAATTATTGAAGAAATTGATGGCTAAAATCCGCAGTGGAGAGCCGATGTCGACTAAGGAACAAACCTACTACTACGGCGAGTGGGAGGGTCTTATAACTAAAAGAATGATGGAGCCAAGTAGGTGCAAGCAATTGAAGAGGGGTCGACAACAAGGAGAATGTTCAAGTCGCGCCATGGAGGAAACCGGACGAGTAGATGAAACCCCAAGTGATGAGGAAGTTCAACCTAAAACTCGTGGTAAACAAGGAAGTGGTAAAAGGGTTCGTCGTCGTGGTCGTTAGTGATTTCGTATGGTTTTAGTTTCAAAAAACTTCTAGTTATGGATTTCGTATGTTTGTGTGTTTTAAACAATTAGTTAAGGATTTCGTAGTTTGGTATGTATAACAACTTTTATATTTGTTTTAGAACCTTGTTTTTGTTTTTAATTTAAATTGGGTTTGTGTTTTCAATTTTATATGGAAGAAATTTTGAATACAGGATTTTTTTCGGCAACCTGAAATTTAAACACAGGTTAGTTCGGTAACATGTAACTAATTAATGGTCACCGAACTGAATTTTCGGCGAACAACTAAATACTACAAGGTTGCCGAAGACAGAGTTCGGTTACCTCGCAACATTTAAACTGGTTGCCGAAATCTCCCCTGAGGCTTCAGGTAAAAAGTTCGGTTATCTAAATTTCTAGCTTGTAACCTAACTTTCTAGTTCGGTTAGGAAAGTATAATATCAATGGTAGCCGAAACTTTCTCTGAAGACTCATATAAAACATGAGTTCGGCAAACTGTATTTTTTCACCAGGTAACCGAACTTTAGTTCGGTTACCTGCACAAAAATACAGGTTGCCGAACTATTATCTGTCAACTCAATAGAATACTAGCATTAACTCGATAATGAATACCACACTTCAAAAAACATAGTATTACATTGATAAGCATACTTAGTTCCATTGCATGTGTCATTTAATCATCATCAAGTGAAATTCGACCTTCATGTACAATTTCGTCAGATTTCGACAAAGCTTTCCACATCTCCATGTTATGCTCATACATAATACACCAACCCAACATTATATTGTAGTTAAAGGCAGGCCAAAAAGAGTTTCCGGATATTGGAGGCAGTGGACAATCGGGTTTTAAACGAAGGCCTATAAAGTGGTTGTTGTTAGTCAATTCCATCACACATCTCCTTCGTTTGAGTTGCTCGACACATACGGTTGTTTTCGGGGTAAAGGTGAAACTAGCATACTTTGAGAAATAATGAACCACACAATTAAAAGCCTCGGCGATTAAGTGTCCACATATCGGTATGCTCATCCAATAATCCCTTGTGATCGGATGGCCCCCATGAAGACGACGTTGATACTTAACAAATTGCTCATTGAGACTACCCACCCCATCGCACAACATTGTCTTGTAAAATGCCGGATTCTCCTTTAGTTTGGACAACAACCTTTGCCTTATATGAGTGATTGCACACCCATTATTTAGCTTTGCACCTTCGATGAAAGGCCCAAGTTGCTGATTGACAACATGAAAACCACAATTACCATCCGGAGGAACGTCGTCGGTGGATATAACGTATTCTCTAATGTATAGAGGTAGATCATTCAAATAGTCTTTATTTGGAGCATCAAGCTTCACGTCTAGGGAAGATGGTTGAATAGGGCAAATTGGAGACTTAAGCTTCACGTCGCCGGAAGATGGTTGGCTTGGTTAAGATGGACACATCGTACCTTTTTTCTTCAAATCTCGCTCACTTGTTTCGCCTTTCTCCTCAATACTCCTACCCCTTTTCTTGGTTTGCTCCAAGTACATTTCCGCGGTATACTCATGGGCCGATGGATCTCTAGTAAATAGGGTTTGCTCACTTTTCTTCTTACGTAACACCTTTGCATATTCTCTTAGTTGTTTTTTAGTTTCTTTTTTGCTTGGCCTACCTTTGCGTTTGCCTTTTGACGGTTCATAAACATTCTCCGAAGTTTGTGGATATATGATTTTCCTCATGTCATCCCAAAATATTTGTTTTTGGAGCTTGTTCATGCCACGATACATCTCTAGTACGGTTCTACCCATGTCGTTATCACCAAACTCCTCTCCGGCTTCTTCTCCCTTTGGAGGAGGGATGAAACTTAGATGCTTCCAATATGGATCAATGTCGCTTAAAGGGATTACGCCATGCTCGTAGTTGATTATCATATGGCGACAAGGGAGTCCCATAGACTTCTTCATGTTACATACACACACCTCATCCCTCTTGGTTTCCCACTTATCAATCAACTCGACTTCTATGATCAACAACTTCATACATTGCCGAGATACGTTGTAATGGATTCCCTTGAACAATGGGTGGTCGGCGTATTTTCCGGTCATTTTGAATATACGGCTTTTTTGGAATTTCTCTTTAATTCTATCAATGTCGCGCTTGAAGTAATTTTCCATAGCATTCCACACGGTTACGAAATTATCAACACATCCAAAGAGATTCTTCTTCAACCGATGGTGAGCCGACTCTACTAAACTTGTCGCTTGATTTCCCAAGTGTTTATATTGGTTGGTATAGGCATTAACGAACCTCTCTTTGTGTGGTTCCAACCATTGGCGAAGAACATACGATACAACACCGGGAGAATCGGGAGTATCCCAATGGGCGATAAACTCCGCAAGATTTAGATGATACTCTTCCTCGGTAAGAGACCAACACAATGATTCCCATTCACTGTTGAAAGCAACCCATTTAGCGTAATTTAGAGCGTATTGTTTTTCAACTTCCTCTTTTGCATCCGCTCGTTCATGTTCCGGTAGCATCTTAATCTCTGCATATCCTTTTTTTCTTGGGTGGACAAATTATTGGCTTGCACCTATTTATCAAATTACACCATATATGGAATGTACAAAGCATATTGTGTGCTAATGGAAACACTACCTCTATTGCATTCATCAATGCGACTTCATTGTCGGTCACTATAACCCCGGGAATATCATCACCTCGAAAGATTGCCTTAACTTGTTGTAGTGCCCAAATGTAACTAGGTTCTTGCTCGTCTCTTAAAAAACAAAATGCCACGGTAAACGGTGACTGCGTCGAAGTACGCCCAACAATATTCAACAATGGCATCTCGTACTTGTTCGTCTTATAAGTACAATCCATTATGAGAACTTCATGAAAGCATTGAGCCAATTGAACACTCGTTGGATGCGCAATGAAGAGTTGTGTTATCTCTCCTTCCGAATCCACATCCTTTTGAACCGCGTAGTCTTTCTCTTTGGCCAAAAAAAACAATTGTTGCATCACTTGTCTATCTCTCCATTCCTTCTTTCTAATTGTCACTATTGCATTATAAATGGTGGACAAAGATGAGTGGTTATCCTTGTTATCCTCCTTTAGTATTTGGAGCATTTTAATCGGTGAAAGATCCATTTTCCTCATTTTAGCTACCTTGTCCATCTCTTCAGGAGTTAGCTTGGCCGCCATGAAATGTCCTTCAAGATGCTCCGGACGAGGGTGGTTATGACAACCTTCCATAACCTTGTAGAGAACCCATCCACCCAATTCTTTGTTGTAATTAAATGCAAGCTTGAATGGGCATTTAATCTTCTTTGAGAAAGTTTTGTTCTTCCTATTTGTCTTTCCTTTATAAACATAACCCTTCCTCTTGTGGCTTTTATCGGGATCACCGCTTCTCTCACAAACCATTTCAAAGCGGGTTTTGCTCTCTCTCCCATTCAATACTAATACGCACATGTCCTTTAGTGCATGTTGTCTAGCCCAACTCTTTGCCTCTAAAGGACTTTTGAATACCAAGTCATTCATGTAGTGATGTGACGTGTCATCATACAAAATATCAACAGGGGTAGGTTGATTTTCCATTGGTTCTATTGGATCAGATGCAACCTACGAGTAATAGCACAACGTCAATACCAACTAAAAATAAGAAATACTTATATTTTCGGCAATGTAAACATAATATGCGATCCTGCCGAACAAAAGGTTCAGTTATGATAAAAAAATTGCGATCTTGCCGAACTTGTTCTTTGGATATTTCAAAACTATAGTTCGGCAACATAATTAATACAATCGACTAAACCGAACTATAGAGTTCGGTTATCTATTCAATGAAGGTGATTTGCGAGATTGCCGAACATAAAGTTCGGTAACAAAAGGAATAAACTCGACTGAACCGAACCATTAACTGTATACTCTATAAAATTAGTTCGGCAACGTTTTCTGGAAAAAGATAACCGAACTCTCAAAAACCTCCATTAAAACAGAGTTCGGTTACCTGCGTATGCTGAAATGAGTAACCGAACTGCACATACAGGAGAGTTCGGCTACCTTTTTGGCAGAATTGCTAACCGAACTACTATCACCTAGCCGAAATTTCTTCCTGAAATTTTCGATTTGGCCTATTTTTTGCACAATTCAAGCTACATTAACTAAATTTGAGACATACCTGAGTAACCATAACTTCATATTCTGGTTGTGGCTGATAAAATTCATCATTTGGGTCGTTAGCTTAAGTTTGGGGAAAAAAGCATTCATCATCTAAGAAATAACTCATACCCGGATCGTTAGAAGTATTGACAAATAGTTTAGGAGATGAAGGAGGTTCTGATTCTGAGGAGGAGGTATCATCACATGAATCACTCATATCATATTTACTAAACTCAAAATAATTTTTTTTGGGTTCTTCCCTATTTTTCTTCATCTTTTCTTCTTCTTTTTCTCCTTCTTCTTCATCTCATTCTAACAAAACTATCCTATTAATAACTCACTAATCACTAAATAATCACTAATTAATCATTACACTAACACTAACTAATCTAACTAATTTAATTACCAAGGGTAAATTTGGTATTAAAAAAAATATTAGATAAGGGGTGACCCAAAATTACTTCAAATATCCACCCCAAATTGGAAGAGTAGTCCCCCACTGTTTTGGGCTAGTCCCCAAAACATCGTTCGAAGTTAAAGCAAGATGTAGGTACTCGGAAAGGAAAAGAAGTTAAAGCAAGATGTAGGTACTCGAAAAGGAAAACCAATTGAAAGGAAAGATGCGATTATGAAAAACAAGAAATGGCTATAAATGACTTGCAAGTGGGTCAATTATCCACGAAAGTAAATCGGATGAAGGCACGGACTTCAAGAAAGTTGCATCACACATCTTCATCAACCCCGAAGAAGAAGTTGATGCAGCTACCCTAAAGAAAAGCCAAATCAATAAAATTAGGTTATTGGCGATCTAGAGAATAGGTCAGATCCAAGATCGGTCCCAAATTCGAATTTAGACAAGGGGAATATGGTGCAACTTGAGCTCATATCTTCAACCAGCCTAGAGTTTCGGTCCCAACTTCCCACGTAAACACCACCTTTTTTTCCAAGTCGTTTTGCCAATTCTAAAAAGCAGGCTTAGGATAAAGAGATCGTGGATATCTTCAACAAGGCGCAAATCAACATCTCATTTATTGAGGCCAACAGTCCGACACCCAAGTATGCTCAATATTAGCAGTAAGGAGGGAGGGGGAGGGAAAATCAGGTTAGGTATTCTAATTATTGCTCAAGTATCATACTAGTAACTAGCACATCTGCATATGAAGCATCAATTGCCTTGTAAATAAACCAAGGGTAGGAAAAATTAGATACTGAAACATCAATAAAACTAACTGAAGTACATGCAACCAAATAAAATTGAAGCAGCAACAGTTTACAGACAACCTTGACAACCCAAATACTGTATGAAAGGTATTTTTTCTCAAAGGCTTTCAAGAATTTCAATACATTTCCCTGGCAACGATTTCGCTTGCTCACTCTTTTCCACATCACAAAGATGACTGAACTTTTCTCAAAGGTTTTCAAGAATTTCAATACATTTCCTTAGCATCGATTTCGCTTGCTCACTCTTTTCCACATCACAAAGATGAATGAGCTCACCTTTATAACTGACATCTTCACTCTGCATAAGCTGGGCATCTTTATACAACTTGGTTACTACTAAGAGGCACTCGGAAGCAGCCACATGTACCTGAAGTTGCAGGAACCAATACAAAACGAATCTAAAGATAACTAAAGCTAAGTAAGAAACTGAACTTCTACCAAAACTAGAACTACTTTTTTGGTTTGATTTTATATTTATTCTGGTTATTGTTTGATCATGAGCAGAATTTTTTCAAATTTCTAACTTTGGTGAAAAGACTGAGTTTGTAAGTGAAGGATTCAAGAGAACATATAAATCTGGAGTTATGTACAGAAAAATTTGAAAGCAACGTGAAATCAACGGATGAGAGCAGACGACATGTAACATTTGGAATGGAAGACATACCTGGGAAATCTTGACCGTAGTTATACACTCCACTATTTTTGGTGATACGCAATTAAACAACTGAAGATAAGGAAACCAAAATGTTAGATGTACCAGCACCTCGGGAGGATAATATAATGCAAAGGAAAGAACAAAATATGCTCTAAATTACCTCTTGAATGACAACGGTAGCTTCTGCATGTAAAGACGTGTCCTGAGAATCGCTGACAACCGAGTGAGTTTTTGAGCAAAGCTGCTTTATAGTCGAGAAAGCTGACATTTTGACTGGTTTCAACAGTACCATAAATGAAGCCATTAGACGCTAGTACTAAAACCAAATTAACACTAGAAGCTGAACAATCAGAAAAACCTTCCCAAACCCTTTTAAAACTGTAAATTAGAGACAAAGATAAAAAGAATATACCTGTCCATTGCAAATTCGGGGAAAAGACAACTAAGAATACATGGATCAAGTTCTTTCTTTGTTCGAGAACATCAGGTAGATGAGCAACGCTGATACAAGATGTAATGCAATCTAGAACTTTATCAAGTGGAGCAGAAACTTCTTCTTCTTTGTCTTCTGCTGTATTCACGAACATACGAGAGTTAGCAATGCAATGGATATACTGCATTCAAAGTGGAAAGGTTCATTTCTACTGTCACATGAACTAGTAATACGGCTTGGGTAGGAACGTCTCACCGCACTGACATTAAGCACTTAATGCCCATAGCAAAGTTGGTTAGATATTTTGCTGTTTAAGACCAAAAACTGACTAAACCACTCGAGGTGAAATAGTAGCTTTATGTACACTTTTCTAATGCGATCATAAATTTATACTTGGTATGAACTTGTGTTCTCGTCGATTATGGATTCTACGTGATTAACGAAAAGTTAGGATTTTCGAAATCAACTTCGCAAATTATGCCATCTCTAATCAAATTATCAATTGTACAGTGAAAAGGTAAAGTTGCATATTCTTTCTTTATTATTATTCTCTCTACAACAATCAAAAGAATAATAATAAAAAAAAGACAGAGGGAGAAGAAGTACATATCATTGTTTGTAGATACCTGCATTACTAGCATCAGCCCCCAAAGATGTTTGCCGAGGTTTGGAGGTGCTTGCTTTAATACACACCTCAAATAATAATGGAAAAATTATTCCAAAGAAACCTGGATTCCTGAAGGCTTTTATTACCTAGGAAAATGTAAGGATACAACAAGACATTACATCGTGAGGAAAGCAAAAGTAATCCCTGAGCGAAGCAATGAAACTGAAACTTTAAAGGTGGAAACTTAGAATGTTAAAACGAAAGAATGGATATGGTAGTAAACAAGAGCAAAATAGCTTCTCTGACCTCTTGCAAACAAGAGTAAGCTGCTTCACGGTATGTCTTGAGCTTTTTGGTGCATGCAAAGGATACAGCACTTAAAATAGCATTTGGTGCCGCAGGATCTTCAACAGAAATTGACTCGTGGCATGCAGTACAAAGGGCACCAATTGCATGTAAAATAGCTTCTTTTCCCTATTAAGCAGATTTAGCAATAAGGATAAGAAGAAGAAAAACTAAAGGATAACTTGAGGCATACTCTCAGAGGACTCGTAATAGGCATGGGCCTGCAAATACCCCTATCAAAATTACTCTGAAGCCTTTCAGAGCTTCTTTTCATCTATGTCGTCCAGAAAATGTGCGGATATTGGATAATGATGATGGTAAGATGTTTTGATAGAAAGAAGGCAACAGTTTTAATCTCAAAAGAGTAGGAAACGGTTACTTAATCTCAACAGTTTTGATGTTTTGATAAAATAAAAATTTTTTACCTTTAGATATAGGTTAGTCAGATGCTACGGTAGATCTTCTAAATGAGTATAATTACTAAGACTTGAAAAATGAAAAATGCAATGGACGGTAAGGAATGATAACTGAGTGACAAATTGATTTATAAAGGCAAGCGAAAGACAACAGATACTTCCTATAAAACCTAAGGTAAGGTAGAACTTGTAGCGTACACATAACTATATTAATGAGCTTCAGAAGTTCATGATGGTTCATTTTTTAATTATCTTGACGCTTACCTCAAGTTTGAGAGAAAGAATGGGTGACACACATTGAGATTCCCGATCATTAACATATATAATGTGCAAAAGGAATATGTGGAGAACCAGAAACAAAACATGCAATTTGAATAACGTCGTAAATCACTTGACTTATAGCAACATCATAGTAGCAAGAATTTTGATGAATATGATACGTTCCTACCTCCCATAAGCGGCCAGGTAATTCTTTTAAAAGAGAAGAAAGCAATGCATGATGATGAGACGAAAGGGATTCGCCCAAAACTTCACTGAGTTTTCTGATTGCCTTGGCTGACTGCAAGAAAAAAGCCGGCACCTTATGTTTAAAAGATATCACAAACCAAAGGTCCTTGAAATTAACATGCACCAGACAGGGAATGAATATGAGTTAATAAACAGCAATTCTTACATTTTTTTTACTTGCCCATGATGATGACATCATTCCCTTACAAATAAGCGAAACAATTTCAACCAAGTACAGTTCAAGGGTAACCCTTTCGCTGCTCGTGTTTTCTTCCCACAGCTCCTCAAATAGGCTAGCGACATCTTTATCGTCCTCAAATCTGCATAGGACTTAGCAAATCATAAGGATGGAAGATGACAACTTTTTATTTTATCGCCCTTTAAGTTTAGGATCCAATGTGATAATGTAATTTGGTTGGTTTTGCACTTGGACGTGGAGGTTATTTCCTGGGTATTTCAAATGTTATTGAGTGATAAAAACACGATCTGTAAACGAGGGAAAATGACACAAGTACTCATAATTTACTGGAAAAATAGTCTGCTCAGTTGTAACTTTATAGAAAATAGTAACTTCCTTACTGATTCCTAATCTTTACAATGTTAGACAACAAAACTGATCTAATCGACTACTTCTAGAACATTAAGTGGAGATCAGCAACCAATATGAAGGTAAAAATAAGTCTCCGGAGGACATCAAGCTCAAAATCCTAAGTTCGCAACCAAAAATAACAGCATTTAAATTTGAAATTTAGATATCGAGTGAAAGAAGCTCAACAAGGGCCTATTTCTATAGATGATCTTGGCCAGTTTAGTTTTCTCACCTTGCAACAAAATTGACAGGAATAATGGTGGCTCCATAGCCGCTGACAACATCTGCAGCACGGTTTGCATAGCTCTTCAGCAAAACTGCACATGATATCTGAGAATTCCGATCACCAGTATGCAGTGCTGTAGTGTCCTCAATCAACTTTTGGGCCTGGGAGGAAGCTACGTACTTCAATAAGATTCCACAAGCACTAGCAAAAGCTCTTTTTGCAGCACCGCTCTTTTCCTCCAGAACAGCTGGAAACAAGACCCTCACTAACGTGGTGGTATATGCTTTCATATCCATGCCAACCTTTTGAACCAATAAGCTAATAAAGCTAGCAACGCCCACCCTGTACCAATAGCAAAATACAAGTGCTATCTATTCATTATCTTAATAAGGGAACCAGACATTCCAAAGCCAGTGTTTGAATTTTGCGAAGGACCAATTTCAGGTGAAGTTCCATCAGTTTAGGCAGCTCTTATTTGTGTCTGGGAGAATATTAACAAAAGTTTGCCTATTCAGAGCAAAAGTGCAGGTAGAAGTGACTCCTATTACTTAGTAAAACCCTTGGGAGATCTCTAATTTAGCTACAGGGGCGCTGACGTAAGATGATCCCAATAAACAGGGAAGCCATTCACTATAAATAAGAGAAAGGTAGTTGAACACAACGGTATATGTCCAGTTGTTCTCTCTTCTATATGAACACCTTACTTCATATACTAGCAAACTTGTACAATATTACAATCACCTAGTGAAATATTAAATTACTTATGAACCCGGGATATCAACAAACCTAGTATTGAGGCCGACCCCAGATCGTACCATCTGGCCAAGGCGCGGAACCAATAGATCCAACGATTCAGTATCAACAACTTTGAGGCATAAATCTAGAGTTTCCCACATGGGAGAGTCTTTTGCTACTGATATCCGCAAATTCTCAAGCTTGTCTGTCTGGATTCCAGCATTCGCTGCATGCAACTAGTTGAACAGAAGAAAGAGAAAAGGAATATAATGAGGAAGAGATAAGAGAGTGAACTCTAAGCACCGGTAAAGTTGAGTCCTTAAACAAGTCTCCAGAAAGGTGCCACTGCTATTTATAAGGTAAGAGAGTTATACAAAATTAGCCAAACCTCAACATAATTCAGCCTTTGATCTTCTAAACTGGATAAACTCTCTAGCATGCAACAAACTAGATCCGCCAAATGTGGTCGAAGAGCAACCCCAGCTCCCTGAAATAAGAAAAATATGATGTATGATAATGAAAAAACACCATTTGTTAAGCACAAATAATTTAAGTGGATGTATCATATGTTACACCATATCAGCGAGAGAGAAAAAATTATAAATTTCATTGTTTACTGGGACACGAAGGAAGCCAGTGGCTCCATCTTAAAAATGTGCAACAAGAAGGAATATTTAGGAAGCATGAGAAACAGTTTCTCAAATAACAGTCTACAAGTGCATCTGCATGTGTATAATCAAGTTTGCAGCTGGTGTGGGCATCAATTTTTACTAAAGAGGGCCTTACCTTTGACAACTTCATGACAATTCCTACAGATGCCTTCTGTATACTTGCAACTTTACTAGCAATGCCTTCAGACAACATAAACGGCAATGCAATGTCCATCGTTTGCATGGCATCTGCTGTCGGTGTGAGAGAGACATCACATAACCTTATTGTTAGTGAACTTACAGCACGACATAAACTATCGCCAGAATTTCTTACAGTTTCCTTTATGTCATCCATAGCACGAAATGCTGCCGTCCATATTCTTTTCAAATGCTTACCCACCTGCATGAGGAGAGAATAAATTGTGTTGGATAATTCTTGGAAGCATATATTGTACTTGGTACCCTAGAACATGTACCAGAAAGAAGAAACTTCTGCAACTATCAAGTACAGTAGAAATTCCAAGAAACTATTTACGTTAAGAAAAGGTTGGATAGTAAAAAAAAGAACAAAAAAACCAAAGATAAGAACAAGAAGCGCGGAATAAGAAGGACAATGATACTGCTGCAGAGATGAAAATAAAAGGAAACAACAGAGCATATCTGCACTTAGGTAGCCAACTTGAACAGTTTTGTGTAAACGACATTATAATGACTCATAGGGGTGGGTTTTTGTTGTGATAAACACAGTTAGAGTACACCGTCCATGCATAATTATTACAAGCAGTCTCTTCAATTTAGAATGACCAACAGCTACCTAGAAACTAATTTACCTGGTCAAATTTGCGTCCCTGGATTATATCCGCAAGAGCAAGACATGAAGCCTCTCGTGCACGCCAAAGTCTAGACCCGCATTGTGTCAACAAATCGTCAAAAATAAGGTCTAAATGTTCATCGATTGTTTTCTTTGGATCTGCGACAAGAGACTTCCAGATGTGCCCCATTGCATCCTACAGATATATCAAAATTAGATAACAAAAGAGCAGCAAAATATTCAAAAGGAATCAGTAAGGTGAATAGTAATTTGACTAATTCTGTGGAAAATGAAAAGGAGAACACAAAGAAAAAAATGAACTGGCAAACTTTTCAGCTTGTAACACAATTACCACAAACAAAGTTAATGCTACTGACTCAGTTGAACCTATTTTTGCAATCTGCAAGGTGTCTCTTGAAAGACAGCATAAAAGCGACAAAATCACTACCTGCACGTTTTTATCAGGATCATACTGATAGCGAACAAGTCTAGGAACTAGCAGACGTAAATGTGGCGCAATGGCATCCCCAGCTTGTTTTGCAATTTTGGAAAACCCAAAAGCGGCTCCTCTTTTGGAATTCAGCGACGACTGATAATTAGCTAAATCCATAAACTTATAAATTAGATCTGGCTGCCCCATCTCATTAGCAAGGCTACAGAGCTCTTTATATGTGCTAAGTTTGCCTCCACTAAGACTCTCGCCTATAGCCCCCTCTTGAAACACTTCAGAGTCCTCCATCAGCTAAAAACAACAATAATTATGCTTTTAGATCTGCAAACCATCCTTGCAATATACACAATTGAAATTGAAAGGTTTCGAATAAAATTTGAAACATTATAATTACCTTGATAGCCCTTTTTCTCTTCCCTGAACCAGTCAAGGTGCCTACAAGAGCATTTACCAAGTCTTTCTTCATGGATGCATCACCAAGTTCGTACACAATACTCATGCCTTGAGAGGCCAAATCTTGTGTTAGATCATTTTGATCACCTAGTAGATGAGAAAAAGCTTCCTGAAAAATGTGGCAAAGATCAGAATCAGTTTGACTCAGTGAAAGAAAAACATTTGGTAGTTACAATAAGAAACAGTTGACATAATTGTGATGCCAAGATGAGTGACTAATTCCGCACATTCTTCATAAGAAAACACTATGTAATGTCAGACAATATAAGGCGGCATCAATATTATCAAGTTGAACTAAGCTTGAGCAAATGGGACGACAAACCTGAATTTCAGGAAGCAGTTGCTGAATTTTTGGATGCTGTCCACAATACATAGTCAGTGATAATAACCAGACGGCTCCCGAACAACGCTCTTCTTTTCGGCTACTGTATAAAAGCACATCAAAAAGCTTTCGAGTTATTACATCTCTGACCATAACATGGCATTCTTCATTCCCTTCGGCTTCTTCCATAGAAGCATCAGTTGAAAGATATGATGGCCCATCAACCGTGAGAAACTTCGAACTGAGAGAAAGGGATGTATAATTGGATTTAAGAATCATATCTGCTGTTACAGGCACCCCGCCCCACAAGAACGATAGAGCCTCACCAGCTGCAAAGAGTATGTCCTCAACCTGTGAAACCCAAAAACCTACTGGGATGAGTTTCTTCTGGATATTAAGTGATGAAATCTTTTCCGACCCTCAAACTAGAATGATTTGTTATGATAACATGGGCAGCTAGATCGTCATAGAGGGTCAGTAGATGAGGAAAATGAACTTAACCACCCACCTTTGATCGAGATAGACTAAATATTAAATCAAGGGCAATCTTTAGAAAAGAAAACGATGTTTCTTTTGCAGAAACATGCCCTAGAGAGACCACAGTTCTCTGGATTGCTTTGATGTCCTCTCCAGCGAGTAATTTAGCCAACTTCTCTTGCAAAACCACCAAAATTTCACCTGCAGTAGCAAGATACGTCACTCATCACATTGATGTAACTATACATGCAAATATCAAGCATCCCAATAACTCCATAGCATACATAACGAAATTACCTGAACCAGAGTCCCGAACAAGTGCTGGCATTGGACCACGCAATCCAATATGACCCAGTGCTTGCATTGCAAAGGAAGCCAAAGATGCAGTTTCAGAATGAACCACATCTACCAAGCAATTCAGTGTATTTTGAAGCAAGGATTCTGAAATCTGAACGTACGGAAATCAGCACAAAAGGTAATGACAAGTCAGCTTCAAGAAAAAGCAACCTAGAGGACAAATTGTCTTCCACACGGAATATTAAGAGGACTACAAGTGTACTGATCAGAGAAAATATATATGTAAAAAAACATCTATACATGCTCTTGGCCTGTAAAAATAAGTAAATATAAAATCATACATGGATTAGGCCCCTACATTTTTGCCTAATCGGAAACTTACACTGACTGATGCTGACATGCACTCTGCAGTAATAAATCCGATTGCGCACAATGCTCCATGGTGATTCTCAAACCTGGTCGGGTTCCATAAGTTTTAAGATTAGAGGAACCTAAATCATTCATTCACCTGATACTAGAAAAAGTAGTAAAAACTCAAAATCATGTGAAAACTGAAAATTCACATTATACATAAACCCATTTCTAACAAACCTCAAATTTTTCACCCCACTTATTGAGGAGACGAGTTCTGAAATAAGAGCAGATGTTGTCGGTGTAGAAAGAGAAGAACAAGCTATCCCTAGCAATCGTGCTGCAGATTCACGAGTATCAGAGTCCACATGACCCAATAACTTCTTCAGCCACAAAACCTTCTCTGCATAGCGTGATGCGACCATCTGCAGGTAGAAACAACAAATCAGAAGAACGCAACAGCCAGAAAGAAACTGAACTGGAAAAAACAAGATAGTAGAAATAAACCTCTGGCATGCTGGATGCAATAGAAACCAATCCTTTGGCTGCCGTGGCATGCAACTCAGCAGAGCCTTCAACTGCCATAGCATGTTCCAGTAATAGACACAACTTGTGCATAGAAAACTGATATTCAGATGTTCCACGTACAGAACTATCCAGTTCAATATCTGCCTCAAAGGACTTCAACAGAAACCTAATCATAACCACATACATCTTTGATGGAAAAGGGAGTTCGCCTTCCCTCATTTGAGAGGGGTCCAATAACTTCGGCTGCTGATTGCAAATATATTCTAGCATATCCGTGGTCTTAGGATATCTAAGGTTGGTAGTTTTGCCTATAGCTTTTCCTTCATCTTTCATAGGAAAGAGACCTTCAAGTGCCATTTCCCTACAAAGAAAGAGGTAAACGTATGTAGAAGTAAGCCCAACAATAATTAGAAACAAAACCTACAACCTAATAAATCCAGATTTATCTCAGTTGGGTTCACAATGTCTAACAAAATAACAGCTATCTCCAACTTTCTCTGAAACAAGACACTTATATAACTCAGGTGACAAATGGTACAGATTTCCCGACTTGGTGGAAAACCAATGGAAGACCATTGAGGTGCAATTATCCAAAACATTAATGAAATTAAATTCATCAGGCAGTACAGTTGAAAAGGAAACTATACGCACAAAAAAGATATAATTAGAATTTTCCTGACTAGTTACCATTACAATTTGCAATGTTAACCACTAGCAGAAGCTGTTCCTAGACCACTAAACGTACAAGGTTTAGATGCAAAATGTAGCATAATCCCGAAGAAAATAACTGTAAAAGACATCACCGGGACATAAGTGAATAGACCTTATATCCATCTTAGGATCGGCAGCTCCAACCATACAGATGAACCGACTGGGACAATGATCCAGACCGAATAAAGATGTCGCCCACCTAACAGCACAAAAGCGTACTTCACTTTGTTCCTAGGGATCACCAACAAAATAAAGAGGATGGTGAGCAGCAAGAATTATGAATTATATCTCAAAGTTGTCAACTCCTACTGCAACCTAAGCAAAGCAAGTCCTTACCACTTGAGAGTTTTTCAGTAATAGTGTCTCCAGATCCTTCAAGATGGTCGAGGAGGCTCCCTGATTAAAGATAAACAAAACTGGGGTAAAATTACACCTAAAACAAATTTATGTTAAAAGCAGAAAAGACATGCCCAGTGAGTACATGGGGAGATCAGGTTAGTATTGATAGTTACGCAAAGAAATGGCTAGAAGGCAAGAACATTAACCTAACAGCACCCCTGAGATATTAAGAAGTTAAGGCATGACAATTGCATGATATAGTACGCCTATGTAACTAAGATACCTTATAAGCTATAGCTAAGCAATTGGTTGCTTCTTGAATAGTGAGACGAAGAGACTGATCCTCAGTTTTCAAAGCATCAAAAAGCCGAACAGCCATGTCTATCTTATCTCTGAGACAGAAGTGAGGCGTTACCTTAACAAAACAAAAAGGATGGCAGTTAATGGGATGTGACAGGTTTATTAAGAATACCTGAAAAGTTGAGGCATACGCTGTGAGAGCAATCCAATTGCTTGGAAGGAAAAGGTTTTGACATCCTTAGCAACAACATCTGGATGACGAAAGTTCCATACAACTAATTAAGCTATAATTTTTGAAATTGCTGAGATTGTACAACAAGCATGAGGGTAATACTCTTTTTAAGAACCTGATTCTGTATTTGAATAACCATCAAGGGACCTCAATATCCCATTAAGAATAACAGGGCCCACAAGTTTGAGCTGATCCATAATTGCCTGCACAGATAAATCAAACAATGACATAGTTCATAGTTGCTAGCATGTGGGAACAGAAGGTATAATAGAATATAATTCAGATTCGGATATACTTTGAGAAGTTCTAACATGTAAAAAAGATTAATTTTCTATGCATCCATGAAAGGTAAAATTACAAACCAAAACCACATGCGCTTACATGTTTAAACACCCAGACTGTGAATTCCATCCCCAACTGCTTCAACCTTGAATTTGTCCCATTTCCTATTTCATCCAAAGTTTGAGTTTGTATATAAGACTCTAAAAGCAACGGAAAAAAAGGAAAAGAAAAGAAAGACAACACAGCTAAGAAACTGATACATAACAGGTTCTTGAGCATATTTTTTGATATGAAACATATTGATACTTTAAAAAAAGAGTATATAGTGCAATTTTAGTATAAAAGTACACCCATGCGATGTGATCCTAGGAATGAAAGATAATATAATAGAACTCACATAAGCAAATACCAAAAGTAGATATTAGATTATAATAAAATAATACAATTTTACCAAATATGCACCCAAAAATGCACTGCAGAGTGGCTGGAAAAGAATTTGCTGCTTTAATTGAGCGGCAAAATACAGACATTAAGCGAAGTCTCAAAGTAGAGTTCCCAGGAATGACCCTCGCTTCTAGAGCAATACTCTCAACCCCGACAGTACCTGCATAAATGAATGTTAATGACAAACCAATTCAAAATAAGTCAATATCACAAATCAACATAATATATACCATATACCATTAAATAGCAAAAACAGTTTGTTTATCAGTTGTGGATCTTCCAAGTTGGCATCAGCTGCCTTTCTTTTTAAAAGTTCCTCCCCTCTCTTAATGACGGGCTCATAGCTTAAAATTCATCCATAAACCAACATGTCAGTCTAAAGCACTGCACAGAGACATGAGCTAAAAAACATAATATGCAATTCTACTTGCAGAATAAAGAAGCCAAATAAAGAATATGACTATGAATACCTGTCTGAACAAGCAGCCAAATAAATAATATAGACAAGTTCAGATGATAGCTCCAGAGCTTCAACCACATGCAAGATACCCAACTAATAGAGAAAAAAATAAAGTTAACTAACACAACCTGAACATTCTCGTACTAATAATGATCACAGTAGAGAAAGCAAGATATGTAGAAAGTAAAAAAAGTCCCCAAAATAGTTTTCTCACCTTTTGCTTTAAGAGTGTATCACCTTTCAATGGATTTTTCCCAGAAATACGATCTGACTGAGCAATAGAAAGCCCTGGTGGACACCGCACTCTGAAAAAATAGTACATGGTTGGTTTCAGGAAATGTACAAGATTTTAAAGCAATCTGTCAAAATTGTGACTACAACTTCTTAAGCTGGAAAACCGACCCTTGAGATGGTGTCTGATACAAAACAGTATGAAGGCAAAAATCAAGAAAAAGCTGGACATCGTGAGGCTCATTCATCAATCGGTATTTTGCAGTAACTTCCTCTTTAACTCGAACTGAATGGCATTCTCCAATGACCTGAAACAAGAAACGTTCAGAAATGATAAAAATATTGTCCATCAATCAGGTCATTGAATTGATTGTGGGTTTGTAACACATTACGATATATTTTCTCGTAAAGGTTTCCACATCAAGGCATTTTGCAGAATTTAGACTGTAACAACAAAAGTATTTGTTTTGAAATATAAAACCACAGATGTAATTGAAATTGCTTCATTTATTTGCTCATCCTCGAAAATATGCGAGTAGATTTACATATTAAATGATAGATGCAATCAAACATCTGAGCTGGAGAGCTGGACAATCAGCTAATTTCTACATATTTGCAAGGTAACTGGGTAAGTACCATAAGTCCAATATGCTTGGAGAGAGTGTGATGGGCAGTCTCATAAAAGATGGGTTTAGAAAGATGAAATTACATAAAAGCCACAAAACCAATCGGGTTGCTCATCGGTGCTATAACCTTTTGATCAAAAATTTGGATAAGAAACAAATTGCTAATCTGAAGTGCAAAACTAATCATAATTTTTGGGTGTGAAGTACATACCTTAGCAACGATTCTAAGTATTATATCCTGGTGTTGAGGAGGCAGCTTTGAGATTTTAGCAACCAGCTCAGGTGCCATAATCTCTTTGTCCTATAAAATATAACTTTAATCAACACAGACCTAGTTGTTATGAGAATCAATCATCTTAATTGCCGTAGAAAAGTAAACTTCAACTCTTGAGGAAGCAAACTGACCTCTAAAGACAAGCGATCAAATGCCATCTCAATATATACAATGCAGAAATTCTTCACCATGGGAGCGGCATTAGCTTCTATATACATCTTCCACAATTCTGATACAGGCAAACTAATCTGAAGCTGGTTCTTCACTCGTTTGTTAACATGAGTCAATATCTCCATAACCTACAACATCAAAACTCTCAACAACATGAATGAGCAGTTCGAGATCTGACAAACTGAAGAAAAAATCATGCAATTAAAAATTAAATGACAAGATTCACAACACATTCAAATATGTGTTGTTTACAGAAACCAAAAGCACAACAGAACATGACTCAACCTATTCAATCTATTTATGCAACAACCAAAACAAGATATACTTGACCAGACGAACTTCTAACACTTGGTCTTGATTCCACTAAGCTAAATTTAACTCGCACCATGATTCCACTCAGCTAATTTGGACCACACTAGGACGACATTTCAATTATGTTTGAACCCTAAACTCAATAACCAATAACTGCTGTTACGCTACAAAGTTGAGAATTACAAATCATGAACTAGGACCTGCAACACACTGACTTGAAATGGTAAGCTCAAATTGAAGACTATCGCAAGCATTAATGAAACCATATTTATAGATATTAACCAGTTCTGCCCTAAATTAACTTGATAGACAATTAATTCCGTGTAGTTCACAGCAGAATAAACTAGGTTATCATAAGGGTGAAATTGAAGTTTGTAATTCTCATATGATCTTCTTCTTAATATGTAAACCATACAGGTATGATTTCCCATAAACATAAATTTCAACTCAGAAAATCATAATTTGAAGAAAATAAAACCCTACAATGAAATAAATAAGTAATTGAATTGAACCTTTTTCCGAACAGCTGGAGATTGAGAACTAAGTGAAGAAATAGAGTAAGGAAGAAGCTTGAAAAGTAAGTTATCGAGTTTATCATCATCTGTAAAAGCTAAACGTGTTAACATTCGATCCAATATTTCTTCTCTATCTTCATCTGATTTTGCCATTGCTGCTGTTGATGAAGAAGTTTCAGTCATCGTTGGTTTTCTAAGTAGAGTTATTTTTTATTGGGTGGTGGGGGGCTTCTCAAGTTCTGGAGAAACAGAAAATGCTTCTCTTAAATATAGCCCACACTTTTATTAATCATAGCCCATTTAATTATAACCCACATAAAAATCTCATTTATTAACTGTAGTCCAATCCATAACCCACGGTGAGTCGATTCAATATATGACATATTCAAACTTTTGATTGAGTCGATTCAAACCTTTCTAACTGATTTCATAACCTTTTCAAACGAAGTTCCCAAGTTTCTTTCCGTTTCTTCTTTTTCAAACCAAACATGAACTATGAACATTAGAAAACTTTATGTTTTAAAAATCGCTGGACTAAATCATCTCTGAGTATATGGCATCAAGATATTGTTTCAACTTAATCGATCATAGCTTCAAAGGACAAATAAAGAAAAAGATTGGATTCTTATTTTTTTGATCGATTTTCAGACATTACTAATTACATGAGATTTTTGGTTAACCTATTCATAACTTTCTCCTAGCAAAGGGATTAACATTTAAGGGAAATATGTTTGCAACTTATGTGTATAGTTAATCTATGGAATAGTTGATTCAATATTTTGTTTTGGTAAATCTGTTTTGCAACTTATCAGCATCATCAAACAGGCGGACAACATAGTCCATATCTAATTGAATGTCATTTTGGTAAACTAAAGCAATTTTAATTGACTTTAATGACTTGTCCGGTGGAATTAGAAGAAGAATTTCAATTGAGTTAATTTCACCATCTCTAGCCACCAAAGTAAAGAGAAAGAGAATTGGGTCTTAAGGATTTCGTATCTTCGAGTGAGGAGGAAGACGAATAAACAATGACTATCAAGTTTGAAGAGAGTAGCTTGGATCACTGACTCACTGATTTACCACAACTCACTATCCTACATATTCACTTACCTGGTTTTTGGGCTATCAATAAAAATGAAAAAGGTCAAACATAGAATCATGGTCAATATTTACTGACCAAAGTCAAATGGACTATGGTTAATAAAAGTGTGGGTTATATATAAGAGAAGCCTTGTAGAAAATGGTTGACCGATAGACGACCGTTTTCTCCTTATACAAAATCGCGTTGTAACTTGTCATTCAAGGCTACAATATAAGACCAGGTTTCATGGAGCCTCCAAGCTCTACCCAATTCACTTTTCACGTCGGCCTGGGTCCAGCGCTGGTTTCCCATTTTTAAGAGCAAGTCTTATGGTGGAAGAATTCCATCTTCCATCTTCCACGCCACCTCAGCATTTGGGATAGTTCATGGAAGGTCAAATGTAGTGGTGGAATCGTAGAAATGCTAATCAAAATAACGTTTTACGCTAATAAGAATAGCTTCAGAAAAACGCTGATATGAATAGTGCTTTACACTATTAAGATTAGCTTTTTTTTCTCAGCCATTAGATTTTCAATGGAACGTTTTAATCTAAGGATCAGAAGAAAAAAAACGCTATTCAGAATAGTGTTTTACGCTATTAAGATTAGCGTGGGGCGCTATTTTGATTGGCGTTTTTCGTCATCTAGTACGCTATTCTAAATAGTGTTTTACGCTAGTCTGATTAGCGTTTCCATGGGTTCCACAGGGCGTCCCACGAAACCATGGAACACTACTTAGATTTTTGTGGAAAACAACAACTTGGAAGCCATTAGACTTGATATTCCACAATTTATCCATACTTGGAATAGCATGGATTCCACCATAAGACTTGCTCTAATGCAAACTGATAATGATTGTCCGATTTTGATGAAAAACACGAACAATGGTTATCCGTTTTCTGGGAACCGGACAACTGTTGTCCATTTATACTATCTTAACTGGTCAACAGATCAATAAACAGACAGTAGGTAAGAAAGAAAAATAATCAAGAAACACATAATGGTAGTTCGCATAACATTTCCTTAAGTGGATAAATCATTAATCGTTTCTTAGGAAGGGATAATGGTTGTCCGTTTTTCTTGGCTGAAATGGACAACCATTAGCCGTTTTGCAGTTTCTAAATGGACAACCATTGTCCATCCGCTACATCTTCGCGCATAGGTTCCAAAGTGAGAGGGCATGTGAGCAAGAATCGGGGCTTTAGGACACGATTTTTCTTGTTTAGAAAAGACCAGGAACATCCATAAGACCTAGTTTAATAGATCTGTTTGGATTGTACTAAGGGCAGTTCCAATGGGAATTGTAAGTAACAAAGCTTTCCCAGCCACGTGGATGAACGAATGCGTTTTTCACTGTGAAGAAACTCAATCCGTGATAACTAAAGAGAAGTGTAACTTAAGTTGGGTCGTGCAACACAACCTAAGCCGCTAGCTGCTGAAGTTTTATCGAGCGGTGAGCGTTCAACCATCAATGGCTAGTTTGCAAACGTTTACCTCCAACGGTTATTTATTTTTCTCCCTATAAGCCACCCACCACTCTCTTCCACAAAATCACACCTCTCTTTAAACATATCAATTTTCTCTCGATTTCAATCTATTTAATTTGTTTTCAACCATGAATCCCGATTTTCATTTTCGGAAGAGGATATCAAAATGAAACTTTGTACGAAAAATAACAAGAAACGTACATAGAGATTTTGTGTCAATTAGATAAACAGTCAAATCAGGATAGAATGCGACGAAACGTTATGATACAGTTATGGTCAGGGGTAATTTAAGCCTTTAGAGCAAAAAAAAGTTTTCACTTGTAGATAGACGTGGCGAGAGCGACATTTTTACCAAGGGTTGAATTCATTCTGAAAGTTCAATAAACTAAATAACAACAAGTTACCAAATAGTGTTATGTCGATTCCTAAAGTTCACAGATAAATTATACTTCGAAACTCCATACACCAAAGTGGTACAAAACAACTAGTAAATCTTTCCTTAATACTTCGATTTTAATATATTTATCATGTCACCTTTGAAGAGGATAGGATACCAAGTACACCACCAACTTTTTCTTTCGGCGACCTGTATAGTCAAAACCTAACACAATTGCAAGTAGACTTACTTAAAGATCCTTGACACTATGTATATAGAGTTTATATCTCTTTCTCTTCACAATCAGAAAGTCAAGACAATAAATTCCGTGAACCTAATTGTAAGAAGAGTACTTGAACGATTTAAAAAATCAATATCCAAGATCAATCTAGTCGTATCCAAATAATTGAATCAAATTCTGCCAAGTATGGAACTTGTTATGTATCTTTCAAGATACGAATTCTACAAGAACGGGTCTCGTAATTTATCACAATTAATATGGACTTATTTACTAAGATTGATTACGTACTACTTGTGCTAATCCTATTATAAAGATAAAACAATATAATGTGGAAAGGGAAAACACAAAACACCAGAAGTTTTGTTAAACGAGGAAAACTGCACCTGCACAAAAACCCCGGGACCTCATCCATATTTGAACACCGAATTGTATTAATCCGCTACATACACTAGCCTACTATCAGACTTCCGACTAGAATATAGTTGAGACTGAATTCACCCTTCAATCAATTCAGCTGCAGTCGTGCTCCTTACATTCTTGAACCTCAACGTCCTTTACAGTCTAAGAGTTGCTTCGGTCTAAGTGAAGACTTTTGATACCAATCTGCCTCTAACAGATATGCCTATTTGATTTCCTTTTAGATCGATAGATCAAGGCTTAGAAATATGTTTGTAATAATCAACAAAGCTAGTAAACCTCGTAAATATGGAACACTTACACTCAATTAGCTAAGAAGCCTGAATTATTAACCACCTCTCAAGAACAATCTTAAACTGACCAATAAAGAATAATATTGAGGCATGACAAAGTCTGAGACTCAGAGAACTTTATGATTTATATTTATCTCGTTCCTAAAAGAGATTACTAAAACCTCGATAACATAAAGAACAAGATTAGGATAAACGAACTATCAAGATAAAGATAGTCAGACCTGGCTTCACGAATCCTTAAGTGAAGTCTTTAAGTCGTAAACCTAATTATGTTTCAGAGAAAACCTAGGTTCATTGAGGATGACTCTAGCAAACAATTAGGACACATAAGTGCCAGGGATTAAATTTCCCAGTTGTTTAAGTTTTTCTATTTATAGATTACAAGACTAGGGTTGCTTAGAGTTCAAGCTGAGATAACTCGCGATTCAAGCAAAACCTTTCTCTGTTTAGATGAAGCTCTTGTTAGGACTTCATGTAAGCATGTGATTAGTATATCTCAAAACTACATAGAAGAATATACACTATGGTACCGGAACCGTGTAAAATGATAGTTCACAACAAATATGACTTAAAAACTAATAATCATGTTCATTTAAACACGTAAGGCTTGAATCATGATGCACATACACAAGGTGTTTTAGTGGTCAAAATTGTTTTAGAGGTGTTCACGAGAGTTGTATCAATGCTAAACGTATTTATGAAAATAGCTCATGAGCATCTACTAAATTGTATTGTGTAGGTATGCGTACCTACGAGCCAGTTTATGAATTCAGACGGCCAAGATATGCTTACCCTAAGGTTGTTTACGAACTCAGGCTCTCGAGGTACGCGTAATGGGTATGCGTACCTCCCCTCATTCACGATTTCAGAACACCATAGTACGCATACTGGGAATGTGTAACTACTTGCATTCTGGAACTTCATATATCCATGATATGCGAACTGCGTATGTGTACCTACCCTAAGTCCAGATTTCAGTAGTTCTGAAAACTCTCTTTTTGATGTTTGAAAATTTCCCAATCGATTGGGAAATTTTCAAATGATCCATAAACATAGTTCTTGAACAATAAATTGTTTCGAACTAAAATTGCTAACGACCTATGAACATCCATTGCTTGAGTCATATTTCAAGATATTTAACAAGAAAAGCTTGACTCACACGTAATTTTCCAAGGGATAGTTTGTGTGGTTACATGAAACCTCAAATTATATTGAATGATCAAGGCTAGGTTGCTCGGAAACAAAGCTACATTGTCTAGGAAAGGAAACACCAAGTACTTGACTAAAATGGGCCTTAATTTAGTCACGTATTTCCGATTTTAAACACAAATTACTGCAAGCTTGTATATTTAGGAATATAAACACAAATTAAGTTAGGTAATCATGAATCATACTCAAGGTATGTGGATCATTAGCCGCATTGGTTTAACTATCATACGTACTTCACCTTTGATCCATTATCTCTTAACTAATGGTGAATGATGGACCTGTACGTAATCTGTATGATTATCATGTCTTAGGAGTTCTACCCATAAATCGTAACCTAAGTTTAAATATCAACATTATGATTAGATAGATTATCTAAGAGCATATCCTTCTTAGATTGTTATGTAGCTATTCTCATGGATCATGTTCTCATCTCTTGCTTAGAGATCAGATAGGCAGAGAGAACTCTATATAAGAGCATAAGAAGTGTTTATACCCATATTAACGATGTGGTAACACCTTGAGCAGGGTATAACTACATTGACTCTTTTCAATTTATAGGTGTATATAAGACAATTATGAAAACCACTTCGGAGAGGTATAGTCATAACTAGTCTCATGAGTAGTGATAAGCACGTAAGTGCTACATTTTATACCCATATTTATATTAGCTAGGACTCAATATTTTGGCTAATAATATTATTTTAGTGCTTTTGTAGAAAGTACAAGCAAATTCGGTCCTCTAGAAGAATAAACAATCAAAATGAAAGTTAAATGGCCTTTGCGACAAAGTTACGATACCCTGGACACTATCTAGTCCATGTGAGGAAGCTAACCAAGTGCACCTGATCGTTAAACTTCAGGTCTATGTTAGTGATTTTGTCTAAAAGAGTTCATACTCCCTAGTTGCACAGCAAGGAAACTAATTCTTATCCTACACATCTCAGACGGAAGACTTCAATCTCAAAATGAAATGAAATCGTTGCTTTCTCTCAAGGCTCGACGATTCTAACAGCAACAGATGGGTTCGATGTTTGGTGGTCTTTCTAGTATGTCATACATCAGCGATACATCGATGAAATTGGAGGTGAAACCAAGGAGCAGATGACCGGTACAAGAATGAAAAATTGTCGATTTGCATGGCTGTTTTTGGTAGTGATTCAATTATTATCGCATCGAGATGAAGAGCTGGCAGTTGGTGTTACTTGGTTGAACTTATTGAACAGAGAGAAGTGGAGGTGCTGTTCATAGAAGTGATGCTATGACCGAGATGAGGAAGAGCTAATGGTGTTGTAGGATGTGGCTGTTTGCGAGAATGAAGAGCAACGGCAGTGGTGGTGTCTACTAGTACCTACAATTGGGAAGTTTGGATGGTGTTCACGGCAACAGAACAATGGAGAAAATGAGCTCGAGTTGTAGCTGGAATGCTGTCGATAAAGCAGGGCAGGTGATGATTATTTAGATGGTTGAGTTATTACTACCAGGGAGAAAGAAAATGGCGCTATGGACCTGTGGGGGTTCGATTTATTGAAGTGATGACGAGGTTTTAAAGGCAGTGAAAATGGAGGATTGTCTCGCAGGAGCAATTGAGGAGTTTAAATTCTCAAGAGATGGTTGCATTTGCATGAACCTTTGTGATGGGTGGAGGAAGATGTTTAGCTGTCCAGAAGCTGAGAAGACCGGAATTGATTTGGAAGGAGTTGGAGTTAGGATCTTGTGTCGTTTGTTTTGGTCCTGGATGCTGTTTGGAGTCAGAAGGCAGGCATCGAGATTAGAAGCTGAGAAAGTGGCAGTAATGGTTGGAGACTCCACGGTCTATGCGCACATGGAATAGTTCACCTAAGGCCAACACGCTTTGAGTACTAGCTGATTGAGGTATACGTTTTATTATTATTTGTGAGATACTTTTGGGGTCCTCCTGCTGGGCACATCTTTGCATACGGTGAACAAAAGCCAGCAACATAGATAGCAAGGTTAACTCGATTCCATCAGCCAGCTGGAGGCTCAACGTATGGAAGCAAACCGGTTGGCCAATAAAAGGAATGCATGCGCATTTATGCAAAAATGAGAAAGAATCTGTCCGATCAAGGAAAGTAACACTTTTACTTTGGAAAGTGGTGTGATTGCATGAGATCGAATCTTTCATGTGATGAAGAGACTTTCCTTTTGGATACGAAAAGGCCAATTTGAGGGGAAGTATATCTCAATCGAGAGGAATAGAGAAAAGGGGGAGGCTGACGGAGGCTAGAGAAGCCGTAACTGAAAGAAGACAAGGGTTTGGAAGTTGTTTTTGTATTCCATTTTTGATTAGCTAATGATTTTATATTTGTTTATGGTTTTTGAGAAAGCCATGTCTAGCTAATTCATATTAGGGTTTAGATAGAAGCCAATTTAATTTTATAAACTCTACGATGATATTTCTAATAATAATTCATTGACTAGTAATTTCTCTTCATATAGCTTGGTACTCAATTGTTTATGTGATTTTCTTGATTATCTATGCTTTTCAATTGATATTTCATGCTTCGGTTAAATCCCTTGACGTGATATGCTTTAGGATTGATATGTAATGCTTTAGAATCGCTACCCATGAAGCGAAGGAAGTTACAGCGGAGAAACCATATTTTATAATTTAACATTTCATCTTCCGAGACATGAGATTGATTTCGATATTTGCCTTGAGTAATAAGTAGAAATCAATAGAGTTTTATATGATTGAATTGATGGAAATCGAAAACCCTAATAACCCACTCTCCATTTTGTTTATTGTTAATTAAGAATAATTTATTATTTCATTTTGTCTCGAATATCTGAAAAATCATTGAACATCACCTTATTGACTTGTTGATTCTTGGTATTAGCTGGTAGCAGTATTTCACACTCCTCGTGGGAACGACCTGTACTTGCCATTGTCTACTAGTTAGACATTGTGCACTTGCAGTAATATTATTGTAGGTTTTTGAGCCTACCAAGTAGGTCACTTAACCTCTTGGCATGGATTCATCTCTATTGATTGACGGCTCAACGTGTATAAGAGATGTAATTATTGTCTTCAGAAACGTTGGGTATCTAACTTCGAGTATATGTTTGAACAATTAATCATGATGAAACTCGGATTTCACCAAATCACTTAATGAACATAAGAGCTAAAAAACAAGAGTGTAATAGATCACGGCATCAAGCAAATAACACAAAGCTTGCTCAAATTTATAGATATACCTTTTTTAGAAGAATCCAATCATGAATGCTATGACTCTACAAGATATTCAACATCTTACCCAACATGATATGTGTGCCCTAGTTCTTGTGCCTCCTTCACCATATTTCACACCATGGTATTTCTTGGTGAAGATGCACTTTCAACAAATCAACTTGTGTTAGGGTGAACATCATTTTGTTCACCACGGGTAGTTGAAACAAAATCACTTAAGATCTCTAGGTATCTTACGACTTCCTTGAAACTTTCAACGACTTTCCCGTACTCCATTAAGATGTTGACCCTTGTCGTGCTCTTTTATGGGAGATCCTTGTTATTGACACGTGTTGCTTTATTGATATTATTTGGTACCCATTTCTGAGTGGTTTAGGTGCAACATGTTTATTTTTTTCCCTAATGTTGTTCTGGAGCTTCCTTGGGGGTGGAAAAACGGATATTATGCAACTCAGGTTTTCTCCAGTTGGGACCATCAGATCTTGTCATCTTATGAACATAAGCATATATGATTTTTATCTCTTTTACAAAATATGCATCTCCTGTGCAAGTGATTTGGTTTTCCATAATAAAACCAACTTTTAGCATAATGGAAAAAGTAATGTTTATTGTTACCGGATGTGTATGTGCTTGATTGGGGGCTTGATATAATCTCTTTTTCCTTCATTAGTGGGTGGTGGTGATATTTCACTTTCAGCAAAAGCTTTTGGTTGAGAAGAATCTTTAGCCTTGAATTTTTTTCCTCTTTGTAAGTACTAGGAGCATTTGTTCCATCATAGACCAATCCTCATATGTCACGATGATTTTTGCATGCTCCTAATATCGAGGTTAATTTACCTGACCTATTACCAAGAGTCGAGCTTTCTTTTAAGTTCATATTTTCTTTTTCCAACCTTTTGATCTTTTCAAGCGCACTAACTAGATCAGTCTCAAATGATTCAAATTGAACTTTGAGATCTTATTGTTCTGAATCAAATAAAAAGTTAATCTCAATGTTCTCCAAATTATTTAGTTTTGCTCGTAGTAGCTTCCCACGATCGTGGCCTTTAGAGATTTATTCTTCAATACCTCATATTTTCTTGAGATAATCGCTTGCACCAATATTACCAAGTTAGTTTTGCAAGTCTTTATTCTGACCCCAAGTCTGTCATGTTGAACTTTATTACCGAGTAAGGAGATTTAGTTTCAAAAAGTTGTTGATAATGTTAGAGCACTGCTCGGTTGAACTCGCAAGCGTTGCTATCTCAAGCTTGTTTGTCAATGTTAGTGATCAAAACTATAAGTCTTGATTTCTAGTCTACTTATAGTAATGTCTCGGACTAGGATAGATTGTGTAGTTGAGCATTAGACTTCACGGCGTTCATCAATTGAAGACGAAGAACTACTAAGGAGAGCTTGTGGAACTTCATCAATAAAAGGTATGTGGAGACTAAAACTCATCTATCACTTGGAAAGTCTATTTCTACTCTATCTCCTATATTGAGACAAAAGTCGTATTACTATATAGT
Source organism: Papaver atlanticum (assembly GCA_023531105.1). NCBI lineage: Eukaryota > Viridiplantae > Streptophyta > Magnoliopsida > Ranunculales > Papaveraceae > Papaver > Papaver atlanticum. The sequence goes on along the minus strand of JAJJMB010017781.1, from coordinate 1,741,829 downwards.
TTTCGATTATGCACATTTGAGATTTCGAGCTGAGTTTAACTCGCTTACATATTTCTCGAAATATGTGTTGGTAAGCTTTCGCTTCAACCAAGTTCATCTTATATTCTTGACGAAAGTCAAAAGATGATCGTGTGAAAATTGTCGAGTAACATCTTACATGGTTTGTGTGATACAATCATTTGGTGTAGACTTGGAATGTTTCGTTATGATTATTTCAATAACTTGAAAATTGCTTTGATGCTAATAGTTCGTGAAAACAGCTATTGTCATCCTCTAAGAATGTTTCAATAGAGTTTAGAACTCTTAACCATCATGGATTATAAACATAGTATGCGTGTTTGCATATATATGATCCATGACCGGAACTATAGTATGCATACCCGTATGCGTACCTGTTAGTTGTGGAATTCCGGGTACCTAAGTACACATACCCGTACGCGTACTGGCTAAGGGTTTGGGTCCGGGAATTTCTGCTGTATTTGGAAGTATGCGTACCCGTTTGCATACTGGTGTCCGGCCACTTTAAGTATGCGTTCCCGTTTGCATACTTGAGTGGTTAAAGTTCTAAAATCGGTTTGTACATGAACTAATACATTTATATAATAAGGAATGCGTTCTATGCTGTGGCTATAATGTTCATGAATTGATTCGAGTGAATCAAACCGATTTTGCTTCAATTGTGTTCTTGTATACTTCTATAAGAATATAGCAATTGAACAACTCTATAACTAGTTTCATTTGAGTCATTTGAACTAGTTGTGGTTAAGATAAATAAGGTTTATATGAGAGTGTTCATATAGCTAACTTCGGTTAACTACTGTTGAGCCAACCTAGTGTACACGTTTAGGTACGGTTACTTAAACCCAAATTAAGGTACATTTCATTTGTGTATAACAAGCTAAGTTCGATCTAACGGTTGAAAGATATTAGCTTGTATCTAATCAGGTTTTCATCTAACGGTGAATATTAAATGCTTTGTTACCAAGGTAACTTAGATTGCAGACCCTGATTTGAAAACTATATAAAGGAGAACTCTAGCAACTAGGAAACCTAATCCCCACACCTCATGTGTGATACTAGTTGCGACTAGAGTCGATTCTCCTTTAACCTTAGGTTTTTCACGAAACCCTGTAGGTTAACGACTTGAAGACTTCATTGGGATTGTGAAGCCAGACCCAACTATTTTCTCCTTAGTTGCATGTTCCGATCTTACTTGTTCTATCGTGATTGAGTATTATCTTTGCTAATATTTGCTAGAGATTTATCTACGATAGGTAAGATTAAAAGAAGTCACAAACATCTTCGTCTCATCGTTTGTGATTCCACAATATCTTGTTTCGCTACCATACAATTAAGATTATTGTAAGGTGAATTATAATACTAGGATGTTCTTCGGGAATATAAGTCTGGTTTATCAATTGGTTCTTGTGCACCTTGATTTATCAAAAGACGGAACAAAACTCGTAGGTATTTATGTGGGAGACAGATTTATCTATTCCAATAGACTTTTCTGTGTGAGACAGATTTGTTTATCAAGTCTTCGACTTTGGGTCGTAGCAACTCTTAGTTGTAGGTGAGATCAGCTAAGGGAATCAAGTGTGTAGAATCCTGCTGGGGTTCAGAGACGTAAGGAGCGCAACTGTACCTTGATCAGTGTGAGATTGATTAGGGATCAACCACATTCCAGTCCGAAGTTCATTGGTAGTAGGCTAGTGTCTGTAGCGGCTTAATACAGTGTGGTGTTCATAGCTGGACTAGGTTCCGGGGTTAATCTGTATTTTCGGTTTCCTCGTTAACAAAATTTCTGGTGTCTGTGTTATTTCTTTTCCGCATTATATTTTGTTATATGATAGAAATATCACAGGTTGTGCGTAAGTTCAATCAATTGTGAATCCAACCTTTGGTTGTTGATTATATTGATTGACACTTGAACATCGGTCTTTGGTACCGTTCAAGTTGTTTCACATAATAATCAGGCTCACGGATTTCTATCTGTTTGATTTGCTGATTCATTGTAAAACAGAGATATAAACTCTTTGATATACTTTTTTATAGATTGAGTCTGACTGTCTAGTTGATTCTCTTGAAAGTATATTGGAGTTTGTCTATTCAGATTGGCGAACGAAATATTGGGTGTGGTTGTTGTACCCCTGCTTTTTTAATACGTATCAGAGCAGGCAAACACGTTTAATACCTTATAAGTCTGTGTTTGTAGCGATCTAAATATGGACAAAAGTGCTATCTCTGATAAACGCATCACCAGAAACAAAAGTTTTGTTTCTATGAAATCTATTAAAGAGAAAGATTTGTCAATCTCGAATATAGACGAACCTAGTGTTCCAACGAAACAGACTTCCATTGACAAGTGTTACCCGAATTACCTTACTGACGAGTTTGACTCTGAAGTTTAAAGGGAAGCAGCCAAAGAGAGTGCAGTGATTCTAAAACTTGTTAGAATCCAGGCTGATGATGTCAATTGGTTGAAACACAAAGTCAATGTTCTCGTTGGTATGGTAAATGAGCGTGACTCTCTTATAAAAGTCCTTCGAGAGAAAAACGCCTCATTTTGTTCTTCAAGAACTCTACTTGAGGAAAATCTCAAAGAGGATGCTTTGGAAACTGGACTTCTTTTGAGTAAACTCTCTATTCAAGAATGTTCCAAAGAGTCCACTATACCAATTCCTTCTGATTTGACTGTAAAAAATTCAGTTCCAGAAGCCAAATCGAAATCCCTTCCTATTGAAAAAGATGTGCTTATATCTTCCTATAATCAAGGAATATCCACATCACATAGAAGGAAAACATCTCCAAACGATGGTGTTAAGACTGTTATGTCTAATCACTCAGGTGATCAGAAAGTGAGTCTCTTTTGTGATTCAAAAGGACATAGTGAACAAAAGAGGAAATCTAGGTTGAATGACAATTCTATTGTTCGTCTTCAACACACCTTAGATTTAATTCTCAAAGGTGTAACTTACATTCGTATGTATAAACCAATTGGTTTTAGTACTCACCCTGTGTTCCCTACCAGGAAAGTCAGTTCGATGTGTTCCTCAAATGTTCAAATGCGAAACAGTCTTCCTAAACCAATTCGTCCAAGAAGAACTCAAGGATCTTCTTCTATTAAAAAGGGAGATAATGTTGTTCTTGATGTGAAAAGGGTACCAGAAGAAGGAAGCAAAAATGGAGATATGGAAGACAACTTAAATCTGATAATTGAAGGATATAAAGAAATCATCAACAGGCTGTCAATTCCCTCTAGTCAAAATTCTTCAGGTAAGAATGCATACTAATGCGTCGTATTTTGATGATAGTAAATTTTATGATAACTTTTCACATCAAAAGGGTTTTCCTCCAAAGATTAGTAGAAAGAGGTTTAACCGTAAACAACGTTCATTTGATGAGCTCAAGGCTCATACTTGTGCTAATTAATCACAAAGTTGGAATCTCACTCACAAAAATTCCTGGTTGAGTGGGATATAATCAAGTATACTTGATGGCAAAGTGTTTTCTGGTTTTCTGGCTATTTTCTTATCGTTTCTAGCCAGATTATCATTCACAAACATGTTTGCATAAGCATTTGTATTTTGACAATTTTCCTTAAGTTTTATTGTGTCAAAAATTGCTACTCTTTTGCTCTAAATTTTTCTCTAGTGAGAATGTAAAATTTATTGAGCTAAAATTGTGTGAAATTATTCACGTAGCAAAACATTGCTGTATAAACAGTTTTCTTGCGTTATGTTTTTCGCAATTGAGGTATTTTCCGGCTATAGGTAAAGGTTGTGTTCGTACGGGTACCCATATTACATGTCACAGACCAACTTTGGTAACCCTAAAATTTGCTTCCCTGAGAAACTATTTAAAAACACCAAACCTTCTTGTGAGTACGCATACTCCGGGTTTTTGTTTTTGTTAAGAATGGGTTCTCCTCCTTGTTCTTGGGATTTGCCGGAAGACTTTGTTGATGATGTTGTTTATTTTGAGTTCGTACTAAAAAGAGAAGGACCATTGTTGAAGCTGATGAACGCAATCCTGGTGCATCATGCTATTATGCATATTCTCATCAGGATAGAGAAAAGGCTGAGATGGTCTCTGCTGAAGTGGTTCATGGTTTTCTCAATGATCTCGGGAGAGCAAAACTGAAGCTTGAGAACTCAATGAAGGATCTTGATGTCTTACGAACTGAGTTGAAAAAGGTTAACTCTGACCTTGTTCTCATGAAGTCATATGTTAAGGATCTTTTCAAAGAGGATATCTTTTCCAAAGATACTGTTGATGCTGTCAGTCACAAGCTTGAAGATCTTAAAACCCGTGAAGATACTGAACACGAACTCTGATTTTAACGTGTGCACAGTTGTGTTGGTCTTAGAGTTGTTTTGTTTTTCGTATTATCTAGGAAGCTTCTTATGAGAATTTATTCTTGTGTTTTTAAGAAGGATAACTAGGGTTTGGAATAGCCATTATTGTGAGTACACATAGCTATTGCCAATGTTTTCATCTTGCAATGTTTTTAGATTTAGTTGTTTAAATTCTAAAGTTTATTTGGAAGATGTTTTTGTTATGGGATATGTTGTTTACGTCCGTGAACCTTGACTGTCCCATATTTGCTCAAAAGTTAAATCTATTATATGTCGGTACGAAAATATTGATAAAAGATATGATGAACTTTTGTTTACAAAGATTAAGTCTATTATATGTCACTGTGCAAATAGTGATGAAAAATAGAATGAATCTTTGATTATTCCGCAGTATTGGTCTTTCCCTGATCCACATCTTTGTGCATGTACTGTGTTGCTCCGTAAGTTCTCTTATGTTGAGCATGGCTAATTGAATTGATCATTTTCCTTGTGGTTAATTCAATTGAGATTTTTGGATACAAATTCATGTTTCATGTGATTTGTTAATGTCCAAAGAATTCCTTCTTTTCTTGTAAAAGTAAGGTCGCTCTTGTTGTTCTTTCGGGAATGACATTTTATGGGGGAGAGTTCTTAATTGAACTTGTGCTTAATTGCCATATCTTTGTGGGGAGTGCGGTTGTGGAATTTGACTAAAACTTTTTCTCTCTCCTTTACTTTGGCAGGGCGGTTTTGACCATTAGTCAAGGCGGTTCTTCTGATAGTTTTCTAGGGTTTTTGTGTTGATTTCTCCTCCGCCATGGCTGAAGATGGTGGATCTGGTGTATCTCTAGGTGGTTTATCTCTACCATCTTCCTCCCAGAAGGTAGAGGGATCAAGTGTGGGAGGTTCGAGTTTGCCTAAAAATTTGTTACATGGTTCTCAAGGAAAAAGTGTTGGTGGTTTTAGGGTTTCTCCAAATATGGTTTTGTCAGATTTGTTTGTAAAGAGAAGAGAGGCTGTTCCTGATGCTAATCTAGGGTTTGCATCACCTGGTCCGATTGATGGCAATGAAGTTGCATATATTGATTTTGAAGATGTTTCTGAAGATCTCTCTAATTGTGAGAATTTGTTGATTGCAGTTTGTTTAGGTATTAAATTACCTTATTAGATGGTTAAGAATTTTGTATCTCGTTCTTGGAAGATAAAGGGTGAGATGTAAATGACAATCCATGGTGGCTCTATTTATGTTTTTGAATTTTTTAATGAGGATGATCGTCTCAGTGCTATTGAATTTGGTCATGTTTTTGTTGCTAATCAATTGTTTTTAGTTAGGTCGAACTCACAAGTGTTAGAGCAGTCGAACTCACAAGTGTTGCTATATCAAGCTTGTTGTCAAATTTAGTTGTCAAAACTACATCTTGATTTCTAGTCCACAATTAGTTAAGTCTCGGTCTGGGACAGAGGTAGTTGAGAAATGAACCAGCCATCATTTGCGTTCTACCGTTTGAAGGCGAGGATAAACCGAAGCTTTTGGAGAACTTCATCAACAAAAGGTAAGTGAAGACTGAACCACCTATTTCTAAAGTTATATTCACCTTTTTATCCTTGATACGTTTATCGCATAACTAATTAGACTATCTTGCATAGACAAGAATTTCGAGTCGAGAACTAATTATTTAGTTTACGAATTTCTCAAAATATAATGACTAAGCTTAATGGAAATTTGTTCATACTTGATCAAATTTGGTGGAGAACAATTTATTGTTTGGAACCATTTCTTGATTCAAGTTTATCATTCGAAAATAGCCTGGAACAGTGATATGTGTCATTGACGTTATTCAGGAATGTTTCGAATTGATTTAGAGAAATATAGAACTACTATATTCGGAATACAAGACAGTGTTATCAGTCTTACAAACTGGGAAAATTGTTATATGTCTGAAGCCGTATTAAATGTACTCGTACACGTAGCGGAGTAGCTATATGTCTGTTATATGTTTGTGTGATACGCATATTCGCATGCACATCATGGGAAAATCTGTTTGTTTTGTGATCCACATAGGTATGTATTTTCGTATAAAAACCATTTTGGAACTTTGGTAAGGGAACCGGGTTAAGTATTCAAACCGGTATGCGAACCAATACAGTTCTATGTTCTATGACCAATTTAGTACCCAACTGAAAAGGTTCTGTAAACTCCGGAACAGGTAAAGGTCTTAAGTTTGCAAACTGGTACGTGAAGTGAAAAAGTTCAGTCAACTTCGGAACTTAATGTTGCACCTAAGTTTGCAAACCGGTACGTGAACTGAAAAAGTTCTGTCAACTCCGGAACTTAGTGTTGCACCTAAGTTTCCAAACCGGTACGTGAACTGAAAAAGTTCTGTCAACTCCGGAACTCAGTTTGCTTGTAAGTTTGCAAACCGGTCCGCGTACCTTGACTTAGCCAATTCACGAACTACTTAAGTAATTGTACTTTGTGCATTTACCAACTATGTCGATTATGATTCAATTGCGATTAAATTATTTCTCTGAGATAATTTGCATTTGATCAATTCTCTAATTAACACTAGACTCATTTGATCACATGATTGTGACTCAAGATCAATGTCTTTATGTTCATGGAAATGAGTGTTAAGCTTTTAAGTCCAAACCGCTAGTTTCGGATAACCATGTTGGACATAGTCTTTATACACGGTTCGGTTACAGTTTACCTAACCAGAGTGTATATCTTGTTTATGTGAATAAGATTCAAAGCTTTCATCTAACGGTGAATATTGTTTGCTTGGTTCCAAAGCTATCTTAGCTTAAACCTAAAGCAACCTAGGCTTTGAAGTCTATATAAGGGGAACTCTTGGCAACTGGGATTTGAATCCTGACACTACTTTTTGGGTGTGTCCTAGTTGTATCTAGAGTCGTCCTCTCCATTAACCCTTTTAGGGTTTAGCAACTATCAGAGACTTCATTGGGATTCGTGAAGCCAGGACTAGTTATCTTTTATCTTGATAACTTGAGTATCCTGATCTTGTTCGATTGTTGATTTATCACTTGAACAAGATAGATAGAAATCACAAAGTTCTCTTCGTCTCAAATTTTGTGATTCCACAAGTTTTATACTTGTGAGGTGAATAATAATCTAGGCTGCACTTTGGGTTGCATAAGTCCGAATTTTGAGGATAACCATACTTTTTGTTATCGATTTCCATCACCTGGATCTTACGTTTGATCTGATCATCCGTTTTGATCATAAATCAGGAAATCAATTATATAGGCTTAATCTGTGGGAGGCAAATTTTGTTTAAATTCTTCAATTGAGTTGAAGCAACTGTTAGTTGGTGTGATATCATATAAGGGAATCAATTGCGTACAGTCGTGCTGGGATTCAAGAGGCGTAAGGAGCACGACTATACCTGAATCAGTGGGAGACTGAGTTCAGGCTCAACTACATTCCAGACCGAAGTTCATTGGTAGTAGGCTAGTGTCTGTAGTGGCTTAATACAATTTGGTATTCAATATGGACTAGGTCCCGTTCTGGTGTCTGTGTTATTTATTTTTCCGCATTATATTGTTTATCTTGATAATTGAAATATCACAGGTTGTACGTTGATTAATGACAATAGATAGGTCCGACCTTGTTTGTTGGATAAGACTTGATTGATCCTTGGATATTGGTCTTTTGTACCGTACAAGAACTCTCTTTGAGATTAGGTTCACGGATTCAATTCTGTAAACGTTCTAATCACAAGAGAGATTGAGATATAACTCACGGATTTGTGTTGAGTTTCCTTGATTGAGTTTTAACTCACGGAGTTGTATTGAGTTTTTCCATACAAATTGGCTACGAAAAAGTTGGTGGTGTATTTTGTTAGAGCATAGTTCGGTTGAACTCACCAAGCGTTGGTATGTCAAGTTTGGTTGTCATATTTTAGTGACTCAAAACTCATCTAAAGTCGCTTGATTATATACTAGAGTCAACTTCGTTTAGGTTAGACCAGAAAGTCTAGGAATGTTGAGACATACAAGTATTACTACGAAGACCTGAAGAATGTGAAGAAGAAGCGAATTACAACGACAACATCATCCTTCCTCTTGAGGTTAGTAATATTGACTTGAACTGTTTCATTCCTAAGGTATCTTTCAAGTCGTGCTATATTGAAAACATAACTGCGAAGCTGTATATACTGTACATATTGTTTGATACTCTAGTGATGTGACATGATCATATTTGTATGATCATAGTAGGGAATTAGACTACGAAGTATAACGCTTATCTTTTGAACTTTGTAGATATGCCATCGACATAATCTTGTATATACTGTTATGATTATGTGAATGGGTTATGGTGAAGATTTCATCCCATGAAATAATGTTTTACATTTGTTTAAAAGAAGTACATCCATGAACTTGTTTTATGAATCGAAAGGGAAATCGCTAGGCTTATTGGTACGGCTATTCATTTCAAATCTTTGGATTACCAATATGTGTGAGATGGTAGAACCGATCGTAACTTTGTTATGTAACTTGGTATAATTAATCATAATGCCTGACTTACGATTTGGTATGACTAGCTTTTATTAATTGGCGTAACCGATCCTAATAATTGGTGTGACCGATCGCCATGAGATGGTATGATCAATATTTATAATTGGTGTGACCGATCCTAATAATTGGTGTGACCGATCACCATGAGATGGTATGATCGATATTTATAATTGGTGTGACCGATCCTAATAATTGGTGTGACCGATCGCAGAGTGTTGTGTAATCGATCCTTGTAATTGGTGTAACCGGTCCTGGTAATTGGTGTAACCGATCACAAGCAATACCATGAGTATATGGTAATTACCGGTCTTGGTAATTGATGTAACTGATCCTGGTAACTGACGTAACCGGTCCTGGTAACTTGTGTGACCGATCACAAGTATTTCCATATTGAGGTATAACCAATCCTAGTGATTAGTAGAACCGATTGAACCCATGTATGTGATTTGATATTTGATCAATCACATGGTAGTCTTGGAATACAAGCGAACCATTTCTAAACTTGTTTGGAAGTGTGGTATAACCGATTCCAAGAATGTAAATCCATGTAAATATTAATAAGGATTTACAGTGAAAAGATGTCAACATACTTTGAACACGTACAGTAACTCTTATCATTTATATTGTTCAAAGATATTCCTTAGTACTCAAGGAGATCCTGTGCCGAAATAAATTGAGAATATTTTAATTAAGGTTTTTGGTTTTATATGCTTTAATTACCATCAATTAAATGCATATCTCTAGAGAATAAAAATTAGTAATGTGCATTTACTAATCAGAGATTTTCTATTGAGAGATTTCAAGGATTTTGGACAAGCATTTATTGGAATTAGGAAAACCGAATTTTGTTATTCATTGCATATCTTGACAATATTTTCGGTTTTGGAAATTCCCTGGTGTCCAAACATCCTTGGTCTATAAATACCTAAGTTTGCATTTCTAGCAAACTATCCTAAGAGCCAGGAAAACTTCATCTTTTTGTTGTTTCTGGTGGAGCCGTCTAATCGGAGAGGAAAGTATCCTAATTAGGTGAAATCTCTTACGACCGCTCGTTTAAAGACTTCTATGGGATCAAGAAGCTCTACGAATACCGTTTGTGGGAAACTAGATAATTGCAGTGTTATTAATTTTCCATTGAATCGATTGACTAACGATTGTTGAAACTTTGATTGCACCTAGTTTGTTTATTCTTGAGAATCTTTTCTTCTGATATAAGATTCACTCAAACTAGATCGAAGTATCGACGGGATATTTAGAACTGTTTGTAGATCTAAAGACATCTTGTGATAATCCATTGTTAACAAACTCCGTTCTGTGTGTGATTGATCACAAGAGATTCAAGTGGTGTTGTGCAGGTGTTTATTGGAGATTAAAGAAGATTTGAAGACGAAGAAGATTCAAGTGGTGTTGCACAAACCTTGATCGAATGGGATCCAACTAGAATCGGATTTATTCGATTGATTAGTTGCGTGAGGTCCGCATCACTTTATAGTTTCTTGATGGAATCTATATCGATTTATTGTGAATCTAAACTTGACTAACTTTGGTAGTTATTGGATAGATTGATCTAACCAGGCAAAGGAGTTTATTAGATTAAACGGAAGAGCCTTTGCGTATGACTTGAGATATCTTTATCTTGAAAGAATCGAAAGAGTTGTTACCAAACAGATTTGTTGTTCCTTTACTGTTTGGAATACGATACAAAGGAATTGTTCCAGTGCGTGTACTCATTGAAGTCGGAAGCGCAGGGATACTGAGGAAACTAAGTGAACTAGGGGTAGTTGCTTGGTCTCAACTATACGAAGTTGGTGTAGATTTTGTATAGCGGTTTAATTATGAGAGTATTCAATTCTGGACTAGGTCCCGGTGTTTTTATGCATTTGCAGTTTCTTCGTTAACAAAATCTTGTTGTGTCTTTTACTTTTTTTTTTTGAAGCATATCTTTTACTTTTATATTTACGTAATTATAATTTTTTTATTATAATTAAAAGTAAAATACACAAACGTTAACTCCGCATATACTTGATAGTGATCCTACAGAGTTTGGTTAAGTCCAAACCTATTATAAAGTATCATACTTCGTTGTTGTATTGTCTCGATCTTGTATCCATAGTCAATCACATAAGTTATCTTGTTGTCGTATTGTCTCGATCTCGTATCCATAGACGATCACACAAAGTGTGAAACAGTTTGTTGTATTGTCTCGACTCAGTCTATAGACAATCACTTTTGGTAGAGGACTTATAGGTGGATAAATAAAAGATTATGGTGTATTTTGGTACCCTAATCTTTTCAATTGGTATCAGAGCAGGCAAACACGAAAAGATCTAACAATCTGTGTTTGGTGGAATCCAACCTATAAGAATTTAATTTATGTCTTATTTAGTTAACGTTATGCAAGAGTATGAATACTCAAAAGTTGAGGATTTTACTCCTTCGTTAACTCATGATCTAGGAGTTACAAAAGTTAAGAGTACATCTGAGTCTATCTCTGATAGAAAAGAAGATGCTGATAAAGAGTTGGCAAAACTCCTAAATCCTATAAGATCTCTGTCTACAAGGATGTTAATATTAAAGACAGAGTCAAATCTTATTAAGCAAGAGATCAAAGAAAAATACATTCAATTAAATATTCTAGGCAAAGAGAATATGGATCTTACTGTCAAAGTAAAAGCCCTTGGTAAATCTTTTACTCAAGATCAAGAGATTCATCCTATGACTCTGACTAATGATTCTGTTATAATTACTTCTGATGAGGAAAATAAAAGTTCTTGCTCGACTTTTACAGATCGTGATAACAAAACTTGTTTGATCACGTCTGAAACAGATCATGATGATGGGAGTTTTCCTAACTACATCAAGTCAGAAGAGAATGAAGAACCATCTTCTACAACTACTGATGATCAAACGAAATCTTGTCCAAAGGAAACTTTGAAATGATTCCGTGAAAAAGATCTTAAGGAATACAACTTTCAGTCACTTGACAGGAAACTTATACTTCTTCAAAATACGGTGGTAAAAGTATTAAAAGAAGTTTCTTGTCTTAAAAAACTGAAAGATCGTTCCTCAGTAGAAAGACAGAACATACCCCAAACTGATAAAATCAACTCAAAAGAATCAGAAGAAAGAGTTGATAATCACTTCTGGAAAAAGGTTCCTCCTCACTCATATCGAAACAGTCTTTGTTTACATGAAGAACATTTTCAGAAGAAAGGGAAGGAAATAATTTCTGCCAAAAGAAACAATCAAGGAAGATTTTCAATAATTGTTTCAGACAATCAAACTGATGTGCATAATAAGGAAATCCTTATGATAAGAAAATCTTATGAAAATCTCATTGACAGAATTAAGAGAGATTTATCCATCTCTGAAAATTCTCACATCATTACAGATTTTCCTCATGATCATACCTTTAGATCAAGGAAGGATCATCTTCTTGGGAGAAAATACTTTGGGCATAAATTTCCAAAAAGAAACATGAACTATGTTTCTGATACTCATTGTATGCTCGACAAGGCTTACTTCGATACAACCTAGTTGTATGGAGAATGTGTACCCTCATCTAAATTCGTGCTCATATTTTTGGGATGGGGAAGTACATAAAACGAGAGCACATGTTATTGTGTTTTTATCAGAAAAAATTGTGACAATTCTTGGATAATCTGCGTATCCATCTTGTCTTAAAAATATTGTTCATGTTTATCATGATCTTCCATAATTAGGTTTTATTTGAAATTTTTGAATTTTAATAAACCTTCCAGCTTGAGAAGTTCGGACACAGGAAACAAAATATATTCTTAATATATTTTCGGAAATTCCATTGTATTTTTGGTCCGAAAGTTGTCTCTTATTAAGAGAGACTTTCTTTTACTTGTATTGTAAAACCCTGATTAATTCTTATTTAAATCCTCGAGCATGCCTCCAATAGCTCGCAGTATTACAAAGGCAAATAAGGAGGAAGCTCAAAGAGTTAAGGATTGTCAAGGAATCAATACAAAAAGGAAGAAGAATATCATATCAAAAATCATGTCTGATTATGAATCTGATAGTTCTACTACATCCCAAGATAAGTCATGTCTGTTGGCTTACAACCTTCAAGATCCAACTAAAACCAAGTGGATTCCTTCTGATAGCATGGTAGACTATATCCATGGTTTTGAAGAACTAAGAACCAACCTCATATTGACGGTTCGAAATCAAGATTGTCTCAAGGAGAGGATTGAGGAAACAAAATCCGATCTTGCAGACATGAAGGTTCAAGTTGAAGAACTTGAAAAACAAGAAGTGGTTGCTGACAAGTGTCTCGAGACATGCTTCAAAAGTTTGAACACTGAAGAAACTTCGGTGAACAATCAGAGCACCACTAGGGATTAAGTTATATGCTGTAATACTTAATCCAGGAAAATAGACATCAATGTTTGATTTGCTTCAATTATTGTATAAGGTCTATTTTAAGTAAAACTATCATTATTTATGAATAAATTATCTCTTTATAATTTTTCTTGTAATAGTTACCGATTACATAGCCTGTGAATGAATGTTTATATTTTTTCTATGTGTATTTGGTTTATGGGATGTCTGATTTCGGTTTTCATTAACCTTAATATTCGATCTCATATGACGTAACCCTTATGGTTTGTGTGGCTTTTTGATTTAGCGGGATTAAGTTCTAGCCCATGTTGGTAGGCTTTATCAAAGGATCATAAGGTGTTCCGATTGAAACTCATATGTGAAAAGTCACAGTATGTTGTGCTAGAGCACTGCTAGGTCGAACTCGCAAGCGTTGCTATCTAAAACTTGTTTGTTAAGTTTAGGTGTCAAAAATCTAAGTATTGATTTCTAGTCTACTTATAGTTATGTCTCGGATTAGGATAGAATGTGTAGTTGAGCTTTAGACTTCACGACGTTCATCAATTGAAGACAATGATCTACTAAGGGGAGCTTAGAGGAACTTCATCAACAAAAGGTATGTGGAGACTTGAACTCATCTATCACCCAGAAGTCTGTTCTATTCTATCTCATATTGAGACTAAGTCGTATAGCTATATAGACTTTTACATTATACATGTTTGATATTTCGAGCTGAGTTTAACTCGCTTATATATTTCTCGAAATATGTGTTGGAAAGGTTTTTGCTTTAACTACGTTCATCAATATTCTTGACGAAAGTCAAAAGATGATCATGTGAAAATCGCCTTGTAACATCTTACATGATTTGTGTGAGACAGCCATTTGATGTAGACTCGGAATGTTTCGTATTGATCATTCGATCACTTGAAAATTACTTATAAGCTAATAGTTTGTGTGAGATAGCTATTGTCGTCTTCTAAGGATGTTTCAATGATTTAAATGGGAGTTTAGAATAATTAACCATTGTTTGGATATAGCCAGTATGCATACCAGTATGCAAACTATTGTAAGAATGATTCAGGACCGGGAACCAAGTATGCATACCCGTATGCGAACAATTTTAACTGTTAAAGTCCGGGAACTAAGTTTGCATACCCGTTTGCAAACTGTTTCACCTGAGTTCGTTCCAGAATGACAGTATGTGTACCCGTTTGTGAATTATCATACATGACCAAAGTCCGGAACTTAAGTTTGTGTACCCGTTTGCAAACTAAGTTGGTTTAAGTTCTAAAATCGGTTAAGTATGATTTCATACTCATGAACAAATGCATTTATATATTAAGGAATGCAATCTTTGCAAACCGTGGCTAAATTTCCATGAATTGATTTTTTGAATCAAATCCGATTTTGCTTCAATTGTGTCTTGTATACTTCTATGAGAATATAAACAATTGAACAACTCTATGAGTAACACAATTAGATTCATGTGATTATCATTTGATCTAGAAGAGTTAAGATGAATGTGGTTAATAAAAAAGTATTGATATGGCTAACTTCGGTTAACTGTTATTGAGACAACTCAATATACACGTTTAGGTACGGTTACCCATATCTAAATGAAGGTATATTTCATTTGTGTGTAACAAGCTAAGACCATCTAACGGTGGAGAGATATTGCTTTTGTTTTAAGCAAACTTAGCTTGAATCTTAAATCAGGATTTCATCCAACAGTGAATATTGATTGCTTTGTTTCAAAGTTATCAAACCCTGATTTGAAGACTATATAGGGGAGAACTCTACCAACTGGGAAACCTAATCCCCACACCTCATGTGTGATACTAATTGCGACTAGAGTCGATTATCCTTTAACCTAGGTTTTTCCTAAAACGACTTAAAGACTTCATTGGGATTCTGAAGCCAGACCCAACTATTTTCTCTGTTGTTGCGTGTTCTGATCTTACTTGTTCTATCGTATTGAGTATTATCTTCTCTAAGATTTGCTCGAGATTTATCTCCGATAGGTAAGATATAAAAAGTAATCACAAAGCTCTTTGTCTCATTCTTTTTGATTTCACAATAACTATTTCTACTACCATATAGTTAGGTTATTGTGAGGTGATTGATATTTTAGGTTGTTCTTCGGGAATATATTAATGGATTATCAATTGGTTCCTGTTCACCTTGATTTATCAAAAGACGGAACAAAAACTTCATAGGTATTTCTGTGGGAGAAAAATTTATCTATCAGAATAAGCTTTTCTGTGGGAGACAGATTTGTTTATGAAGTCTTAGGCTTTGGGTCGTAGCAATTCTTAGTTGTGGGTGAGATCAGCTAAGGGAATCAAGTGCGTAGAGTCCTGTTGGGATTTAGAGACATAAGGAACACGACTGTACCTTGATCAGTGTGATATTGGTTAGGGCTCAACTACATTCCAGTCCGAAGTTAACTTGTAGTAGGCTAGAGTCTGTAGCGGCTTAATATAGTGTGGTGTTCAAATCTGGACTAGGTCCCGGGGGTTTTCTGAATTTGCGGTTTCCTCGTTAACAAAACTTCTTGTGTCTGTGTTATTTCTTTTCCACATTATATTTGTTTATATAATTGAAATATCACAGGTTTTGCGTAGTTCAATCAATTGGTAAATCCAACCTATGGTTGTTGATTGAAGTTGATTGACACTTGAGCATTGGTCTTTGGTACCGTTCAAGTTGTTTCTCATAATAATCAGGCTCACGGATTCTATCTGTTTGATTTGCTGATTACATTGAGAAACAAAGATATAACTCTTGGATATATTTTCCTTGATTGAGTCTGACTGTCTAGTTGATTCTCTTGGAATTATGTTGAAGTTAGTCCAAACAGATTGCCTAACGAAATATTGGGTGTGGTTGTTGTACCCCCGCTTTTTCAATTGGTATCTGAGCAGGCAAACACGCTACGACCTCATAAGTCTGTGTTTTTACCAATCTTACTCTATGGACATAAGCATTATCTCTATTAACGCATCACCGGTTCAGAAACGTTCTGACTTAGTCTAAAGCCTTGTTTCCCCTGAGAAATCTCTCACGTCTTCTATATTGTCTGAAACTATGTATAACTGGGAAACACGCCTAGATGAACAGTTGGATGATCTTTAGATGAAAGTGATTCAGATGATGGACAAGATGTTGATGAGGAAGTCTCACAATATATCAAGTTTTTTGACCATCTCATAAAGAAAAAGAAGTCAACATATTGCTTGACTGAGTTTCTGACTCCTCTCTGTCTAGAAAACAAGAAAATGAGAAAACTCTTTAAGGGTTACGATTATGGGTATAATCTCTTGCAATCTCTTTTTAAAGATCGTGAAGAAGATGTGCGTTCAAAGAATTCCAAATGTGAAAATCTTCGTCGAAATCTCTTTGTGTTGAAAGAAGAACTTGTTAAATCTGAAGCAAGATGTAGCTCTCAACAATGTTGTTTTAAAGACAGAGAAAACGTTTTTCTCTCACGAGAGAAACAATTGGAGGCTGATCTCTTTGTTGCTCAGAACAGGGTAAATGTGCTGGAAGAAAACTTGAAAAAGTTTAATCTTAGTTCAACAAAATTATCCACTATGCTTGGAGCTTGTAAGAAACATCGTGATACACTAAGAAGGAATAGACGCTCCAAGCAGTAGCAAGATTGATTTTGTTTGTACTAATAGCAATTTCCTGCAGAAAAATTTCACTGATGGCAAAAGTGAAAAATTACCTTCTGCGACAGAAGCGTCAAAGAACAAAGGAAGTCAACCTTATATTCATATGAGAAAGGTTAATAACATTCCCATCAGATGTTATTATTGCAGAAACAACGGTCATCTTGAGAAGAGATGTCATTTTCGTTTGCGGAATGAAAAACTTCATAACATTCTTATCTGGATGTCTAAGGAAGTAATCAAACCTGTTTCTCATATTATTGGTCTTAAATGTCCAACTCTCAGACAAGGAAACTGTTGTGATGAGCCAATTCTTGCCTGTAAAGATAACACAAAGGCATTCTATAATTGTAAAAAGAATTGTGTTATAAGGACAAATGACTGCTTTGTTGATCCAATGAGTAAGAAAATTTCTTCAAACTATTATCCCGGGGCTAAAGGAAGTCTTGGATCAAAAGTGTCAACCGTTCCTGAATATATTCATATCAATAATCGTGTTTCAGAACTCAAGACCGGTATAAATAGACTCAAGCGTAACATTTAGAAGGCAAGGAAGGCAACAACTTCAGGTATCTCTTGTCCTCCTCTTATTAATTCTCTTGAGACTAACTCTATTGACTTCCATGATGATATTCAAGAAAGAAAAAGGGAAAATGTCAATACTTTTGATGAGATATATGCTCGTCAAATTACAACTTTACTGCTTACAGATGTGCGTCCTCTTTGAGACCGTGTGAGGATGCACATAATTCTCAAGAAGCTATCTTCTTCTTGACAAAGTGGTCTTTGTTGTATCTGTTTTTTTTTTTTTTGCTTTTATTTAAAAAAAAAAAAAAATGATCATCTTACTGTTGAGCCCTGCTCCGGTTAATTATTACACGATATAATATAAATGACCGATAACTCTTGAGAAAATTCTCTTTGTTGCTCTATTTCTTAACTAAGATTTTATGTCACATGTTTGGAACTTGTTTTTGATTTTTATAAAAACATACTTCTAAAAATAGGCTCCGTTGGTTCATTGTTTTTGAATTTGGTTCATAACCACGAACGTACGTGCACCCGACCCATTACCGAACGTAAACGAGTAACCCTAGGGTTTTCCTATGAAAATCTCATATATATATATATATATATATATATATATATATATATATATATATATCATGGATTCCTTCTTCTGATATATGCTCATTCCGAAACATCAAGATTTCTCTTGTGATATCATGGAGTGCACAATGGATGGATGCAAAAAGGAAGATAAAGTTGAAGATGGCAAAGTTATTGAGTTTCACGAGAACCCTCTTTTCATAACCAGCTATCATGCAATTGACCATGAAAATGATCTTCCAGTTCAGATGTCATCTCAATTGGTTGGAAATCTTCTTCGAGATTTTGAGGTTGTACGTGGTCAACTTGAAATTGCAACAAAGAATCTTGAGTTTCTGAAGATTGAACTGAAGAAAGCAACTGATGAACTTGTTTTTGTTCGTCCCTAGTTGCTGATTATGTCTAAAGTTTTTTTTTTTGCAGTTTTTATTTTGTCTAGGAAACTTCTTATGAGAATTTATTCTTGTGTTTTAAGAAGGATAACTAGGTTTGGAATAGCAAATATTGTGATTACACATAGCTATTGCCAACAATTTTCATCTTGCAATGTTTTAGATTTATTTATTTAAATTCTAAGTTATTTGGAAGATGATTTTGCCGTATTAATCTTTATTGGTTTAATATTGCAAAAAATATTATGGGATATGTGTGTTTATGTCCGTGAACTATGATTGTCCCATATATGTCAAAAGTTAAGTCTATTATGTCTTTATGTAATTATTGATAAAAGATAGAATGAACTTTTGAATATTCCGCAGTATTGATCTTTCCCTGATCCACTTCTATGAGAAAGTACTGTATGGCTCCGTTAGTTTTCTTATGGTGAGCATTTCCTATTAAATTAATCATTAAGGTCTTCTTGTGGTTAATTTATTCGAGTTTTCTAGATACAAATTCATGTTTCTTGTGATTTGTTAATGTCCAAAGAAATCCTTCTTTTCTTGTAAAAGTAAGGTCGCTCTTGTTGTTCTTTTGGGAATGACATTTTATGGGGGAGAGTTCTTAATTGAACTTGTTCTTAATTGCCAAATCTTTGTGGGGAGTGCGGCTGTGGAATATAGTAGGAGTTATCTTGTATCTTTATAAACTCCTTGATGAATACACTAAGTTTCGACTATGTGAAATCATCAAAACAAAGTTGATATGTTCTCTTTTAGTCATGAATAATCTCTTTGAGAATTTCATTATGATCCCGCTAGTTTTCGTACCTTTGCCAATTTATATTTACAAAAAGGGGGAGAATTATTTTGTAGTTCACACTACATACATATGGTTTACAGATCATTGTGTACGGGGAGTGGTTTTGTTTGTGAGATGAAGTATTGACTAAGGGGGAGTGATACATATCATCGTAGTATTATTGTCAAAGTTGTGATACAATTGAACTTTGATGATGTGTAATAATACTATGACACTATATAACAATAATTGAGAACATCTGTTTTCTTATTGTTATGGCTACGGATCTTCAACAACTATGATGCTGAGTTGAACACGTTCAGAATAACTGGAGTACTTGGAGTGACGAAGAATTCAAGGAATGTTAAAGAACCAAGGAAATCAAGCATTTGGATGAGAAGCTACAAAGTTTATTTATTTTGTAATCCATATGTATTAATAGTTTTGTCACTAAAATTGAAAAAATGGGAGATTGTAGATGCTCGGTCGAACTCGCAAACGTTTCTATCTCAAGCTGTTTGTCAATTTAAGTGTCAAAACTATAAGTCTTGATTTCTAGTCTACTTATAGCTATGTCTCGGATTAGGATAAAATGTGTAGTTGAGCTTTAGACTTCACGACGTTCATCGATTGAAGATGAGGATCTACTAAGGGAAGCTTGGAGGAACTTCATCAACAAAAGGTATGTGGAGACTTGAACTAACTATCACTCAGAAGTCTATTCCATTCTATCTCCTATTGAGACTAAGTCGTATAACTATATAGACTTTTACATTATACACATTTGATATTTCGAGTTGAGTTTAAATCGCTTATATCTTTCTTGAAAATGTGTTGGAAAGCTTTTTGCTTTAACTACATTCATCATTATTCTTGACGAAAGTCAAAAGATGATCATGTTAAAATCGTCTTGTAACATCTTATATGATTTGTGTAAGACAGTCATTTGATGTAGACTCAGAATGTTTCGTATTGATCATTTTATCACTTGAAAATTACTTATATGCTAATAGTTTGTGTGAGACAGCTATTGTCGTCTTCTAAGGATGTTTCAATGATTGAAATGGGTATTTAGAACAATTAACCATTGTATGGATATAGCACAGTATGCATACCAGTATGCAAACTGTTGTAAGAATGATTCAGGACCGGGAACCAAGTATGCATACCCGTATGCGAACAGTTTTAACTATTAAAGTCTGGGAACTAAGTTTGCATACCCATTTGCAAACTGTTTCACCTGAGTTCGGTCCGGAACGACAGTATGCGTACCCGTTTGCGAACTGTCGTACGTGACCAAAGTCCGGAACTTAAGTTTGCGTACCCGTTTGCAAACTAAGTTGGTTTAAGTTCTAAAATCGGTTAAGTATGATTTCATATTCATGAACAAATACATTTATATATTAAGGAATGCAATCTTTGCGAACCGTGGCTAAATGTTTATGAATTGAATTTTTGAATCAAATCCGATTTTGCTTCAATTGTGTCTTGTATACTTCTATGAAAATATAAACAATTGAAAAACTTATGAGTAACACAATTAGATTCATGTGATTATCGTTTGATCTAGAAGTGTTAAGATGAATGTGGTTAATACAAAAGTGTTCATATGGCTAACTTCGGTTAATTGTGATTGAGCCAACTCAATATACACGTTTAGGTACGGTTACCCATATCTAAATGAAGGTATATTTCATTTGTGTGTAACAAGCTAAGACCATCTAACGGTGGAGAGATATTACTTTTGTTTTAAGCAAACTTAGCTTGAATCTTAAATCAGGATTTCATCCAACAGTGAATATTAATTGCTTTGTTTCAAAGTTATCAAACCCTGATCTGAAGACTATATAGGGGAGAACTCTACCAACTAGGAAACCTAATCCCCGCACCTCATGTGTGATACTAGTTGCGACTAGAGTCGATTATCCTTTAACCTAGGTTTTTCCTAAAACGACTTAAAGACTTCATTGGGATTCTGAAGCCAGACCCAACTATTTTTTTGTAGTTGCGTGTTCTGATCTTACTTGTTCTATCATATTGAGTACTATCTTCTCTCAGATTTGCTCGAGATTTATCTCTGATAGGTAAGATATAAAAAGCAATCACAAAGATCTTCGTGTCATTCTTTGTGATTCCACAATAACTTGTTTTACTACCATATAGTTAAGTTATTGTGAGGTGATTGATATTTATAGGCTGTTCTTCGGGAATATAAGACCGGATTATCAATTGGTTCATGTTCACCTTGATTAATCAAAAGACGAAACAAAAACTTCATAGGTATTTCTGTGGGAGACAGATTTATCTATCAGAATAGACTTTTTTGTGGGAGACAAATTTGTTTATAAAGTCTTCGACTTTGGGTCGTAGCAACTCTTAGTTGTGGGTGAGATCAGCTAAGGGAATGAAGTGCATAGAGTCCTGCTGGGATTCAGAAACGTAAGGAACGCGACTGTATCTTGATCAGTGTGAGATTGATTAGGGGCAACTACATTCCATTCAGAATTTAACTTGTAGTAGGCTAGAGTCTGTAGCGGCGTAATACGGTGTGGTGTTCAAATCTGGACTAGGTCCCGGGGTTTTTCTGCATTTGCGGTTTCCTCGTTAACAAAACTTATGGTGTCTGTGTTATTTATTTTCCGCATTATATTTGTTTATATAATTGAAATATCACAGGTTGTGCGTAGTCCACTCCATTGGTAAATCCAACCTATGGTTGTTGATTGAAATTGATTGACACTTGAACATTGGTCTTTGGTACCGTTCAAGTTGTTTCTATAATAATCAGGCTCACGGATTCTATCTGTTTGATTTGATGATTACATTGAAAAACAGAGATATAACTCTTGGATATATTTTCTTTGATTCAGTCTGACTGTCTAGTTGATTCTCTTGGAATCATATTGGAGTTAGTCCAAACAGACTGCCTAACGAAATATTGGGTATGGTTGTTGTACCCCCGCTTTTTCATGTTGAATCAATTTATGTTTACATG
Organism: Papaver atlanticum; assembly: GCA_023531105.1. Taxonomy (NCBI): domain Eukaryota; kingdom Viridiplantae; phylum Streptophyta; class Magnoliopsida; order Ranunculales; family Papaveraceae; genus Papaver; species Papaver atlanticum. The sequence goes on along the minus strand of JAJJMB010017781.1, from coordinate 1,719,645 downwards.
AGTTGTGTTTAGCATAAACATATGTGTTTCGGGATTTCAACTTTTTCTATTGGCACACATTAGTTAAAACTGTTTCAACCTTTCTCTGGTAAAGGTTGCTTTTGTTGTTGTTTTTTTATTCTTGAGAGAGGATGACAACACACTGGGGGAGAGTTCTAACTTGAACTTGTGCTTAATGATATATCTTTCTGTGGAGAAGAAGCCGCGGAATCTGAGGTAACAAATTTATTAGTTAATCGTTTTCCTGTTTAAGAAAAGACTGTTTATATTGCATATTTTGCTTTTGCTTAACAAAATTTCGGTACAATTGATATGTTCCATTATTGTGTATGGATGTATGTGTGTATGATTCAATTGTTTCAGGTTAAGAAAAACGGTGTCGATTTATTTGGCTTATTGTTTGGTATCTTCTTTATTGTTGGGTATCAAGTGTTTTTGCTTAACGAAATTCGGTGCAATTGCGGTGCTATAACGTCTATGTTTGTTTCAATTGCTTCCGGTTAAGAAAATAATTGTTCAAGTCAATTTATTTTGGTTGTATGTATTATTTATGGCTTAAGAAAATACGGGATCATTTGTTTAGTCCAAATCGATTCCGGATAAGAGAAACTAAGTTAATTTTGATCTTAGTCAGACTTATCAAAATGGAGGATTCGGTTATTCAAGTCTAACCGAATGCCTTGACAAGAAAAACTAGTTAACTAACCTAGTGTTTGTCTTGTCTAAAGGGAAAGGTCTAAGTTATTATCTGAATAATTGGAGCCTGATGAGAGAAATAAAGTTAATTCTAATCTTTATTTTGATCTTATCGGAATAAGCGATTGTATGTTGCAATCGGTTTAACAAGGGAATTAAGTTTCTTAGTCGATTTGTTAAACTATTAGGGAAAATTGCTTCGAGCAATTGTTTCCTTGATAACATATTAAAACTAAATTACTTGTAGTTTCGGTTTTAATATTGGTTATCTAAAGTGGTATGTGAAACTTTCGTGCTTAACTCTTATAGGTTGTTTACAAGTCTTTTAGATTTGTAAGATCCTTTCGGTTTGTCCTTTATTTGCTCGAACCTTTGTCATTTTGTGACAAAAAGGGGGAGAAATATATGGAGTAAACAAGTGATTTTAAATTACTAATGAAAGGACAATTGTGCTTAAACGTTATATCTAACAAAAGAGTAAAACATTGACTAAGGGGGAGAAACATATCATATTGCTGTGTAGTAATTCTGTACTACAAAAGGGGAATAACAAAGATGTTCGGATTGAATATCTACCTAGCTTGCCTTTAGGGGGAGTAAAAGCTTTGTTATTCAAATGTCAACAACGACATTTATTAATTGAATATATGCAGGTTATTGTGTTGTTAAAACTTGGAATCAAGCGTATGTAAAATGAATTCTTGTAATTCGTTTATCCATATGTAAAAAGAGTTTTGTCACTAAAATTGACAAAGGGGGAGATTGCTAGAGCATAGCTCGGTTGAACTCACCAAGCGTTGGTATTTCAAGTTTGGTTATCATATTTTAGTGACTCAAAACTCATATAAAGTCGCTTGATTATATACTAGAGTCAACTTTGTTTAGGTTAGACTCGAAAGTCTAGGAATGTTGAGACGTACAAGTATTACTACAAAGACCTGAAGAATGTGAAGAAGAAGCGAACTACAACGACAACATCATCCTTCCTCTTGAGGTTACTAAGAAGACCTGAAGAATGTGAAGAAGACTTGAACTGTTTCATTCCTAACGTATCTTTCAAGTCGTGCTATATTGAAAACATAAATACGAAGTTGTATATACTGTACATATTGTATGATACTCTAGTGATGTGACATGGTCATATTTGTATGATCATAGTATTAGGGAATTAGAATACGAAGTATAACGCTTATCTTTTGAACTTCATAGATATGACATCAACATAATCTTGTTTATACTATTATGATTATGTGAATGGGTTATGGTGGAGATTTATCCTGGGAAACAATATTTTACATTTGTTTAAAGGAAGTACATTTATTAACTTGTTTTATGAATCGAAAGGGAAATTACTAAGCTTATTGGTACGGCTATTCATTGCAAATCTTAGGATTACCAATATGTGTGAGATGGTGATAGGTGCCTAAAATACATCTTTTGAATGTCAATTTCTTATATTTTTCTTTACTATTTTCTCTTGTATTTCTGTATAGTACGCTTTATTTACATTTTGTAGGTGCTTTGGAGTCATGTGACAAGAAAGAAGGAAAATATGAGCTCAATACATTGGTCGTAGACATTGGGCGTCGACAGAGTTGAAGTACAGGAGCACCATGGTTTTGAAGTTTCAAATACAGGAAATTACTGGAGCACCAGACAACCAGTACTCGGGGCTTCAACTGAAATCTATTTGAGAATTGTTAAGGACGCACCTAGTCATGCTAAGGGCCACACGATTCTCGTTTATAATCAAATCTACAGGCCAGGTCGAATGTTTATACACATTTCAGCCAAGGTTCTCCACTTCTACTCACTAATCCGAGAAAACGGCTCTGCACCAAGTTCTCAACACCGGCAAAACCAAGGTCTCAATGGCTCGTTACAAACACAGAGCAAGGAAGGATCAGGTGGTACAAACTTTGGGTCTATGTTGTGACCAAAACTTATAATCAAAAAATAAGGCGCGTAACTTCTTACTGCAGTTAGTATTGAAGATGAATGAAGTAGATTCAAGGGTGACTGAGGAGATTATAGAGAATAAAAAGATGGGTTTGCATCGGATTGGAATTTGGTTTTGAATTCATTTTGCTACCAAGGAAAGTCAATGAAGAACAAGTTACTTCCATTGAAAATCGATGATGGATGGAGGAGATAAAGAAGAGACATTGAGTTCTGAAATGACTAGGAGTTATCAATGTGTGTGTTGAATGTGAATTATTGCAGGGAAGGACTGATTTGTACGGCTTCCACAATGCATCCATTATCCAGTCATTCCCAGTTTGCCAGACGCACTACAACTGTTTGACAAAATGCCTGAGATAACAGTTTTGCACAAATTCAAGTTCAGAAAACTAATTGATTTCACCAGCTAGCCAGCGGACTGATGGGTCATTTGCCAGGTGATAAAAAGCAGTTGGAGCTATAATGTTTGGGTTAGTTCAGGCTCAAGTTCAGGACTTGATTTAAACATAGAAATACACGGCACATTGGGTGAGTTTGAGAAGGTCTTGGGTCTGTTTTGGCAGTGAGAAATCAGCAAGAAATTAACCAGTTGGAGCAGCACTCGACTGCACCATTCCCTGTCCAGTTATGAGTCTTAGGGTTGTGTACAAGGCAAGGTTGGCCGGCTAGGACTTATTTTAGAGTTTGAGATAAGAAAGGGTAAGTTTCAGCCGAGAAGTCAGGGAAAATTCAGAGGAAAGATTAGCTGAGAAAATCTGTGGAAATAATAGGTTCTGCTGCCGTTGAAAAGAGATGAATGGTTGAGATTCTGGAGAGGATTTAGAAGTCGAGATACTTTAGGAAGGATGGGTTCAAATTAGGTTTCACAATTACAGGGAACTGGAAGCTATAAAAGCTCAAGGAAATAAGCTACAGAGGATATCATCGCATACCCCCTTCACCACTGTTCGTCTCCAACAGGGAGGAGTCTTGCTCCTCTCCAAAACCTCTCATATATCATCCAGCATCTCCACCTGCATCTCAACTGCATATCTTTTCCATCTCCATCAGCATACCACCTGCATCTCCACCAGCATATCACCACCAATAGCATCTCATATACCCCCTGTATATCTCCATCAGCATACCAACATCAGCTCATACATCTACAACATCAACAACAACAGTTACAGTCCATATACCCACTAGTTCACCTACACCAGCACCTCCACGATCCATCGCCAGTACCTTCATGCCACAACAGACTACAAGGCAGCCATATCAATAGCAAGTGACATCCACAGTTCTCTCATCCAGGCCATCACCACCACTACATCACTTCACAAGCTAGACACTTTGTGTCATTGGTTTGAATTTATTTTTATTTTTGTTTGTAGATTGCTATTTTGCTTTATTTGATTATGAACTCCAGTAGCTAAGCATCTTGATTAGGCACGATTTCGACGTCCGGAATATGAACTCGAATTGATATTTAAACTGCCTGTTTTCTTACTACTATATTGTTATTGCTTATTCTTTACTATGCCAATAATGTTTAAGAATTATTTCCCAATCGTTTAAGTTGCAAATTGAATGGTTGTTTGATGATTCTATTGCTAGTTAAGACCTCTTCGACCCGTAATTGTCTAGAGATTCTTAATACAAGTAGCGATATATGTATATTGACGATGGGATTTTGTTAAATATTCGTATGTATTGAATGACACTAGTAGATGAATCGAACTTTTGTATTGTCACTAGGAATAACCTATCTCACGGAGCTTACTGCATTTGATTAAGTCACACCTAGAGAGCGTACTTCTAGGAAACTTGATAAGTAGAATATGGTAGTCGAGCACTTCCGTGTCCGGTGAATTCTTGAGATTGCGGGATATTTGAGCGTACTAAATATTCTAGGGTTATTAGTAATTGGTGATTGCAGAAACATAGCTATATTGATAAGATTTTTGTTTCGTGGCTGAGAAAGAGTCCTTGATCATTCTCACCTTCATCGTTTGCATTTATTTGATTTGCATTGTTCAGAAATTGAATTGACAACTTTAGCTCAACTCTCCCTTAGGAACGAACCTGCTTATCCGTATACTACTAGTTAGTTTAAAGAGAAGTAAGGAATTTATTTTTGCGAGTTCGACACCTTTTCAATATTGGCGCCGCTGCCGGGGAGCAGTCGGTAGTTTGAGTTGTTATTTAATTTTCTATTTTTGCATTTAGTTTTCATAAGCTTTTATTAATTTGTTTCTTTTAGAATTTTATTTTTCAGGTACAATCCATCATTCTTTCTGCGTGTGCACAATTGGGAACAAGAGGTAAGTCTCTGAACGAGTTGTGTGCATAATATTTCAAGATGTATCCTTTTGGGAACAACATATATGGTTCACAAGACCAAGCATATTATGGTAATAATACTGATTTTCAATCTCACTCTTACAATACTTTCCAACCATATGTGGGATACAATCAAAACCAATCTTTTGGCTATGATGACTATTCTACAAGACCTTGTGATTATTCTTATATATCGCAGCAACCTTTTGGTGGTTATGTAAGTGCACAATCACAAGGATGGGGGGATAATTATACTTCTCATACGTTCCAATCTAGTTTCTTGCAGATGCCTAATGAATTCATGGATTTGCGACCTACATGGAACCAGATTAACTCAACTCCCAACGTGCCGAGTTTCGTACCTAGTGAAACCTATGATAGTGTATTTAGACCTGTTCTGGATCGTACTTATGATATTTCACCCATTCAACGGAAGAGGCGTGGTCTAAAGAACCTATTGTGAGTAGTAGCGGAAAACGTGTTAACATAAAGAAACTCTTTAGACAATATGAGCAGTTGGAAGAAGAGGGAGCGACGGAAGAGACTCTTCAAGCAATTTCTAGGGCCATACATGATGAGGTTAACCGCCGTGTGGATAATGGAGAAGATCCCCAAGAATAAGACTCCGAGGATGATGAACCCTTGGAAAATATTGATAATTATGGTGCTACTAGCTCAACTCATGATTATAATGATCATTCTCCCATTCAAAAGGAAGAAGTTGAGTCTAGAAATACTACACTTATTGATGGTAAGACTTGTGTTGTGTATGAGAGTGATGATGATTATGACTTCTTTGTGCATCCTACCCCAAATCCAGAGATAGTTGATACTTTGAATGAGAAGTCAACTTGTGACGAATAACATAAAGATTACGATAATTTACTTATGGAAGATTCTGATTTCTTTTCCGATGAGGAGGACTTGGTTATAGAAGAAACCAATGAATGTCTTAGCAAGAGTTCGAGTGAGAATGATGATACTTGTGATGTGATAAGGGAAGTGTCCAGCAGTGCCGAGGATCCCGTAATACAAAAGGTTTTGCAAGGTTTGTCTAACCCTTTACATGAATCTCTATCTAATGATGATCCTCCCAAACTTGAAGTAGTTTATCAAAGAGTTGTTAATCCATCTTTTAGGAAAATACCTCATTTGGGGCTGGAATTGTGTGCTTCTAAAGTTCTTTCTGAATTCTTTGCATCTAAGTATCCACCATATGTGTTTGAGTCTAACACCATGCAGGTTTGCCGAGAGGAACGAATAGAAGTGCCTTCCACTTATGTTTTGTATACACTTCCGAGTGTAGAAAGGACTAAGTATGGGGGTGGCTCTCGTGGGATGATAATTTTACTTTTCCCACCATTTGCTAACATTCTTGTGAAGATTTTGCTATATATACAAATTGTTTTGTGGGTGGATCTTCAAATTTTCAAATTGTTGATATATGGGGAGTCTATTTTGAATGTTTCTCATATGCGTCAATCAGGTGAACAATTCCAATTCTTATTTCCTTGTCTTTTTCAAGTATTCCTCTTATTCTTTTTGCAATGGTTTGAAACATTGAGGACAATGTTTGATTTAAGTGTGGGGGTAGGGTATAATAAGAACAAAAATTGACGTATACAAAACTCCAACTTTTAGAGATTTTTGAAAAATTTAGAATAAACACTAGCCTTTCTAAGTAGATGGAATTTTTTCTTTACAATAAGGTATATATTGGCTGAGTTGGGATTAGGTGCCAACTAAATAACTTGTTTAGTGTTTATCCTCTATTGTTCAGAAATAACTATGAGTTGGAGTATCAGTTTATGTAATTTGTATATAATTTGTAGATTTTGATGCCTTTAGTTAAAAATAAATAATAGAAAATAGAAAAAAAATTTGCATGATAAACTTCAAAATCTAGAAACTTGAGCCTTCGGGATGACACTAGACAATATAAGTGGATGGAACCATCTTGGTTGTAGGAGTTGAGGAACCCATTAACTAAAAGGACATAGCTCAGGTATTAGAAATAACATGATAGTTGTTACCATATCTCGGAATCGTCACCATATCACCTTCTGTTTTTATTTTTGCAAACTTTTTGTTTCTGTAAGTGATTTGGTGGGTCACTAACATCGAATTGATATTACTGCTAGGATGAAATAGAGGATTGAGTTACTAAAAAAAAGACCATACCAATTAGATCAATCGGAATATATATATATAAAGACACTTGGATAGCAATATATGTGTGTTCTCCCTGTCTCCGTCGCCTAAACAAGCATGGAATGCAGGATCCATGGGAATTACCATGTAATCTGCTGACAAGAAGCATGCGCTTGGATCCAAAAGATCTAATCATGTTGTCAATTTAAAAAAAAAGTTATTATTATTATTGTTCAATTAATAAATCTACTGGTTGTTCCCTTGTATATGCCAGCCAAGTTGATCTAGAATTAGGATTATCGACCACTGGTTCCCTTGTATATGCTAGCTGAGTTGATATTTGAATTCAGACCAGTATCTCAATCCATTAGGATTCATAGGTTCATCTTGGAAGTGAACTTCAGACAGATATGGGAAACACCGTTCACTTTAGTCAACATCGCAACCATCTATCTCTATATCCATCTTCTTAATCTATTCATGTGTGGTTGTGGTTAGTTAGATTCCGAGTATTGTGGTTTGTTCAACTTTATGAGTAGATCTTTGTTTACTTATATATGAATTGGATTTGCATCAGGGTACTTCCTCCTGTAAACATTTTGGATTCGTTCATAGATTCTTCACAGGTAGTTGGAATTTGGAGTAAAAGGTTTTGTAGGTACACTTCTTGTAAACCTTCACGAGACTATAACTCGTCCACTAGGGACACTTAGGGGTTTAAAGGATTGTTACATTCGCTAAAAGTAACCGTAATCTCGACGAGACGGAGTTGTTGTATTAGTTTTATTTTTTTTGCTCGAGGACTAGCAAAGATTAAGTGTGGGGGAATTTGATAGGTGCCTAAAATACATCTTTTGAATGTCAATTTCTTATATTTTTCTTTACTATTTTCTCTTGTATTTTTGTATATTACGCTTCTTTTACATTTTTTAGGTGCTTTGGAGTCATGTGACAAGAAAGAAGGCAAATATGAGCTTAATACATTGGTCGGAGACATTGGGCGTCGGCAGAGTTGAAGTACAGGAGCACCATGGTTTTAAAGTTTCACATACAGGAAATTACTGGAGCACCAGACAACCAGTACTCGGGGCTGCAACTGAAATCTGTTTGAGAATTATTAAGGATGCACCTAGTCATGCTAAGGGCCACACGATTCTCGTTTATAATCAAATCTACAGACCAGGTCAATTTTTTATACACATTTAAGCCAAGGTTCTCCACTTCTCCTCACTGAGCCGAGAAGACGGATTTGCACCAAGTTCTCAACACCGGCAGAATCAAGGTCTCAATGGCTCGTTACAAACACAGAGCGAGGAAAGATCAGGTGGTACAAACTTTGGGTCTGTGTTGTGACCGAAAATTACAATCGAAAAACAGGGCGCATAACTTCTTACTGCCGTTAGTATTGAAGATGAATGAAGTAGATTCAAGGGTGACTGAGGAGTTTATAGAGAATCAAAAGATGGATTTGCATCGGATTGAAATTTGGTTTTGAATTCGTTTTGCTGCCAAGGAAAGTCAGTGAAGAACAAGTTACTGCCATTGAAAATCGATGATGGGTGGAGGAGATAAAGAATAGACATTGAGTTCTGAAATGACTAGGAGTTATAAATGTGTGTGTTGAATGTGAATTATTGGAGGGAAGGACTGATTTGTGCGGCTTCCATAATGTAGCCATTATCCAGTCATTCCCAGTTTGCCAGACGCACTACAACTGTTTGACAAAATGCCCGAGACAACAGTTTTGCACAAATTCAAGTTCAGAAGACAAGTGGATTGCACCAGCTAGCCAGCGGACTGATGGGTGGTTTGCCAGGTGATAAGAAGCAGCTGGAGCTATAATGTTTGGGTTAGTTCAGGCTCAAGTTCAGGACTTGATTTAAATATAGAAATACACGGCATATTGGGTGAGTTTGAGAAGGTCTTGTGTCTGTTTTGGCAGTGAGAAATCAGCAAGAAAATAACCAGTTGGAGCAGCACTCGACTGCACCATTCCCTGGTCAGTTATGAGTATTAGGGTTATGTACAAGGCAAGGTTGGTTGGCTAGGACTTATTTTAGAGTTATAGATAAGAAAGGGTAAGTTTCGGCCGAGAAGTCAGGGAAGATTCGGAGCTAAGATTAGCTGAGAAAATCTGTGGAAAAAATTGGTTCTGCTGCCGTTGAAAAGAGATGAATGGTTGAGATTCTGGAGAGGATTTAGAAGTCGAGATACTTTAGGAAGGATGGGTTCGAATTAGGTTTCACGATTGCAGGGAACTGGAAGCTATAAAAGCTCAAGGAAATAAGCTACAGAGGATATCATCTCATACCCCCTTCACCACTGTTCGTCTCCAACAGAGAGGAGCCTTGCTCCTCTCCAAAACCTCTCATATATCATCCTACATCTCCACCTGCATCTCAACTGCATATCTTTTCCATCTCCATCAGCATACCACCTGCATCTCCACCAGCATATCACCACCAATAACATCTCATATACCCCCTACATATCTCCATCAGCATACCAACATCAGCTCATACATCTACAACATCAACAACAACAGTTGCAGTCCATATACCCACCAGTTCACCTGCACCAGAACCTCCACGATCCATCACCAGTACCTTCATGCCACAACAGACTACAAGGCAGCCATATCAATAGCAAGTGACATCCATAGTTCTCGCATCCAGGCCATCACCACCACTACATCACTTCACAAGCTGGACACTTTGTGTCATTGGTTTGAATTGCTTTTTAGTTTTGTTTGTAGCTTGTTGTTTTGCTTTATTTGATTATGAACTCCAGTAGCTAAGCATCTTGATTAGGGACGATTTCGACGTCCGGAATATGAACTCGAAATGATATTTAAACTGCCTGTTTTCTTGCAACTATATTGTTATTGCTTATTCTCTACTATGCCAATAATGTTTAAGAATTATTTCCCAATTGTTTAAGTTGCAAATTGAATGGTTGTTTGATGATTCTATTGCTAGCTAAGACCTCTTCGACCCATAATTGTTTAGAGATTCTTAATACAAGTAGCGATATATGGATATTGACGATGGGATTTTGTTAAATATTCGTATGTATTGAATGACACTAGTAGATGAATCGAACTTTTGTATTGTCACTAGAAATAACCTATCTCACGAAGCTTAATGCACTTGATTAAGTCACACCTGGAGAGCGTACTTCTAAGAAACTTGATAAGTAGAATCTGGTAGTCGAGCGCTTCCGTGTCCGGTGAATTCTTGAGATTGCGGGATATTTGAGCGTACTAAATATTCTAGGGTTATTAGTAATTGGTGATTGCAGAAACATAGCTATATTGATAAGATTTTTGTTCTGTGGCTGAGAAAGAGTCCTTGAACATTCTTACCTTCATCGTTTGCATTTATTTGTTTTGCATTGTTCAGAAATTGAATTGACAACTTTAGCTCAACTCTCCCTTAGGAACGAACCTGCTTATCCGTATACTACTAGTTAGTTTAAAGAGAAGTAAGGAATTTATTTTTGCGAGTTCGACACCTTGTCATATGGTAGAACCGATCGTAACTTTGTTATGTATCTTGGTATAACAAATCACAATGCCTGACGTAAGATTTGGTATGATTAGTTTTTATTAATTGGTGTAACCGATTCTTAGTAATCACCATGAGATGGTATGATCGATATTTGTAATTGGTGTGACCGATCATAGAGTGTTGTGTAATCAATCCTTGTAATTGGTGTAACCGGTCCTAGTAATTGGTGTAACCGATCCTGGTAACTGGTGTGACCGATCACAAGCAATACCATGAGTATATTGTAACCGGTCCTTGTAATTGATGTAACCGATCCTGGTAACTGACGTAACCGGTCCTGGTAACTTGTGTGACCTATCACAAGTATTTCCATATTGAGGTATAACTGATCCTAGTGATTGGTAGAACTGATTGAACCCATGTATGTGATTTGATATTTGATCAATCACATAATAGTCTTGGAATACAGGTGAACCAATTCTAAACTTGTTTTGAAGTGTGGTATAACCGATTCCAAGAATGTAAATCCATGTAAATATGAATAATGATTTAAAGTGAAAAGATGTAAACATACTTTGAACACGTACATTAACTCTTATCATTTATTGTTCAAAGATATTCCTTAGTACTCAAGGAGATCCTGTGCCGAAATAAATTGAGAATCTTTTAATTAAGGTTTTTGGTTTTATATGCTTTAATTACCAGCAATTAAATGCATATCTCTAGAGAATAAAAATTAGTAATGTGCATTTACTAATTGGAGATTTTCTATTAAGAGATTTTGGAAATTTTGGACAAGCATTTATTGGACTTAGGAAAATCGAATTTTGCTATTCATTGCATATCTTGACAATATTTCCAGTTTTGGAAATTCCTTGGTGTCCAAACATCCTTGGTCTATAAATACCTAAGTTTGCATTTCTAGCAAACTATCCTAAGAGCCATGCAAACTTCATCTATTTGTTGTTTCTGATGGAGCCGTCTAATCGGAGAGAAAAGTATCCTAATTAGGTGAAATCTCTTATGATCGCTCGTTTAAAGACTTTTGTGGGATCAAGAAGCTCTACGAGTACCGTTGGTGGGAAACTAGATAATTGCAGTGCTATTAGTTTTCGATTGATTTGGTTGACTAACGGTTGTTGAAACTTTGATTGCACCTAGTTTGTTTGTTCTTGAGAATCTTCTCTTCTGATATAAGATTCACTCAAACTAGATCGAAGTATCGACGAGATCTTTATAACTATTTGTAGATCTTAAGACATCTTGTGATAATTTATTGTTCACAGACTCCGTTCTGTATGTGATTGATCACAAGAGATTCAAGTGGTGTTGTTCAAGTGTTTATTGAAGATTAAATAAGATTTGAAGACGAAGAAGATTTCTTATTAGTTCTCATATCTTTGGGTGTGCACAAACCTTGATCGGCTGGGATCCAACTAGAATCGGATTTATTCGATTGATTTTTTACGTGAAATTGGCATCACTTTATAGTTTCTTGTTGGAATCTATATCGATTGATTGCGAATCTAAACTTGACCACTTTGGTAGTTATTGTATATATTGATCTAACCAGGCAAAGGAGTTTATTAGATTAAACGGAAGAGCCTTTGCGTATGACTTGAGATATCTTTATCTTGAAAGAATCGAAAGAGTTGTTACCAAACAAATTTGTTGTTCCATTATTGTTTGGAACACGGTCCAAAGGAATTGTTCCAGTGCGTGCACTCATTGAAGTCGGAAGCGCAGAGATACTGAGGAAACTAAGTGAACTAGGGGTAGTTGCTTGGTCTCAACTATACGAAGTTGGTGTAGATTTTGTATAGCGGCTTAATTATGAGAGTATTCAATTCTTGACTAGGTCCCGAGGTTTTTCTGCATTTGCAGTTTTCTAGTTAACAAAATCTTGATGTGTCTTTTACTTTTCTATATCCGCAATTATAATTGTTTTATTATAATTAAAAGTAAAATACACAAACGTTAACTCCACAAATACTTGATACTGAACCTATAGAGTTTGGTTAAGTCCGAACCTATTATCAAGTATCATACTTCGTTGTTGTATTGTCTAGATCTTGTATCCATAGTCAATCACACAAGTTATCTTGTTGTCGTATTGTCTCGATCTCGTATCCATAGACGATCACACGAAGTGTGAACCGATTTGTTGTATTGTCTCGACTCAGTCTATATACAATCACTTTCAGTAGAGGACTTATAGGTGGATAAATAAAAGATTGTGGTGTATTTGGGTACCCTCGTCTTTTCATATTTTGGTACCCCAGTGTTTTCAGTAAATAAACAGATTGGTTCGTGTAGGGTTGTTTCTAAAATTAACAGAGTTTTAGTGAACATTGAATGAGTTTCTCTTTTTACTAGTTCAAAAGTTGATTTTCTAAATCCTGGAATTTCGGATCATTCGCCTATGGTGTGTTTTATTTTTGAATAAAGGCAACATGGCCCTCTACCATTCAGATTTTTTAATATCTTACTGAAGAGACATTTTTCCTTGACATTGTTAGAGAGGCTTGGAGAGGGAAAATAAAAGGAAATCCTATGTTGTTTTTTTGGTGTCTAAACTCAAGAAAGTAAAGCATGCTCTAAGTAAATAGATAAGATATAGATCTAATAACTTATCTGATGAATTTTGTAAAGCTACATATGTAATGAAAAATTCCCAAGCTAATGTTCAATTAACAACTCTTGGTGCTGCTACTGCTTATGTAGAAAGGAGAGTGGTAGGTGCTTATGCCAAGGATGTTAGACAAGAAGAAACAATGCTCAAGAAAACGTCTAGGGTGCAATGGATAGAATCAGGAGACTCAAACTCTTTATTTTTTTCATAATTCTTTAAAAGAAAGACGGTATCGTAACAATATCCTTATTCTTAAAGATTCAAATGGTAATGTGATTGATGAAGATAAAGAAATTGCTCTAGAATGTACCCAGTTTTTTGTTCAGATTTGTTTAAAAGAGATGATACTTCTACTTTTTCTGAGGATGTTGCTGCTTTTATTGATTATTTTAATCTGGTGAGTGTTGATGATGCTTATAGTTTGGTTTCTCCTATTACTAGTGATGAAATAGTCTATGCTTTATCTTGTATTGGCTCCAGTAAAGCTCCGGGTCCCGATGCCTTCTCGAGTCATTTTTTCAAGGTTTGCTGGTAGATTACTGAAGAAGATTTTGTGAAGGCCATTCAGAACCTTTTTTTCTAAATCGAAGCTGCCGGGGGAGGTAAACAACACTTTTCTTACCCTGGTTCCTAAATCTGATAATCCGACTGTTATTGCTGATTACTAACCTATTTCACGTTGTAGCGTTATTTATAAGTGTATATTAAAGATTATAGTTATTGTAATGAAAAGTGTGCTGAGGGGCCTTGTGAGTGCAAACCAATATGCTTTTATCTTCGGTAGGTCAATACAAGATAACATTATGCTTTCCCATGAAATAGTTCAACATTATCATAGAGAAACCGGCACTCCTAGATGTTCGCTTAAAATTGATATAAGGAAAGCTTATGACACATTTAATTGGAAAGCCATTTTGCACTGTTTAATTAGAATGGGCTTTGCTGCTCAGTTCATTGAATGGATTTATGTCTGTTTTTCTTCGGCTAAAATTTCGGTGCTTGTTAACGGTTCACTTTATGGATATTTCTTTGCAAGTAGAGGCCTTAGGCAAGGTTGTCCCTGTCACCTTACCTCTTTGTTATTGTTATGGAAGTTTTGAGTGTTTCTTTGAAACTTCAAGTTGATGTCGGTAGTTATGGTCTTCATTCTAGGTGTAGGTTGACAAATTTGACACACCTCTGTTTCGCCGATGATATTCTTATTTTTTTCAAGGGTTCTCTTGCTGCTGCTGAATCACTTAAACATGTTATATCTATGTCTAGTAAGATCTCGGGCCTTGAAATGAATAAGCAGAAGACAACACTTTTCTCTTATTCGGTTGATAATGGGTCACTATCTCAGATCTTGTTATGTCTGGATTGTAGTAGTAGTGCTCTACCTGTTCGCTATCTCAGTGTACCTTTATTATCTACTAGAATTTCTTATCAAGATTGTATACCTCTAATCTTTAAGGTCGTTAAAAGGGTGAAATCATAAAAATCTAAGTCACTAACTTATGCTGGGAGACTTCTTCTAATCAAAATTATGCTCACTGGTATGATATTTTTTTGGCAAAACCTGTTTTATTTTGCTGAAAAGGGCCATCATAGGACTGAATAGTATTTGTAAGAATTTCTTATGGGCTAGTGTAGACATGGGGAAAAAGTATCATCCTATGGCCGGGATATATTTTGTAGACATTTTCAAGAAGGCGGCTTAGCAGTGAGGAATATTGAAATTACTAATGCTGCTGCTAACCTTAGGCATGTGTGGGACTTGGTCAGTGGGAAGGAAAATATTTGGACTGATTGGGTTCATAAGAACCTTATTAAAACTAGATACTTTTGGACCATTAACATTCTACAGGAATCTTCGTGATTTTGGCGTTGAATTTTGGACCAGGAAGAGGTTGCTAGAAATCTTATCTTTCATGTGCTTGGTACTTGTAGTAGTGTTAAGTTTATCTCTGACTTATGACATCATTGTGGTAGTCTGAATAATGGGTGAGTAGTGTTATATTTGATGAGATTTGTCCCAACTCTAATTGCAAGGTGGATCATTTTATTAAGAATGCTCAGTGGAGTTTTCCTCAGTCTCAGTCCGTGGAGGTGCAAAATGTCAAATCTAAATTTCATATAGTTGAGTTCAATAAGGGTGAACAAGATATAATGGTTTGGAAGCCTAGCACTACTACGGCGTATACTATGAAATACTCTAACCAGGCTCTGGTTGGTGTTAGGAACTCTGTAAACTGGCATTGTTTGGTCTGGTTCAAATCCCATGTGCCAAGACATACTTTCATTGCTTGGTTAGGGTTCCATAAACGATTAAAGACAAGAGAAAAAATGGTGAAGTGGGTGATATTACAAGTGACTACTTGTCCTCTCTATAATGGCATTTCTGAGTTTGAAGATCATTTATTTCATGAATGCACTTATTCTGCTGGCATCTGGCAGGGAATTCTCCTCAAAATGGGACACTTTCGTAACTTGAGCAGTTGCTAGAAAGAAGAGATAGATTGGTGTGTTGCAGTCATTGTTGGAGAAGGCATGTTATTTAGAGTGAAGAAAATAGTCCTCAACTGTTATTGTATCATATTTGGAAGGAGAGGAATAACCGGGTTTTCTCAAGAGAATTTAGTTCTGCTGACCAAGTTGGTCATGCTATTATCAATGATGTGAAAATTAAGGTAATGTCTATGACGGGGAAGTTAAGGGACAGTCTTACTGCTAGATCCTTTGTGGAGAGATGATAGTTAAGTTGCAACTTTATCTTTATCACTGTGCAGTAATATACTTGGCTTCGTCCTGATACCGATGAAATCATGATCAATACTGACGGGTCCAAGAAAGATCATTCAGGGGTTTGGGGAGCTAATCTTAGGAATAGTGCTGGAGATCTTAGTGTCGTTGCAAAAGGGGGTGGCCCTCCCATTTTTGCAGCTGCTCATGAATTACAAGGGGTTGAAATGGGCTAACTCTTGCGAGAATAAGTTTTTTTTAAAAAAGGCTCATTTTGCCATTGATTCAATGTTGGTTTACTACATCTTGATGAGTAAGGAGGAAAAACCACCTTGGAAACTACTTCAAATTTGGCGAAGGGTAAATTTTCTTTGAAGTTTTAAAGATTTCTCATGTCTATCGCGAGACTAACAGAGCTGCTGATCTGTTGGCTGGTTATCATCCTCCTATCAGGATAGATGTGATAATTGAGGGTTTCTCTGCTGAGCTTCGACAGATTATTAAGGAAGACAAGGATGAGACACAATATAGACGTTTTTTTTAAAATATTTTTTAACCCTTAACCCTAGGTGTCTGATTAAAAAATAAATAATTTTTTTTAAAATATTTAGCGGTGAGGTTGTTTGTTTTATATAAATTGTAACCCATAAGGAATATGATATACCACCCCCCTTTGGTTAGTCTAATGGCAGAGATCGTTTACTGTATTGATTCTCTCCAAAACCTTTATGAACTGATAAAATCTGTGTGAACCGATTCTGATTTGAAAACTTTGATTCTTCTTAAGTTCTCGGATTTTTTTTTCCTCTAAAAGTTATTCTGTTTATTTCTCTTTTAAAATTTTCAGTTATTATGTTTATGGATAGCTAACTTTGTTTTGATTTGCAGCATCTGTGCTCCCCATGGGAAGCTTAATCAGTCGTGGTTTTGTAACAATTGTTCATTATCTTTTTCCTCTTCGGACAGTCGTGTCTTCTCTAAAAAACTCCATGAATAAAATGGGTAAGATGGAGAGAATCATCGTAGTCGCAACAGTCGTGCTTTTAGCAACTATCCTAAACAGTATGATAAACTTTACCTTATCTACACCGAACCCTTTTAGTTTATGTTCTCAGTTTAATGAATCTTCTGCAAGAAGAATCTTCATGGCTCTAAAACTCTTGCAAGAAGAAGAGGGTATTTTTGGGATTTTCAGTTCTTAAAAAGCGCATTTAGTGCAATTCAAAAAGTTTAAATTTCTTTCTCAAAATTCACATCCTTATTTTTAGCCGAGATTTTGTGAACTGTTTCAAAGAAAGGGTACAATTTTTTTAGGAAAAGTTTCTCCAAAAACGTCAAACACAATAACTCGTAAAAGATATGCCAATGTTCTTTTAGTTAATAATATTTCTAGTTATTTATTTGGCTATATCTTTGAATCCCCAATACCCATCAAGATATCCAATATAAAGCACTGTCAGAAAGCAGTATACAAGCATTCTCTAATCGTCATGGCTTAAAGTTCCCAATCACAACTAGCTACCATTACCAAAAAAATGCAAGGAGCAACAATCAGTAAGAAATTTTCCATGCCACCAAGGAGAACTCTCAACACGGTGGAAGAAATCAAAGTAGCAGCAACTAACTGGAGTAATAGCCTTATTGGGAAAATAATTGAAAAGGATCCACTGGACCTCAAAAAAATCAAAAAAGAACTTAGTGTGTCCTGGAGAATGTATAAAAAGTGGGAAATAAAATCAATGGAAACAAACCTATTTGTATTTAAGTTTTCTAAAGAGGGTGATGCAGCTGAGGTTTTGAAAGAAGCACCTTGGATTTTTTGGGCTATCTAATGATTCTCTGAGGGTATGATTCTACAAAGGATTTTACTAAGTATGATTTCACCCATCAAGTTTTTTGTGTGAAATCTGAAACTAGAGTATCTTGAAGATGGTATGATCGATAAAATATGTGGTGAAATTGGAAAGAGAATGGACGTAGATCCAGAAAATGCTAAACCTAAAGTGGGTAAGCTGCGGAAGGCTAATGTAGAGGTTGATATTACTCAACCACTGAAAAGAGGTACCTAGCTTCTTACGGGATCATTAGAAGAGTGCTGGGTGATTTATCATTATGAGAAACAACCAAGAAGGATCTGTCCCAAATGTTTTGTTATTCAACATAATGATGCGTTCTGTGAAGAATATGCGGAACAACATAGAACAGTGATAATGACGACAGAAAAATGGAACAAACATTATGAAGAGCATAAACATCTGATAGAAGGAATGGAAGAAACTCTCGGAGAGCAAATAATTGGAATGGAGGAGAGAAATGGTATTGGGCTTACTTTTGGTGCTGGGCCTAATGATTCTGAAGATGTTGAAGAGGACCTAAGAAGATTTTAAACGATCCAGACCGGATGAGTCAAATACTCATCTCTTGAAACCGATAGAAAATTCTCCTTCTGCTCATAAACTCCCAATCTCTTATGAAAACCCCCTTTATCAATCTCAGCCTCCCAACCAAATAGTTTCTCAAACCAATTTGAAGGGTAAAGCTTATCATACTACGCATAACAATGATTCTCAGATAGGTCGTGACATAATCATGGAAGGTATGGAGGAAGAGGAAAAGGATGGTGGATCGTCTGTTTGCTACTCAGCTTCTGGAGTTTTACAGATTGCTGCAAATCAGGTTAGTTTTCAAACAAATTTTGAGTATCCCATTTCTCTTGAGTGTTTTAATTTTACAAATTACAGTGTTGATTTCAGTTTAGATTGTGATTGTTTTTCTAGGGTTTAATTCTTGAAATTTGATTGTCTTTTTAGGAATTTAAATTCTCAGTTATATACTAAACTTAGGTTAATTGATTTGATTTTAAGATATAATTGCTTAAGATACTGCTTTGTTCTGGTTCCTAATACTGTGAGAACTTTCACTTTAAGTGGAAATTATCCTTGCTTTTTAGTCGAGAATTGCAATATGAAGGTACTAGCATGGAATGTGCAAGGGTTTGGAAATAAGTACACTAGGCAGCACTTAGGAGAGATTATTAGATCTAATGATCCTGATATTATCCTTTTAAGTGAAACCAAAACAATGGATAAAAAAATGTGCAGGTATATTTATAATTATAACTATATGAATTATCTGTATGTTAACCCTGTAGGTGCTTCTGGTGGCCTATTCCTTCTTTGGAAGGATGACATTCAATTATATTTAGTTGATAGGAATGTCAACTTTATATCTGTTCTAGTCAATATGGACTCTAGAAGTGGTCATACGTTGTTAAACTGCATGTATGGAGCCTTATCTGATGAGGGTTGGGATAATCAATGGGCCATCTAGAGAATTTATCCTATAGGTATCAATGTCCTTGGGTTGTCTTAGGGGACCTAAATTTTATTATTAGGCAAGAGAAGAAGGTTGGTGGCAACTTAATCTCCCAAAGTCAATTAGATGAAGTAAGAGCTCACATTGATCAGCTAGGACTCGTTGATCTTAATTTTATAGGCAATCCTTATACTTGGAGTAATCGTAAAAGTGGTGATGCTTTAATCTTAGAAAGATTGGATAGAGTTTTGGTAAACATTCCTTGGCTTGATTATTTCCCAACTGTTGTAGTCTATCACTTGAACAATGTGGGCAGTGATCATGTCCCTATCCTGCTTGTTAGTTCTAGGGAGGATAATCCAACTAGAAAGCCGCATAGGTTTAATAGGTGTTGGTTGAGTAATAGCTCATGTAAAGAGGCCATTTCTAGTAATTGGAGGACTGATGAAAATGTTTCTAAGGCTTTCAAACATGCAAAATGTTTGTACAATGTGAAGGTAGCTTTGAGGCAATAAAACTTAAATATTTTTGGTAATTTTCAGAGTTATATTAATGATATTCATCACCAAATTAATGTTGTTAAAATGAATTTGAATGTGGATAGTGCTACTGATCAACTTGTTAGACTAGAGGAGTCTCTAAAACACTGATATTCTGTTAAACAAGACTATTACATGCAAAGGGATAAAGAAAATATCCTGACTTTTGATGATAATAACACAAAATACTTTCATGATAAAGTAAAGTTTAGGAAAAAAAGAACACAAATTGAGTCCTTGAAAAAATAGTATGGGTATTTGGTTGACAGATAGAAACATGATTGCTACAGAACTTAGAGACCATTTTGGAAAAATAAGTAGAACCACTAATCCTCCAAGGTGCAATGACTTTCTTAAAGTCTTAACATCTTGTATCTCTGAAGAGGAGAATGATTTCCTTATCAATATCCCTACTGATGAGGAAATTAAAAATATCCTCTGGCAAATGCAGCCTTGGACCTATCCTGGGACGGATGGATACCCACATGGTTTCCACCAGCAGATGTGGGATATAGTGGGGACTGATACTATGAATATCAATATTCCACAGAGCACGTGTCACGGTTTTAGTGGTCGCACATAAGATAACTTTATAGCCCCCGCTATACACAAGAGTCTGAGGAGCAGTAGATCCCTTCTCAAATCTACTTTATCCCATCTCTAAGAAGCATACCTCGATGGCTAAGATGGTAAAGTAAAACCTAGTCTATAAAGAGGCAGCTGGCAAAGGGACAAAAGTAGATGACATATCTAATCAGCATTTAATGCGGTAATCCCTTATCTACACGCTTGACCAAGGAACGTGGAGAGAGATGAGATGGCAGAGTCTGACTGGCGAAGGCTCACGGTGAACAAAGGTACAATATGTACTGAGGCTGGGTAGTTCCCGAAGGAACGTGGGTCAGCTGAGGTGGCAGAGTCTGACTGGAGAAAGCATACGGTGAATGAAGGTACCATTTTTACGGAAGATATATCAGGGAACGATGGACCCACAGACAGCAAAGATATATCTGGGGCAGAAGGGGCTATAAATACCGAGCTTCACCAACAAACAAGGGAATTCAAGACCCAGGAGAGGAAGATCTAGTCTTAAGCTTATACCTCTTTAATGTTTAGAACTTAAGTATTTACTTTAACTTGAGTTCTCTCTATTACTTTGGAAAGCATTTAAGATCTTTGTAACCACTACAACTTAATACAAACACTCATTACCCTGTGGACGTAAACAAAAGTCGAACCACGTAATCTCTTGTGTCTCATGATAACTTAGCAGCATTTACCTTACATTTGTGTTCTTCGTTATTATTGTGATCTTGAGTATCTTTTATTACTTAGCATTATCAGTTCAACTGAGATATCAATACTACTTAGTATCAGATTCTCTGAGCTGTACACATTACATAGACTATGGGAAAATTAGTAGTCACAGTTTGACGCTAGAAGGATTTGCTCACCATCTTGAGTTTTTACGTTCCTTTATTTTCTATTTACTTGCACACCTTCTTTGATGAAGGGATCTGAGAATAGCAAGGGTGAATCTCACTTTCTAGTGATTCGTTCATCTGATTGTTTATGAAAGTTCTTGGAGTTCATAGCCTCAAAAGACTTGCAACCTTATAGATCTACAAAGTCTGTCTCAAAAACGCGTTCAAAAAACGTTAAAGCTTTTGTTTTGTACTAAACAATCTTTTCCGACAAAGTATCCTCTGGATCTGGGTACCTCTGAGCACTAGGGAATCTCAATGAGAATTTAAGGAGAATAAATCTTACAAAACATTTAATAGCCTCTTATCTTGGTGGATCTGACATCCCTTTTCAATTGTTTTCAACATTTAATGTTGTTTTTTCCAAGGGTGTCATAAGAAATTAAATACCTATCTTTTCAAAACGTCATTTTAGTACTTTTTCTGAAAAAGCTGCTTAGCCATCTTCTGTGTCAAAGCATTAATTGCTAGTTTTAACGAAGGCACCCAAGTACCAAATTTTGCCATTTTTATGTGAACTCAGGATTACAAAAGCCGAAGTCATGCAGAAACCAAGCGATGTACCAACAAGTTCACGACCTGCTGTTAGAAGAGGAAGATCACAAAACCTGTCTCGAACGAATCAAAGGAGTGAAGCAGAGAACAGATAAAGTGAGATAGAAAGACGAACAGATGCTACCAAACCACCTACTCCTGCTGAAGGGATAGGGCAAACATCGGGAGCACAACCAATTTATGGCATGCCATTACCGGAACGTCTCCATGTTATGAAGCCACCTACGGCTAACGAGGGTTGACCAGAACCTTAGCTCCTACGTGACGAGGGTTAGGAAACCTGACTCCAATCCAGCTGGATCCTGATGCTCCGGTAATAGAAGAAAGAGTGGATGACTTTGAGGATCCGGCTGACAGCACTCCTCAGGGTGGTGGAATTCACAATGAAGAACAAATGGCAGTGCGGGTAGCATCTCTGCTACTATGTAACAAGGAGCACAAGGATGCAATACAATATGGCTTAGGAAAACCAGAACCTGAAAGATATGCTGGATGTACTGATCGAAGGTTCCCAAACTCACCCTCCGTTGAAGAGGCGTGAGCAGGGAGACATCTCAGGAAGACAAAGGGGGGATCTTAACCCACCAAAGGCTAACCCACCAGGGGGAGCAAGGAGAACACATAACGATCCAAATGAAGTGGATCCAACTTACAAACCCTCTTATGATGAGGAATTTTCCAAAGATGCTCACAATGTGAACATGGTCATGGAGCAAATGGAGAAGATGCGGAAAGAAATACAAGGATTGAAAACTGGCCATATAGGCGCAAGGTTAGAGGAGGTACTCCAGGAAGCAACAACATCTCCGCTATCCTTTAGCATTTTGAGGGAGCTTATCCCTGCGAAATGCCCGGTACCTACGTTTCAGGCATACAATGGTACCTCGGATCCCGCAGCCCACCTATGGTACTACACTCGTGTCCTTGCCCATTAGGAAAGAGATGAGGTAGTACTTAGTAGGTACTTCCCCTCAAGCTTGACGGGATCAGCATTGGCGTGGTACGATAACTTACCAGCAAACTCGATTGACTCTTTTGAGCAATTATCTACGGTGTTATTGGAAACATACATGTATAACAAATCTACGAAGGAAGGGTTAGATAGGCTATTTGCTTTAGCTATCGGACCCTGGGAAACATTGATGCAATACACAGACAGGTGGCAAAATACGTGCCAAGATATCGGTAAAGTCAATCCAGAGATTAGCATTAATTGCTATATGTACGGACTTGATAGAACCTCAGCTATCTTTGTGGTACTTCACAACCGAGCCCTTGATTTCGAAAGAGAGCTTCGGGTTGTCCAGGATCGCTACATCAGACTTGAAGAAATCCAGAAGGACAACCCCAGAGCGCAAACCAAAGCAACAACAGCTCCGCAGCGAACCAACTCTCTGGAACCAATTCCGGAGATACCTAAGAGACAAAACGAAGCCGGGGCAGAACCAACTCTCGGGATAAAAGATCAAAATATGGAGATAGCAAAGAAAAAGGAAGGGGGGACTTTGTAAAAAAATTCTACACAAAGCTAAACACAACCTTCTCCCACATTCTAAGCAAGGAGCGAAATCGGGCTTTCCCTACCCGAACACTAGGGGAAAGCAGCCGGATAAAACAAAGGATGCTAAGGAGTACTGTGCATACCACCAGTACTACGGGCATACAAATGACACATGCTACCACCTGAGGAACACAATTCAGAGATTCATATACGAAGGAAAATTCATGGAGTATGTGCAAATACAACCTGCTGACACTGAGGTAGCCCCCAAGAAAAGGGTGGAGTTACCACAAGATGGAAAATACATTAACATGATCACATTCTCAAACGGAGGCCAGGAGGAGCTACTCGAAGATATCCTCGAGCTAGCTCAAAATAGAAGAAAACTAGAAGCCCACGAGGTATTCAAGCTAAGTGGACCACCAACTAGCACTTGGGAAGAATGGATGGCTATGCAATTAACATTCTCAACAAGAGACGTCAACCAGGAAGTCGAGATGCACAACGATCCACTTGTGATCACCCACGGATGGAATGTTACGACGGTCCTCATTGATGGGGGCAGCTCGTTAAATATGTTGTTCTACGAACCTTACTTACGTATGGGTTTAACAGTTGAGAAAATGGATTTATCCACTTGCACAATCTACGGTTTCAATGGAGCAGTATCTAGATCAAAGGGAGAAATGATCTTGCAGGTACGCGCAGGACCCTTAGTAACCAATACAAGGTTTTGTGTTGTTGAGGCACCTTCGCCCTACAATGTCATTATGGGACGACTTCGACCTATCATCAGTATCTTCGATTCCCAACACCCAGGGGTGAAATGGAAATCCAAGGAGATCAACAAGACGCAAGGCTATGCAATCTAGCAGAGGTCAGACTCAACGAAGAAAGAGTTGCTTCACAGCAAAATGAAAGGAAAAGACGAAGGGAGAATGCTAACGAAGTAAAGAATGGAGACTTCAAAGTCCCCGAAGCCCCCCCGGCTTAGGAAGCAAGTACTTCCGCCACTCCGGTAGCAGACACTTCTGCTAAATGACAATTACAGAAATGCACTCCTCTACACCCTCAGAAACCAACCTTCTCGCCGGTGGAGCCAATAAAGAAAATCAACATTGGAACGGAGAAGGAGCCAAAGATGATCACCATCGGATTTTTGCTAAAAGAGGATGAGGAGGTGCAACTACAGAAACTACTAACATAATACGCAGATATATTCGCATGGTTAATGGAAGACATGCCAGGAATTGACCCGAACTTGGTCTCCCACCACCTTCGGATCAAACCAAAAATTGCACCATTCAAACAGCGTTTCCGCAAAGTGGCGAATATTTACCAGGAGGCAGTAGAAAAGGAGGTAAAAAAACTTCTAGCAGCAGGATTCATACGAGAAGTAAAATATCCCACGTGGATATCCAACATGGTGATTGTGCATAAGAAGAACGGAGGCGTGCGTATCTGCATCGACTTTAACAATCTCAACAAAGCATGCCCAAAGGATAGCTACCCGCTACCCAATATTGACCAACTAGTCAATGCAACCGAAGGTCACCAGAGGCTATCCTTCATGGATGGTTACTCCGGTTACAACCAAATCGTACTTGCAGAGGAAGATCAGAAGCATACTGTGTTCTTTACCTCACGAGGCTTGTATTGCTATACAAGGATGCCTTTTGGACTAAAGAACGCGGGGGCAACATATCGGAGATTGGTAGACAAAATCTTTAAGCCATGGATAGGAAAGATACTAGAAGTCTACGTGGACGACATGCTTGTCAAAAGCAAGGAAGCAGAAAATCACCTATCAGACCTAAAGGAGATATCCGAAGCCATGAGAAGCTTTCACATGAAAGTCAATCCGGAGAAATGTACGTTCGGAGTAACCTCAGGAAAATTCCTAGGGTACTTGGTAACTAAGAGAGGAATAAAAGTAGACCCCGAAAGGGCAGAGAAATAATGGAGATGCCATCTCCAAAAACGTTGAAAAGAGTACAAAAACTAAATGTAATCTTAGCCTCCATGGGGAGATTCATAGCAAGGTCATCGGACAAATGCAAAACATTCTTCGATACACTAAGGAAAGGAAGCAGGTTCATGTGGACCATGGAATGCAAACAAGCTTTCCAAAAAATCAAGGAGTACTTGGCCTCTGTACCTATCTTACAGAAACCGAAGACAGGTGAGGTACTCACTCTCTACTTAACAGCAACAAGCTACGCCGTAAGAGCAGTGTTGGTGCGAGTCCAAGGGCGAGGAGAAAAACCCATCTATTACATCAGCAAGACACTCAGTTCAGCAGAGCGTAACTATACCAAGGTGGAGCAACTCATATATGCCTTAGTAGTGGCAACACAAAAACTAAGGATATATTTTGACGCACATACCATCCGAGTCTTCACAAAGGCTCAGATAGATCAAATTCTCGATATCACGGAGAAAATAGGAAGGGTGGCAAAATGGAATGCCACGATCAAACAATTCCAAATAATTTTCGAAACAAGGAAAGCCGAGAAATCACAAATCTCGGCAGACTTACCTCTCAGCGACGAAGCAGAAATAGATGACATCCCAAGAATAGAGGAAGATAAGCAAGATCCAGAGGACTTGCTGGCACCTCAGAAATTCACAAAGGTGGGAAATATTCGTAGATGGCTCCTCCAACAAAGAAGGCGCAGGCATAGGGATTGTGATAACAACCCCTACGGGAGACCGACTCATCTACGTATTCAGGTTGGAATTTGAGCAATATACCAACAATTTCATAGAATACGAGGCGGTCATACATGGTTTGCGTTTGGCACGGAAGCTGGGCCTATCAGATGTTCGGTTGACTAGTGACTCTCAGTTGGCCATTAGACAAATCGAACTCAAGTACCAAACTTTGGAACCGGTGCTATCTTCGTACCTGAAGCTAGCTCAGGAATACGCATCCAAAATAAGCAACATAGCATTCAGACATGTATGCCGAAAGGACAACAGACACGCAGATGCCTTAGCATTTATATCCTCTATGTTAAGGGATAGAAACACCACTGCCGTGCAAATTGGAAGGATATACGAACCTTCGATAGAAGGACCAATCTCAGGCGCTGAGGAAATGAAAGAATCAGACGAAGAAACGAAAGAGTCTGACGAAGATCAATCCATGCTAGATGAAGGCAACGGAAACGAAGCTGTTAGAGCACTGCTCGGTCGAACTCGCAAG
The DNA here is from genome assembly GCA_023531105.1 of Papaver atlanticum. Classification (NCBI taxonomy): domain Eukaryota; kingdom Viridiplantae; phylum Streptophyta; class Magnoliopsida; order Ranunculales; family Papaveraceae; genus Papaver; species Papaver atlanticum. Next base: position 1,693,047 of record JAJJMB010017781.1, on the reverse strand, counting down.
CGTTGCTATCTCAAGCTTGTTTGTCAAGTTTAGTTGCCAAAACTATAAGTCTTGATTTCTAGTCTACTTATAGCTAAGTCTCGAACTAGGATAGTAAGTGTAGTTGAGCTCTAGACTCCACGGCATTCATCATGCAAAGACGAAGAACTACTCAAGGAACTGGTGGATCTTCATCGACAAAAATTTATGTGGAGAGATAGTAAGTGTAGTTGAGCTCTAGACTCCACGACGTTCATCATGCAAAGATGAAGAACTACTCAAGGAACTGGTGGATCTTCATCGACAAAAAGGTATGTGAAGACTTGAACTTATCTATCACTCAAAAGTCTATCTATTCTATCTCCTATCTTGAGACAAAAGTCGTATTGCTATATAGACTTCGATTATACACATTTGCTATTTCGAGCTGAGTTTATCTCGCTTATCTATTTCTCGAAATATGTGTTGGTAAGCTTTCGCTTCGGCCAAGTTCATCTTTACTCGTGATGAAAGTCATGTTGAACATTTCAATTTCTTGAAAATCGCTTTGATGAAATGAGAGTTTATAATATATAACCTTGAATGGATATAAACATTGTATGTGAACTCATACTTGTGTAAGTCCAAAATCCTTGAACCAAAGTATGCGTACTTTACTGGTTTAGGATGTCCGGAGCTAAGTCCGCGTACCCGTATGCGTACTGCCGGAAGTTCACATCCCGTGAATTTCTGCTGAAGTTTGTGAACTGAAAACAAGCTCAATCCGGGTACTTAAGTATGCGTACCGGTATGCGTACTTGAGTGGGTTATTTTCTAAAAACGGTTTATTCGTGAACTAAGACATTTATAAATTAAGGAATGCATATTTGCAAACCGTGGCTATAATGTTCATGAATCGATTCGAGTGAATCAAAATCGTTTTTGTTTCGATTATGTCTTGTATACTTCTATGAGATCTAAGCAATTGAATAACTCTTTAACTAGTTCATTTGAGTCACTTGAACTAGTTATGGTGAAGATGAATAAGGTTGATATGAAAGTGCTCATATGGCTAACTATTTGTTAACTATTGTTGAACCAACTAGGTGTACACGTTTAGGTATGGTTACCCAAACCTAAATGAACGTGCATTTCATTTGTGTATGACAAGCTAAGTTTGATCTAACGGTTGAAAGATATTAGCTTGAATCTAATCAGGTTTTCATTTAACGGTGAATATTGAATGCTTTGTTACCAAGGTAACTTAGATTGCAAACCCTGATTTAGAGACTATATAAAGGAAAACTCTAGTAACTGGGAAACCTAATCCCCACACCTCCTGTGTGATACTAGTTGTCTAAGCTAGAATCGATTCTCCTTTAACCTTAGGTTTTTCTCGAGACCCTATAGGTTAATGACTTGAAGACTTCATTGGGATTGTGAAGCCAGACCCAACTATTTTCTCTATAGTTGCGTGATATGATCTTGCTGTTTCTATCGTATTTGAGTACAATCGTAAGATTGGCTTGAGATTAATTTCTTCGATAGGTAAGATAGAAAAGTAGTCACAAACATCTTCGTCTCATCGTTTGTGATTCCGCAATATCTTGTTTCGCTAGTCGATTAAGATAATTCTAGGCTGTTCTTCGGGAGTATAAATCCGGGTTATCGATTGGTTCATGTTCACCTTGATTTATCAAAAGATGGAACAAAACTCATAGGTATTTCTGTGGGATACATATTTATCTATTCCTGATGACTTTTTTGTGTGAGACAAATTTATTTATTAAAGTCTCCGACTTTGGGTCGTAGCAACTCTTAGTTGTGGGTGAGATCAGCTAAGGGAATCAAGTGCGTAGTATCCTGCTGGGATCAGAGACGTAAGGAGCGCAACTATACCTTGGATCAGTGTGAGATTGATTGGGGTTCAACTACAGTCCAGATCGAAGTTAGTTTGTAGTAGGCTAGTGTCTGTAGCGGCTTAATACAATGTGTGTTCAATCTGGACTAGGTCCCGGGGGTTTTATGCATTTGCAGTTTCCTCGTTAACAAAACTTATGGTGTCTGTGTTATTTCTTTTCCGCATTATATTTTGTTATATAATTGAAATATCACAGGTTGTGCGTTGTATCGATCAATTGGTAAATCCAATCTTTGGTTGTTGATTGAAATTGATTGATCCTTGAACATTGGTCTTTGGTACCGTTCAAGTTGTTTCTCTTGTATTCAATCAGGCTCGCAGATTTCTATTTGTTTGAGTGAGGATTGAATCGAGAAAGTGAGATATAACTCTTTGATATACTTTTTATTAAGATTGAGTATGACTGTCTAGTTGATTCTATTAAAAGTATATTGGAGTTAGTCCATACAGATTGCTAAGCGAAATATTGGGTGAGGTTGTTGTACCCCCACTTTTTCAGAAGCAGAAGATGATTGGAGTATTCTAATCCACCAGTACCTTGACAAAGGTACATTACCAGCCGACATTAAAGAAGCTCGGAAACTCAAGTCAAAAGCAGCAATGTACAACCTTCGTGATGGAATACTGTGTAGGAGGTCATTTCTCGGACCCCTAATGCGGTGCCTATCACGAACCGAAGGAAGGATAATACTCTATGATATACACAACGGAGATGCTGGCAACCATAGCGGAAGAAGGTCCTTGGCGGTTAAAGCCAAAATGAAAGGGTACTACTGGCTAAGCATGGACGAAGATTCAAAGAACGTGGCTAAGCGATGTGAAAGATGCCAACGCTTCTCCAAGAAAATCAAAGCACCAGCAACGGAGCTTAACTCGGTTATCAACCCTTGGTAATTTGTCAAATGGGGGTTGATATAGTTGGACCTCTGATAGAGGGAACATCGAAAAGAAAATATCTTATCGTAGCTACGGATTACTTCACCAAGTGGGTGGAAGCAAATCCTTTGGAGAGAATTAGAGACACCGATGTCTTAAAATTCTTGTTTGAGAAAATCATATGTAGGTTTGGGATACCAGCCGCCATAGTCTCAGACAATGGCAAACAGCTGCAAGGGAAGAATATCGATATGTTGTTCGATACCTTCAACATTCAGAAGAACAAGTCAACTCCAATATATCCTAAGAGCAATGGACAAGCGGAGGCGACCAACAAAACTATAGCAATGAACTTAAAGAAGAAGCTAGGTGTATACAAAAGGAGGTGGTGCGAACAGCTACACAACGTCCTATGGGCCTATCGAACTACAAGAAGATCAGCTATGGGGGAAACTCCATTCTTGTTGACCTACGGAGCTGAAGCATTCATCCCAACGGAGGTTATACTTCCAACAACAAAAACGGAGGCTTGGGAGAAAAATCTAACAATAGACTTGATGTTAGAAAAGCTGGATGACCTTGAAAAAAGAAGAGAGGTATCCCTACAAAAGATGGTAAATTACCAACGAAGGCTAGCTCGGGAATACAACAAAAGGGTCATCCCTCGGAACTTTGTGGCTGAGGAATACGTACTGCGTCAGATACCACCATATCAAAGGAAGAAGGAGTGGGGAAAGCTAGCTCCAACATGGGACGGGCCTTACATCATACACGACATCGCCGAAAAAGGGTCTTACTACCTAAGAACCCTAAAAGGAGAAGTGCTACAGCACCCTTGGAATGCGATGTACCTAAAAAAGTACACCCATAAGAATGGTGATTAATCAGGAGAAAGAAGGAATAAACAATAGCCCACAATGTTCTATCCCTGAAAAAAGGTATTATAAACTTTACTAATCAGTGAAAGAAGCTTTTACTAAAAAATTAGCTTTAATTGATAAAATTGGGTTAGAATAGACACCCTCCGTCAGGAGTGACGATGAGGCGAGGCAAGGCATAACTGCGCATATGTCAATCTCGGATCCTCGGGGCGACGGCTCCTTCCATGAGGCATAAGAAAAGATAAGATATCCCCTATAGAGATACCATGTCGAAGTAAAGCAGCCTTCGCGCTGAACGCGTAGGGTTATAGGAAAATTATTACCCACGTAGGGACCTTCGCCACCATGATACCTTCTGGCCAAAGGATATCCTGGTAGGACGTTGAATGTTCCACCAAAGGTTAAGCATACCTTAGCACCTTGTGATAACTTGATTATGCGACCGGTTAGACACATTACATCTAAACGAAATATTCATGCAGTAACATAGGTGAAATAATAATTTTACCAAAACGTACCTAACATTTCTTTAAAGTTGCATGACAGATAACAAAGGTTCAAACCACCATAAAGCATTGTTTCAAAGAAAGGAGACATCTCAGCTAAAGGAGATACCTCAGCCGAGGATACAAACAACAAAGAGGAGTTTACATAAACAAGGTTCGAAATAATAGAATCAAGGACAAAGAAGATGAGGAAAGACAACTTTGTCAGCTTAGCGTTCAGCTTCAGCAAAGGCATCATTGATGTAATCAATAGCCGAGCGCTCGAATTACACCTTCATTTGGGAGGACTGAGCCTCCAAGTCAGAGGTTGATTTCCGATAAAGCTCCATCATCTGAGCACTGAGATGGTCATTAGCCTGCTGAAGTGACTCAGCTTTGAACTTTGCAGCAGCATCAAACTGACGAGTTATCTCCAATGAAGATACTTTTCTCTCAAGATGGCTGACCTTAGCATTAATACCTACAAGATGCTCCTGTAGACCTGCGGATATACAGAATATGAGTAAAAAACAAAAACAATTTGGGGTACGAAGGGTGCTACGGAGATAATAAGACCCTAAGCTACCTCCGGCATGGCCAAGGGAATCCTCTAAACTATGCTGGGCCTCGGCAAGGTCTTCCTCGGCAGCGTTAAGATCCTCTACCAGAGTATCATGTTCGGTCCGGAGATCTTCAACATCTATCCAGAGCGAAGCATTCTCGGAGGATAAGACCTGGTAAACATTCTCTAACTCTTCTAATCTCTTTACCATAGACGCATGGGACATGGAAGAGGGCCTTGAAGAAGCCTCACTAAGTTTGTTCTTAAGAGAGCAGACCTCAGAGGACAATACGTTACGTTCGGAAGTAATCTTAGCTAAGGAAGCGCAGCCATCTTCAAAATCTTCATGATACTTTTTGCGGATAATCTCTTGAGCTGAGAGGCGTTTTTCAACTAAGGCAATATCCTCCTTTTGCTTTAAAATGAGATCCTCTTTCCACCTGAGGGTTTCGTCACATTCTTTTCGAAGCAAAGCCATCTTCTTCACAAGATCTGAGTTATGAGCAGACTCAAGGGAGATTTGGGCCTCATTATGAACAGTCACGTTTATTAACCTATCAGACTTCTTCTGATAGTACCAAACATCGAAGGTCAACTTGGCCACTTGCTTCCGAAGATGTCTAAGCTCACAGGAGCTACCAGCTGGAAGGCGTAGGTTCTCTTAGGACTATGCTACCAGACAAAAATAAAAGCAAAGCTAAAAGGGAGAAGGAACGAACCTATGACTTTGGAGGATTCATCAGCCAAAGCGGAGTCGGCGGCCTTACGTCCATCCTCAGCAACCTAAGCAGCGTTATTGGCTTTCTCAAGAGCTAGAAAACAAGCTTATAATGACCTCTGAGTCTTCCTCAGCTCGCTCTACAACAAAGGTACCTTGGCGGCAGAAGCAGCGTCACCGGAAGAAGGCTGTTGTGCGCTAACAAAAGCATAATATTGGTGAGCACGCTCCAATAGAGCACTCAAGTGAGTACACTTAGCCCTATAAAACTTGAATAAGGTGCATCCAACATCGATTTGTTTGGAAAGCTGCAAACAACGAAGCATAAGAACAAACGAAGGTTCTAAACAATGCACAAAACGATAAAGGAAAAATCCACTTACCGAAAACAAGGAAAAACGAGGAAGGAAATCCGCGTAGGTATCCATGAAAGCCTCCATCTCCTGGATGCTACCCCTGCGGATTTCACCAAAGCTCTGACTGGAACCAAGGCAGTCTAGATCGAAGAATAGGTCCTTGGCCACTTGATACTGAGTAGTGAAAGTATCCAATCTTGAAGTAACCTCTAAAGAATCAGTCAGCTGATAACGATCAACCTCAGCAGAAAAGGGACCCTTTGAATCCCGAAGTATGGCTTCGAGGATGGCATCGTCAGAGCTCCCAAGGCTCAAGTTCTCAGGTAACTTACCCTTCTTAATATCAGTAAAAACCCCACCAGTCGCTTGAGAGTGAGCATGGGGCACAAGTACTGAATCCTCACCACGACGAAGAGATGGCATGGTGGATGAGTTGGGAACATAATAAAATGCTTGACTAGAGGTGCCGTCCAAGTCCATGTCACCAGCAGAAGGAAGATTACCTAGTACGGTCCAATCTGGTGACGAAGGTGGTGGCCCAACAACCTTGCTAACGGGGACAGTAGAGACAGACTGAGCACTTTCCAATGAAGTGGGCGTAGCATTGAAGGAGAAGCTGGCAAGTGAAATCACAACCTTCTTCTTCGGTTGAGAGTCTGAGCTACTGACCCTTATAGTAGGGGCTACACCCTTCGCAAACGAACCACTCGAATGGAGCGAAGTGGCAGGAGAAGACAGAAGTCCCTTAGAAGATAACACCATAGCACTAGTGGAAACCGAAGCAACATGATGTGTGTCACTAGGAGCAGGAAACACGAGTACCTTCGGCAGCGAAGCAGGAGTTACAACTTGGGTACTAACTTGACCCTCCAGAGAAGAGCCGCCATCAACTTGAAGGTTATCACCTTCCACAGAACCAGCACGAATGGGACTAGGACTATTCTTCGAAAAATCTTCATCAGTATCATCTAAGTGGGGACTAAGGGCAATATCCTCAACATCCTCCATGTCCTCATCATCCGGCTCTTCCTTAACAGCCTTAGGATCCTCATCGTATTCTTCAATATTAATCACAACCTTCAACTTTCCTTTCCTATTGGAAGACTACAGAACAACACATGCGCAAGCTAAGGATCAGGGGCAAAATACTAAGGATCTATGGACACTAAGGTAGGGTTATGATCCTTACCTCCGCAGGTGTTGGCCTATTTTCTTTAATCGAAGCCTTCATTTTCCTTGTACTGGTAGCTACGGAGTTACCAGCAGTGCCCGGAGCAGTCCCAGCAGAAGAAGTAGGGGCAGGCTACAAAATAAGTATCAAAGATACTTAGCAAAAGGCCACAAAACAAAGAGGAAAAAGTAAAAAAAATCTATAACAAACGAAGCCTACCTCGTCAGGAGTGGAAGGGTTGAAGACCCAAGGACGATATCCATCATACTGGGGAGGAAAAGACGAAGCTGAACGAGGGACGTTGGGATCTGCAGTAGTAAATCCGCAAGGCCAGGGAGCCACCACACGAAGAGGAGTACGCGCCCAACGATTATCATGGTCCATACGAATGCGATCAGACTTTGGAAAGAAAATCTTAGCAGAGTAGGGGATGACAATCAACCCTGTCTTGTCAATCTCCTCCAACAAACTAAGGCTATTACCTTCCCTAATCTGCTTGGCAGTAACGTGGATGCGGCGTGGACCAACACTCCAAGGAAGAAGATTGCTCTTCTGAATGGCGTCAGCATACATAGCGTTGAAGTTAATAGAGTATAATCCTCTTGCTTAGACCTCCTAGGAGCAAAAGGGTCATAAGACTTCAGAGTAGTCTTACCCTTGCTACGGTACTAACTCTCACGAAGGGCACGCCAATAGTTACCAGTATATTGCATGACCCTTTGGACCTGAGTTTTGTTCACCGGGTCATCCCTAGTGGACAGAACATCATAGTAGAAGGGATCCTTTCTACTATACAAAGGTAGGAGCATACCTGCGTCCAACTGGCCAACACTAATCAGCAAATTGTTCTCATCATAAGGGAAGCTCCGGATCAGAGATTCAGTGAGAACATAAGGGCCATCAACAAAGGAGATTTCAAACTTATGCAGGCGGAAAGACTTGGAGATCTCAGCCAAAGAGTCCGACTGGAGAAAGCATATGGTGAACGAAGGTACCATTTGTACGGAAGATATATCAGGGAACGATGGACCCAAAGACAACAAATATATATCTGGAGCAGAAGGGGCTATAAAGCTTCACCAACAAACAAGGGAATTCAAGACCTAGGAGAGGAAGATCTAGTCTTAAGCTTATACCTCTTTAATGTTTAGAACTTAAGTATTTACTTTAACTTGAGTTCTATCTATTACTTTGGGAAGCATTTAAGATCTTTGTAACCACTACAACTTAATACAAACAATCACTCATTACCCCGTGGACGTAGACAAAAGTCAAACCACGTAATCTCTTGTGTCTCATGATAAATTAGAGGCATTTACCTTACATTTGTGTTCTTCGTTATTATTGTGATCTTGGGTATCTTTTATTACTTAGCATTATCAGTGCAACTGAGATATCAATACTACTTAGTATTAGATTCTCTGAGCTGTACACATTACGTAGACTATGGGAGAATTAGTAGTCACGGATACAATAGCTATGGTTAAGAGCTTCTTTAACTCAGGGTATCTTTTGAAACAATTGAATCATAACTTTGTGTATTTAATTCCTAAAAATGATTGCCCTAAAACTGCTGCAGATTATAAACCTATAAGTATGAGCAATGTGAGTTATAAGATAATATCTAAACTCCTAGCCAGTAGACTTAAGACCGTTATGGACAAATTCATTAGTACTTATCAGGCTTCTTTCTTGTCTAGGCAGATAACTGATAATATAGTGATAGCCCATGAAATGGTTGATACCATGAAGAAAAATAGATCACAAGCTGGTCTTATGACCATTAAGTTAGACATGTCAAAGGCTTTTGACAGAATCGAGTGGCAGTTTCTGCTTGATATTTTGAAACAGTTAGGCTTTCATGATCATTGGTGCAGGTTGATTGAACAATGCATAACTACGGTTTCCACATCCATACTCCTCAATGGATCTCCAGGTGAAGTTTATTATCTACAAGGGGTCTTAGACAGGGAGACCCCTTGTCACCCTATCTTTTTATAATTTGTATAGTTGTCTAAAATGCTTATAGATGCTGAGAGTAAGAATGAGATCCAGGGAATTAAGGTAACAAAGGATGCCCCATCTGTGAGTCACCTGTTTTTTGTAGATGACTTGTTAGTCTTTACTAAGGCTAGTATAAAGAGTGCTAGGAATCTTGATAACATGTTAAGCCTGTTTAGCAAGTATTCTGGCCATGCTATTAACTTTGAGAAATCAGGAATAACTTTTAGTCCAAAAACTGATCCTAGACTAAGTTGCAGATTGAAAACATTTTGAATATTAAGAAATTATGACTTCAAGATAAATACCTAGGAGTACCTTTGTTAATCCATAGAAATAAGGTGGAAACTTTCAGCCACTTAAATGATAACTGTGAGAAAAGATTAGCTTCATGTAAAGGGAAACATCTTAAACCGCCATGAAGAACTGTTCTAATTCAATCTACTTTGGGTACTCTAGCTTCACATCACCTTGCAGTGTTTCCTATGCTAAGAGGATAACAGACAGACTAGATGCCACTCAAAGGAGATTTTGGTGGAATAAAAAAGGTAATGGTAAGGGTGGGTATTTTAGGAAATGGGATAATGCCACTAAGCCTATATCACTTGGAGGTCTAAATATAAAGAAAACTGAACATTTGAACAATGCTTTACTTGCTAAGCTTGCCTGGAGACTCTTAACTGAGCCTGATGCTCTTTGGGTGCAGATTCTGACTCACAAATATTTCCCAAATAGTAATCCCTTACATGCAGTGAACCAAGAGCATGTGTATTGGGTTTGGAGGGGAGTTTGTAGAGGTTTAGAAATGATCAGAAAACATTATTGTTGGGAGGTTGGGGATGGAAGTAGCATAGAAATTTGGAAAGATAGGTGGGTACCTAATAGAGATGCTCTTATTGACTCTACTTTTGTTTCTAATAACATGAAAACTGTTAACCAACTTATGCTGCAGGGTGAGAAAGTTTGGAATGTAGAGTTGCTTAACAATCTTTTTGATAATGACACTGTGATGGATATTTGTTCCATTAGAATCCCACATAGTGGAAAAGATATTCTAAGATGGAAACCATCGTATAATGGTTCATTCAGTGTTAAATCAGCTTATAGATGCATCATGGATGAACTTTATGGTCATGAGGTTGTTAATTTCCCTTGGAAGCATTTTTGGAAACTGGATCTTCCCTAAAAAATTAAGCACTTTTTGTGGAAATGTTTACATGATTATCTAGCTATTAGGAATAAATTATCTAGATTTGTTACTTAAATTGATGGATCATGTCCTCTGTGTCGAAATGGCAATAAAACCGTGAATCACTTATTCTCTGAATGTCCTATATCTAAGAGTTTACTAACTGCTTTAAACTCAAATTTTGCAGGTATAAGTGATGGGAATCAGGTTAAGGACTGGATTGCTAGCTGGTTTACTAGCAATAGTAACTGTGCCCCAAGTCGACTGAAGTTTATAAGACTAGCTAGTTTTTCCCTTTGGCACAAATGGAAGCTTAGATGTGCAATTGTTTTTGACATTGCTGTTGTTAATGTCATGAATTTTACTAGATTAGTGACTAAAGAAGTAGCTGAATGGGAAAACAATTTGGCCAAACAACATAGTCTAGCAGAAAGAAATAGAATTACTAGGACTCATACTTCTTGGAGTCTACCAGATACTGGATACCAGAAAATTAACTTTGATGCCTTTTTTTTGAAAGAAAATAATACTATGGGTGTTTTCTCATACAGGAGCATGTGGGGGAGCAGTCTCAAAAGCTGGATTAGCGCAAGATGAAGAGCAGGCTGAAGCTTTAGCAGCTTTGGAGGCGATCAGAATGGCAAAAAGTGCTGCAATTCAGAGCTTGCACATTGAAGGAGATTGTCAGAATGTAGTCGATGCAATAAATGGGAGAGTTGGGTCTGTCAGATGAACAAATAACAATATTATAAATGATTGTAGGGTACTTTTATCAAATTTTCAGTCATGGAAGTGCACTTTTGTGCACAGAGAGTCCAATGAGATTGCTAACTGTTTAGCAAAGAGAGCTAGGACAACAAGCTTAAGTGAGTCTTGGTCATCAGATCTCCCAATCTGGTTAAAATCTCTCATTAGAGAGGAATTTGATGTCTTGGTGTAAGTTTATTCAATAAAATCTCTTTCATATTAAAAATAATAAAAAAAAATGATATGAGCATCCATCGCGAAAAAATCCGTATATAACACCAAAAAAGGACTTGATCAAGAATAGGTTAGGTGAACATGGAAAATAGACGCTGGCGGTCCCGGAATTGCCTAGCGGCTAACAAATGACGGCTGCTGTCTGGTGATAACCCGAGGCATATTAGCTGTTCTGGTTCTGAAGTTTAAACCAACTCCAGTTGAGGTATATAGGTTAGGTGTATGATGATTACGCACGCTGTAACATTTCTCTTTGTTGTTGAGGTATATAGGTTAGGTGCGTGATAATTACGCACGCTGTAACATTTCTCTTTGTTCCCAAGTAAATATCCTACCTGGCTGGCTAAGACAAGCGCCAGCTACTAGAAGTTTCTAGTTCTAATTTTTGGTTTCCACAAAATCCCTCGAAATTTGGTTTTAAACTTTTTAGTTTCCCACGGGTCTCATCTTTAAGTTTCCAGTTTGCCCTAATTCATCGTTTTTGGTCGCTACAAGTGTAAGATACTTGAACCCCAAAGCCACAGTACTTATAAATATTTCTTTTCCAGCACAACGATTTTGAAAACCTCTTTGATCGTCTCTAATCTCAGGTACCCATTTCTTCTCCGATTCTACTCCTTTTTAGTTTTCCTTTACACAATAAAATTAGGTTTTTGTTTCTCTTCTAGAGGGTTCTGTTGTTTTTATTTCAAGAAACCCAAGATAATTATATTTGTGAAAATCGGGGGTAAATAATTAGTATTTGTGAAAATGGGGGTAATTGAAGTTTATTAGGTTTTGATCTGGCCTAATTTAAAAAGGAAATTCATAGTATATTTATAACCATTTTGTCTGATTTTATGCTTGAATAAAATTTTGTCTGATTTTTGGTGTTGTGTTTACAGAGGCCTGAATAAGAAACTGGGTTCACAATGAAACCTGAAGAGCTTGAACGGTGGAGGAAATACTTCGCTAGTGCCAAGGGTTCTGACATATTTGATATATTGAACTATGGAATTATTGTGGCTGCTATAGATTGCCCTATGGAGTTCAGAATTCAAAGGGATCAGATTGCCGAAACATTGTATTCATGTCGATCGATGAAAAAATGTTGTTTTCTATCTGAAGGAGATGCTAATTGCGAGTATAAGTCTGGTTCCAATACTACTGTTGCTTGTGTAGAAGAAAGTAAGGATGAATGTAAAGTAAAAAGTGAGAGTATTGATCATGAATGTGACGAGAAGGAGATGAATAGAAACGACCCCTTTTGTGAGAGTCAAACTGTTGAGGAAGTTTTAAAGATCAAAGAAGTTCTCCTGGACAGTCAAAATAAGGTATAACTTGCCCTATTAAGCTGATAAGCTCACTACTTTATTTCCATATATATGGTCTCTTGCATATAGCCAGCCTTGTTCTAGCTTCAATAAGGATTTCAAAAACAACCAGTTTATGGTTAATTTGATTAAAGCAAAGCACTTATTGTTTGTTATAATTTGTGTGGAGATTTCCTAGATAGAGTGTAGATTCCATATTAAGGTCAATATGATGTACATATCCTGTTAGTATATTGATCTCCCGGGTGTATTTCGAAATGATTTAACATAACATCATTCTCTTTTCAATTTTAAGATGTTATACAAAATTTAGTAAATTCTTTGAACCCATTTCCAAGTATCTTAATTTGAATCAGAATCCAATGGGTGTTATTCTTTTGTGCAGTCTGAGGAGGAATTGTTGGAGGCTTTGAGAAGGCTTCAAATGATGATTATCTCTATGGATACGCTGAAGGTTCGACTACAAAGATTTTTTGTTATCATTACTGTGCCCTTTTGTGAATCTCTGTTAACTTTTTTCCTTTTCATCATACTTGCTATATTAGATGTCATGTTGAGTTTATGCTGCCTATTGTTGGGGACCCCTCTGTTTTCATTATTGAAAAAGGTTGTGTCAAATACTACTTACCCCACATGTGGCAGCATGTTTGATACAACTCAGCATCCCTGGTTGTGTTGAATTGATGGTGCTGAGGATATTGGCGGGCTACTTCTCATCAATTTGAATTTCTCTGCGGGTAACTGCGATTGGAAAGGCTGTCAATGGCGTCCGAAAGCACTCGTCAAAGCAGATCTCTCATCTTGCCCGAACTCTCATCGAGTATGACATTGATAACTGGTTCTAAATCGTTTCATTACTTGACTGTTTACATGGTTACTAAATTGCTATATTTTTCTTCCCTAATGGGAGGCTCTATTGTATTTTTGTGTGTGGGATACGCATCTTTTTAAGCAAAGCAACAATCTAAAATACCATAGTAGAGGTCCGGTATTTAGTGAGATTATCTTACAGTTGGAACTATTTTACATTGAATTGCAGAGGGTGGAAGCTAATGGTGGATATGTGGATGAGTGCTAACGGTGAAGCTACTGCTGGTACCAAATTTTTCTATTGTTATCCAAGTTGTGTATGGCCTTCCTTTCTATTTTCTATTTTAGGTTCATTCTAAGACCCCATTGTTTTCATGAATGTAGCTGGAAAAATTTCATTAGGTTCCGGGAATACCTCAGCTGTGGATGAAGGAAAGGACCCTTCACCTCCTCCTAAGGAAAAAGCTACCGGTGATGGAAGTGAGTCGATAGCGTTGCACTTATACGAGTTTGTTTTGTTTGTTTGTTTCCTATCGAATACTCTCCCTTGAAATCATTTTCTTGGTTGATGTTATTGTTGCAGATCTCTGAAATCGACCTAATGAGGTTTGGCACAAGTGTGTTCCTACAATTCAAAGGAAAAATACTCCAAATAGAAAGCCACTACAACCTCATCAGGCTAAGGTCTTCACAACCGAGAAGAATGAACCCAAAGTGGCAAGAAAAGAAACTGAGACCAGAATGATGACTAAAACCCCAAGTGATGGAACTAAGTTGTGTAATAACTTAAGTTCAGTTGAACGTCATCAAAAGCTTTCTTTGAGTGGTCAAACAAATGTAAGTATCACATGTACGATTTAGCTATCCGAACCTTTTAATACGTCCGATGATCGATTTAGCCCTGCATTGAGAGTTAGAAATAAAAAAGTGCAGCAACAAATATCTTAAACCGTGCTCTTTAAATTCCAGGATGTGGATGAAATCTCAGTTCAAATGAAACTTGAAGCTAGCAGGAAAAGGCTTCACGATGGGTACCAACAAGCAGAGAATGGTCCGTCCTCTTTCATTTGGCTCCTACAGTTTTAAATTAGCTTTTATTGAACTGTATACTTGGATGCCTTGTTCATTGTTTGAATAGCCAAGAAGCAAAGAACGATAAAGGTTATGGACTTCAAAGACATCCAGTTGAAGTGCCCTGGTAGTGGCAAACTCAGCCATATTAAACCTAAGAAGCAGAACTTATTGCAATTGCTCAGGCTAAAGCGATAAATGCTTGGACATCACAAAGAATGCATACAGGAATCCTACTAAACCTTTTGTATTTTGAAGTCATTGATGGAAGAACATCAAAACATGTTTGTAACTGCAAATGACAGCCACCTTCATCCATAGATTTCCATGACTAAGTTAAACAAGAAACTACTGAAGGAGAAAATGATTGTATATTCTGAGCCACCACCTAATTTCATAAATCATAGTGTACAGATAAAATATTTGGAAGATAAAGTGTAGTTTGACATATATATTCGGTTCAATAGATTTTTCTGATTCTTGCTATTGTTCATGTGTTCATTATAAAATGTGGTAAACCTACTGGTGGCAATGTGGTGTTTAAAATAAAAGTATGTTAGCTGAACTAGCCAGAAATGATCAACTTGTCAGAGGTATCACTTCTGCAGGCATGTGAGGGACTTGTTTATGTGGACTGGACAATGCAGATCACCTTTTACCCACCTCTAAAGTCTGGGTAGAGCTTTTCCAGTTTACCATCCTAATATCTGTTCCCCTTCCACCCTGAGAGGTTCTTTTGTTTCCATTCGTTTAAAAAGGAAAACAAGTCATTCTAACTAAATTCATCTGGGCAGTAATCAATACAGCGGTAAAAACACTAAGCATATTTTATAGTCATCGTTATGTCAACCAAGTACACTGAAATTTATCAAACACAATACTCTGACAAACAATCGGCACCTTTATTACTCAAATTATACAACATCCAAACATACTAGTACTTTTTAGGATTAGCAGCAAACACTAAACTTGCCACGCATATAAGGGTTAACGCCAGAAGGCTCAAACTCGTCCTAGGATCTTGAAGATCATAATGAGAATTCAGACTTGATCTATTTTTTAGGTACACGGTTTAACACCGACAGCAGCAACAACAACAAAAATGAACTCTTTGATTTTCTTATTATTTGATCGGTAAAGAAAAAATATACTATTGTCTGACGAAGGATTTAATATACAGCGGGCCAATTGGCCATAATATCAGCAAAAGAGACGTTTTTAAAGACGAGACCAAATGAATATCTGGTACTTCGCATTATTCACAACAGCAACAACACTAGTTTCCTTGTTCAGCTCTGAAGTTTATTTCACATTGAATGCACCAAACGATTGCCACAGGGGTCATACACCAAAACTTTGACTGCACCTTAAGTTTTGAATATGCTGCCAGCTTTGCAACATTGAACACGCATCTTCTGGCACTGTGAATCGCCATTTTAGTTTATCTTTGAAGTGAGACCATACTTCTGCAGCGAAAGAGGAACTACTTAATGTTTATTGGTCTGAAGTTTCTTATCATTTTACTGTTACAGTAGCAATGCATACTGAACATAATTATTAACAACAAATACATAAAGAGAAATAGAGGATATTCAAACCATACCTATCCTTCGACTGTAGCGTAGAGGAAAAATATTATGACTAGCCCTGTTCCATAGCTGAGAATAATTCTGGAGACCTAAATTTGGGAAGAGAAGAAAACTGGTGTTTCTCCTCTATAGGAAGTAGCTGTCCCAAATGTAAGCTGTTCACTATCCAGCTTACTGGCTGCGATAATAAGTGATGATGGACATCAGATACAGAAATGGAATAGTCACAATTCACAACATGAACGGTCTTAGGCTGCATTAGGCTGGTGATCTGGGTCCAATGCTTACTAATAACATGACGGATAAGCCTGACAAACTAATTCTAAATATAAAACTTACAGCACAATCCAGCTAAAGGTCCAACATAAACCACTTTCAAGAGATTCACCGTAACTTATCGGTTCTCAAAGTTGCATGCATACAGGATTAGTTTTCAGGTTTTGAAAACACACATTCTTTACATTTTGGATCTTAAAAACTGTTTAGAAGAACCCAGATATTTGAATCGTATTGTAGTTATAGAAAGTTCATTTTCAAATCGCCAACCATAGTAGTTTAGAAGTAAGAACCAAAAACTGTGAACACTAACCATCATTTGTAGCCTTTGTTCAGAGACACATTTTCTCAAGTGACGTGACGTCCTACTGTCATTTTCAGCAACAATGGCTCCCAGCGAAATACATTCAGTCTCTAAGCTTTGGATCAAACACTGAAGAGTTTTAAACAACTGACCACCTCCATGCTGGAAACATTTTAATCATGCTTTTATCATGAAACATAAATTGTGAACAGACACTTCTGCTTCCTTCAAAATGCATGAGAAGAAGTGTCAGAAAGATAGAGCTAACCTTAACAACCTTGGCAAATTTGTTCGGAAATCCGGGTCTGCCGTGGAGTATTATTCCTACCCCGTCAAAAATCCCGGCCTTATTATTGCAACAGACTGACCATCCTATGCTAGCAAACTTAGACCCGTATTGATTGGAAAAAATCATGTATCTGCCAAGGGAAATGATCAATCTGGAGGAAGGAGTTTAATAAAATAACGAAGTTCTAAAGTTTGGACAGCTTTACTGCTTCCTTATATGACAATCCACTTCAATCATGGAGCAAAGTCTCCAGCACTAACACAAATAATAACATGCAATAAAAGTAGAGTATCAAACTTACTTCTGAGGTGGTAATACAGAACCTGACACCACTGAATCAGTGAGCCAGTTAACTTTAAGCAAAAAGGCATTGATCGCACAACCATACAAGAATTTAGTTGTTTGTGACTGCACCAAAAAATACAAGAAAACATAAATTTATGAAGAATACTCAAGCTGCCGTACATCATCAATTTTAGCTTCTATTTTTTCTGCTTCTGGAAGGGTCAATTATAGGTTTACTATGTACTATGCTTGACATAATTAAGAAGCTCCAGTTTATAAACCATTGCTACCTGATAACAACCTAAGCATCACAAACCCATATATTATTTTAGTCAGTTTTTACATATACCAACCTTTCTCGAACTGATCACAATAGGAAGTGGCCGGTGTTTGCACTTGGATCCTTTCAATCCTCTTGAAGGTGAAGGAACTTCAGATAGAACGAAACCTCCATGTTTACTAATCAGCTGACCAAGTTTTGTTTGTCTCTGACTTGTAAAACCTGTCAGCAAGAATTCTAATCCCTGGAAAATCATTTTTGTCTTATCCTTGATTTTCCATGTACTCAGATAGGTATCTACTTCTTCACATCTTATGTCTGCTGGGAGACCAGAACCTTTTGATCTTTTGCGAGTCCTGGTTTTTCTTGAGCCTAAACATATACACGGAATAAGTAACTGAGATACTTTGAATTCATGTCAAAAAGTTGAACAAGAAATCCTAGCTGTTCTAATCTATTTAAACAAAGGCTAGAAGTCAAAATCATAATTGGCCTGTTATACTTACGCATTTCGTGTGCAGATTTGCTCTCCCCCAAAATGATTTCAGCTTCTGAAAATCGAACTTTCTTCTTCGCTCGGCCGAGGTCTTCACAACCATTCAAATTTTTGAATTCCATCAGTTCTGCTCTTGCAGTACTTTCTACATTCACAACTTCGGTGTTAATTGAAAATTTCTGACCTTTAGACTCCAGGCATAAGAAAGTTGGCTTTGCAATAGCTGGCCCATCGTGATCCTTGTAATAGTATTCACAAGCAGAGGACTCTGTGAATAAAAGTTTGGTTGAGTCCTTTATATGTGAAGGTTTGAAGCAATCAGCAATTATTTCCTCGGAGTTGGCAGCAAGAGAAAGCCCCAGAGTGCTATAATTCTTCAGAAAGCTCAACCGTCTGTGACATGTAACCGTAGAACCTTCACCATTAGTATTGAGAAACACATCTTCCCCATAGGGAAATTTGCAATGCAACCCTCTGGTACTTTGAAGTGACCTCTCCCACCCTAATTGGGTATACCAGTTCTTTCCAGCTCCATTTTCTGTAATTTTCTGATTGGTAGTGATGACATCGGTATTAGTATAAGAAATACTGCATGGCACAATGGAACAAAGAGGATCTGCCAAAGAATTACTTGAGCAGATATTTTGGGAAACTTCTATCCTCTCGCTATTGGTTGTGCCACGAAAACCATCATAGGCAACGCTTGGCAAGGACGCTACTTGAGCCAGAAATCCTGGCATTGCAACTGAGTTTTCATCTTGAATCACATCCGCAGATTCCGAGAAAAAACTAGTCTCCCCGATGAAAAAACTAGTCTTCCCAACAAGAGAAGTAAATAATAAAATAAACATATTTCCTAACCTCGGGTTCTTCCAAAGAACTTCGATTTTTGTGGATTGACTGATGAAAATGAGTATTCAGATCTAAACTTGGATCAGTCCAAAGCTTATGTTGCGGTGCATAACCAGGAGAACACTTAGACAAATTTGAACCCATGGCTAAAGCATCTTCAAACTTATTTTCATTGCAAATATCATCATAATCAAACAGTTGAGGCTTAGCATCAACATTCTGAGTTTCACCATCACATCCATATTGATTTTCCGCATGCGGTGTCTCTAGTACAAGAGAAATATTTTGCAATGAGCTGCATTCGTTCTTTTTAACTGAACTGGAGCAGCACATAGTGTCAAGTTGTGTAGCAGACAACCCTACATCATCAAAAGCGTCCGCTATATCATCTTCATCCAAGTCAGATAACAAATCAGTTTCACTGAACTCCATGGCAACAAAATCAGAAATCCTGTCTAACCCATCTGAGCAAACGCTATTTCTTGCTTGCTTCACACGAAGTGCAATATCAACTACAGAGGCAACAGGAAATGAAGCAGAGTCCCCCTTTACTATTTCAGATATGACCAGTGCTTCTGATGCTGCAATAGCAAGCTCAATTGTATCTTTATTCATATCAGCAAATTTAACATCATTTTGCTCTTGATTTTTCTTCATATCAATCTTATTACCTCTGATGAGATATCCGGTCCTACTACTAAACATTCTTGACTTGGTTGTAAGGGTTGCGATCACTCCACCTTTCTTATTCTCCATTTTTCATTGCTAGCTCTAGCCTTTGGACCCGACGAAATTTCAACTTCACTTCTGGTATACAGACAGAACTCTTTCAAAACCTTTTCTTATCCACCTTAGTAAACTACTCCGTATCTGTCTGACGTCTCATCGCACAAAAATCTACAAGTTCCAACTGTTAAAGGGAAATGCACATACAAGATTAATTGTCTAAATCCCAAACATTAGATGTACAGCGCTAACAAACAAACAAAGATTATGAACGAGACACGCCTAATCGAAATGCATTGAATAGTAAGCAAAAATATTCAAAATCAAGAAAAGAAACAATAATTATTGAAGGTCACAACTCACGAATTGATCATGTTATGTTTTGCATAACTGTTAAATGAATTATTTAGGGGTTTTTGGAACAAAATAAGAGAAGAGAATTTATTTGCAACAGTAAAGAACAAAAAAAATGAGAAGAAGAACTTACAAATGAGAATTTTTTATCTCATCGATGATAAATTTTAAGCTCCAACCTTGTATATAAATGTTGCGAGCTCTTAAAATTTCACTGCAAACTAACTAGGGCTTAAGAATAGGGAACTTTTTAGCGCGAAATGAGAGTTGGAGACGAGATCTAAGGCTTTCCATGTTGGCTACGCCAAATAACGGAAATACCCTTGATATACCCTTGAGTGAAATGAGTCATTGGCATGGAGAATTATTAGGCTGACAGCGCGTTCGATTCGGGTTTTTGAGAGCACGGGAATCGGATCCCGGGAGAATATACCCAATTTCCTCAACGGTAACGTGAGTGTGTGTCATGTGAGAGTCTGTGCAGTGAGCGTGTGTTATGCACGCATGGGGTGTAAGTGTTAGAGAGTCGAGAGATTCAGTTGAGCATAAACGCAGTCTGTCCTGTAAACAAATTATCTTTCTTTTATATCAATTTTATTGATCAAACCGTTTGCAAAGATGTAGATATTACAAATCTATCATGGTATCAGTCCCGAGAATTTCAATTCTCAGGGTTATCGATCCTTTCCGCTGCTAAATTTTAAATTCTTTACCAATTTCTTTTGTTGCTACTGTTCTTCATCATCTTCAGTTAGGGTTTATGAAGTTTGATTTCAAGATTCAAGGAGTATGTATGGAGTGTTGCTACTGGTGATTTCTTGGTGTGAAGTTTGATTTGATCATGATGCTTCACTGCTACGTCTTCAAACAGAATCAAACATAATTCTCAGATTTGAAATTGGGTTTAAATCACTTGAGCTCTTGAAGATTTAGGTTTTCCAGTCTGTTTTTTGATGGATCTTGATTCTTCTACCTCAACTGTTTAAATCGAATCAATGTTGGTAATCTCGAATTGCTTACTTCAGATTTAATTTTATGTGTCCGATTTCTACATCACTATCTCAACAACATTCAATTTTGTCTTCAAATTCTGTTTTCATCATAACTTGGTTTGAATTTGACCTAGTTATTTTATCAAATCCTACTAGTACTGATTCCTAGATCTATTTGATCTGAGCATGCCTATTTCTGCTACAACAGTTAGTTAGGGAGAAGCTTAATTTTGTTATGTTGGATAGTGGAGAAAGATTTTTCTTAAATTCAGTAGAATATTCGGGTACGTGTGTGTGTTGATTTTTTGATGCACCACTATGTGCTTAATCTTGCTTCGGTTAGCTCCTTCTCTCAATGTTACTTTGGTACAGTCCTCACAGCAGTGGTATGTAAGTGAGTTTGGTTTGTCTGTGTAATGATGGAACTGAAGATGATGCTCTGGAATTGAATTTGGTGATGGTACTGGTATACATATTGGAGTTCTCTTTGTTGATTTTGCATATGTGTTCAATATGCAACCTATTGTTCTTATATCTTCCATGTTTTTATTGAATAATTCAGTTGAAGTTCACCTTCAATGGTGTTTTTTTACTTCTTTTATAAGTGATTCATAGTGCACTGCTGCATTAACCGAATAAGGGAAATCATCTATAATAGTATCAACAATCTGTTAAAAAGTGGTTGCATTTTACATGGTTATTGAACAGATGTTGGTGTTTATTCAGTGGTTCAATTCAAGTCTTTGTACTATCAGTCAGTGTTGGTGCAACAGTGAGCAGCTAATTTGGTTTTCAATAACAAGTACATGCTTCTTTCCCTTGGTTCTGGTTTGCTATTGGTGCCGTTAATAAGCTTTCTGTGAATGTATGTCACTGTTTGTTGCTTACTATGCCACCCAACCTATTGCTACTGCTTGTCGTTGTTGCTGTTGTTCACTCTACAACAAGCTTCTTCATTCGGATCTCTATGAAGTTTTATTTGCATATGGTTTGGTGCTGGATTGTGCCGGAATGTGATGCTTCAGGTTATTCAGTGATCATCTCAATACTGTGACAATGTTTTCACTCTTCCCATTATGGTCAAACGGTAATATTTCTTTGCTACAGCTCTTTCAAGTTCTTTTATGCAAGTGTGTGTGTGTGTGTTATGTGAGCGTGCAAGCATATTTGCTGATTTCAGGTGTTGTTAGTATGCTACCTGCAGAATCCAAAGTTTGATCCTCCGTCAACAACTATATTTACTGTTGACATGTTTGCTGCTGTATTAACAACTGCTTCACTTGGAGTCTTACTTTCATCTGAACTTTGTGAAGCAAACTTCTGCTTATAGTTGGTGCTGAGTGCTTAACTGCTTATGAGATTTGTGTTGGATTCAGAATTGTGCTGGTTTCTTCTCTTAATGTGTGTGTGCAGGGTGATGCTATCAATCTATTGTTGGACTATCTCTATGGCCTGCAGTACTATTCTGTCAGAATCAGCATTTGTAAAATCAGTTGGTTGCTACTTTCCTTCTTCTACTTTTGATACTTACCTGCACCACATGTTGTTGCGTCCTTCACTGCCATTCTCTATACATTTCCCAATCTGGTATTGTCTCTTTCTCCCATGTTATTCAACCAATACTGCTGCATCACAAATTACTAGCCTGCTGATTCAATTATGCCTACACCACCTTCGCACCCTACTCGTGAGCTACTGCGACTGTCTACTTCTTATGCTTCTATTATGCTGCTACATCATTGCTATTTAGCTATGATAACTGCACCTTCTGTTTTGTTTTTCCTTGTATATGCTATGCTACTCTCTTGCTACAATTACAAAAGTTTACTGTTAACTACTGTAATGTGAGCGTTTGTGTCATGCGAGAGTCCAATCTCAAGTGGTCTTGTTACAACCCACTAGAGATTGAGGGAGGGTAATAGCACAATGTAATGTGAGTATGTGTGTGTCATATGAGAGTCTGTACAGTGAGCATGTGTTATGCACGCGTGAGGTGTAAGTGCTAGAGAGTCGAGAGATTCAGTTGAGCTATATAAACGCAGTATGTCTTGTAAACAAATTATCTTTCTTTTATATCAATTTTATTGATCAAACCGTTTGCAGAGATGTAGATACAAATCTATCAAACAGAACGGATGCAAAACCTTTCATAATTGAATTTCGTGGGAATCTAATTCCCTTAAAGGCTCTCCTTTTCCATTACATCCACGGACTGGTGGAATGGAATCCAATTTCGAAGGAAAAAGATTTCCTCGGAATTGAACTTCTGGGATTTGAAAAATCTGAAACAAACGCGATCTGAGTATAGTGGTCAGCAAATTCATGATTCAACTACCATCCATATCAGTTCGAATCGAAGACCAAAAAATTTCCCAATGGTTTGGTGAATCTAGGCTGAATGATTTAGCAAAAACAATAAAGACGTTTGATCACCAATGAGTCTCTCCATTTGATAGTTAAGATTTCTCTACATTGAATTATAGGGCGAAACAGTAAAATTACTCTGCGCCAAATAGTTGGGCACTTCAAAGTTGATTTACTTTAAGTTCAACCATCTGTTTGATTGACAACTTAAACAGCCATTTTAGGTGACAGTTTTCCAACTTGAATCTTAAAGTTGGATCACCGCTAGACTTAGAGCATCTCCGATGCTAGAGTCTTAAAAGTATTACAACATATGATTTAAGATTTTTTACCAAAAAATCTAAGTTTTACACTGATCGTGAGTTTAAACGATTCAAAAATAATAGGGAATGGTGAACCCTTTTTGAATGTCTTGGGACTCTTGAAAAATACTTTTGATATTTTCAAACGGTTTTAAATTATCTAAACCCACGGTCCATCAAGAGATTTTTTAAGAAACCCTTTCCAATATTAGGGCATAGTTATGACCTTGAATAATTTATTTGTTTTGAAGCATATTATGACCTTGATTTTTAGTGTCTTTAAGTTGAATTGAAATATGTGTAGATGTAAATAATATTTTTTTTAGATAAGACACTACACAATGGATATGATTTTGAGCCAAGAAAATCAAATTATGATAAGATATATTTTAGATAAGAATGACCCTAAAAAAAGAGAAAGTCTAGTTAAAACCTCCACCTAGGATTATTTCAACCTTTGCATTAGAAACCTTATCACAGCATTCTTTTGATTTTTGTTTCCTTCTTCCGGTAACATTGCGGTGTGTTCTATTTTTCTATACTGTAAAAGGGTTCTTTTCTTTTTCACAAGAGTACTTAGATATTATTTCAATGACAAAGCCAAGGTAAGAGGACAAAGAAAAATAAGAACTTATGTGTCATTTATTTATAAAAGTTTAATTTGAATGCCTCCCTTACATACATGTATAATGCATATAAGTAGAATTGTCCATACACATATATAATTTGTGGATTAATGATGCGTATAACTATAAAACTCGATAGCATGAATATTAAATAGAAATATTGATGGATTTTATACATCGTAATTCTGATAATTGATCAAAGCAACTATCCACAGAAGAATCAATCACATTCACCAAATACAAGATGACAACGACATGTGGATAAACGATCAGCGGCATTGCATCCAACTTTGTGAATTACTTTGAACAACAATATAGAACACCTCCAACAATTCTAGATATGGAGCTTTTTAATGGGTTTCCATCAAGAATAACTAGTAATCCATGCAGATCTTTTATGGCACCACCCACAAGTGAGGAAATTCACAAAGTGTTGATTGGCATTGGATCGGAAAAGGCACCAGGACCATATGGGTACACGAGTAAGTTTTTAAAGGTTTTTTGGGACACTACAAGTCATCAAATCATTGCTCTAGTGCATAACTTCTTTGAGAATGTAGAACTAGATAAGCCTTTTAACCATACCACAATCACATTTCTACCAAAAACTGAAAACCCAACAAAACCAAATCATTTTAGACCTATTGGGCTATGCAATGTCGTGTACAAGATCATCTCAAAACTTCTAGTGGATATACTTCGACCACTGCTGCAATTCATGGTCAGTCCATTTCAAAGTGCATTCGTGCCAAATAGATCCATACATGATAATATTTTCATAGCCACTGAAATCTTCCATCACATCAGAACATCACCACCAACAAAACATCCCAAAATTGCTCTCAAATTAGATATCCAGAAATCTTATGACATCATTGACTAGGGTTTTGTTAAACAAGCTCTATGCATTTTTGGGTTCCCAGCTAAGTTCATTGAATATATCATGTTGTGACTTGTGCATAACAACTGTTACATATTCAGTGAATATCAATGGCAGGCCTCATGGATTAATTCAACCATAGAGAGGGTTAAGACAAGGAGACCCCCTATCTCCATACATCTTTATTTTATGTGCAGAGATTCTATCGTCCAATCTGGCACGTTCAGAGTCACAAAAGAAGCTGAAGGGGCTGACCATCTCTACAAAAGCTCCACCCATTCTTCATCTGATGTACGCGGATGATTTGCTCATTACATGCTCAGCATACCAATCTACATGTGACAACCTAAAACAAATCCTACAGTCCTATCAACATCCGCATGCCAAAAAATCAATAACCAAAAGTCAATACTCATCCACCACCCCAACACTCATCCAGATACAAAAGCTTGGCTTGTGACCACCTTTAACATTCAAACCACAAATAACCCACCAACATATTTAGGATTTCAGTTTAAACAAGGAATAAACTCGTCACAAATTTTTTCGCAGCTGCTACAAATATTAGAAACAAAATCCAGGGGATGGATGACTAAATGTTTGTGTTAGAGCACTGCTCGGTCGAACTCGCAAGCGTTGCTATCTCAAGCTTGTTTATCAATGTTAGTGATCAAAACTATAAGTCTTGATTTCTAGTCTACTTATAGTGATGTCTCGGACTAGGATAGATTGTGTAGTTGAGCATTAGACTTCACGACGATCATCAAATGAATACGAAGAACTACTAAGGCGAGCTTGTGGAACTTCATCAACAAAAGGTATGTGTATGTGGAGACTAAAACTCATCTATCACTTGGAAAGTCTATTCTACTCTATCTCCTATTTTGAGAAATAAGTCGTATTACTATTTGGTTTTCGATTATGCACATTTGAGATTTCGAGCTGAGTTTAACTCGCTTACATATTTCTCGAAATATGTGTTGATAAGCTTTCGCTTCAACCAAGTTCATCTTATATTCTTGACTAAAGTCAAAAGATGATCATGTGAAAATCGCCGAGTAACATCTTACATGGTTTGTGTGATACAATCATTTGGTGTAGAATTGGAATGTTTCGTTGTGATTATTTCAATAACTTGAAAATTGCTTTGATGCTAATAGTGTGTGAAAACGGCTATTGTCATCCTCTAAGAAAGTTTCAATGATTGAAATAAGAGTTTAGAATACTTAACCAACATTGGATTATAAATATGTTGTGCACTCTTGCATATATGTGATCCATGTCTGGGAACCATAGTATGCATACCCGTATGCGTACCTGTTGGTTTGAGAAGTCCGGGAACCTAAATGCGCGTACCCGTATGCATACTGGCGTAGGTTTGTGACCGGAAATTTCTGCTGGGTTTGGAGGTATGCGTACCCGTTCGCATACTGGCGAAAACCAAACTTGGTCCGGCTATTTCAAGTATGCGTACCCGTTTGCATACTTGAATGGTTAAAGTTCTAAAATCGGTTTTGTTATGAACAAATACATTTATATAATAAGAAATGCATTCTTTGTAAACCGTGGCTATAATGTTCATAATTGATTCGAGTGAATCAAATCGATTTTGCTTCAATTGTGTTCTTGTATACTTCTATGAGAATATAGCAATTGAACAACTCTTTAACTAGTTTCATTCGAGTCATTTGAACTAGTTATGGTTAAGATGAATAAGGTTGATATGAGAGTGTTCATATAGCTAACCTCGGTTAACTACTGTTGTGCCAACATGGTGTACACGTTTCATTTAGGTTTAACAAGATAAGTTCGATCTAACGGTTGAAATATATTAGCTTGAGTCTAATCAGGATTTCATCTAACGGTGAATATTGAATGTTTTGTTACCAAGGTAACTTAGATTGCAAACCCTAATTTTAAAACTATATAAAGGAGAACTCTAGCAACTGGGAAACCTAATCCCCACACCTTCTTTGTGATACTAGTTGCATAAGCTAGAGTCGATTCTCCTTTAACCTTAGGTTTTTCACGAAACCATGTAGGTTAACGACTTAAAGACTTCATTGGGATTGTGAAGCCAGACCCAACTATTTTCTCTGTAGTTGCATGTTCTGATCTTACTTTTACTATCGTGATTGAGTATTATCTTTGCTAAGATTTGCTTGGGATTTATCTCCGATAGGTAAGATTGAAAAGTAGTCACAAACATCTTCGTCTCATCGTTTGTGATTCCACAATATCTTGTTTTGTTAATCGATTAAGATTATTGTGAGGTGGTTGATATTTCTAGGCTGTTCTTCGGGAATATAAGTCCGGTATATCAATTGGTTCCTATTCACCTTGATTTATCAAAAGACGGAACAAAACTCGTAGGTATTTTTGTGGGAGACAGATTTATCTATTCCAATAGACTTTTCTGTGTGAGACAGATTTGTTTATCAAGTCTTCGACTTTGGGTCGTAGCAACTCTTGGTTGTGGGTGAGATCAGCTAAGGGAATCAAGTGCGTAGTATCCTGCTGGGATCAGAGACGTAAGGAGCACGACTGTACCTTGAATAAGTATGAGATTGATTAGGGTTCAACTACATTCCAGTCCGAAGTTCATTGGTAGTAGGCTAGTGTCTGTAGCGGCTTAATATAGTGTGGTGTTCAAAGTTGGACTAGGTCCCGGGGGTTTTCTGCATTTGTGGTTTTCCTCGTTAACAAAATTCTGGTGTCTGGGTTATTTCTTTTCCGCATTATATTTTGTTATATAATTAAAATATCACAGGTTGTGCATTGAATCGACCAATTGGTAAATCCAACCTTTGGTTGTTGATTGAAATTGATTGATCCTTGAACATTGGTCTTTGGTACCGTTCAAGTTATTCCTCTTATATTCAATCGGGCTCGCAAATTCCTATTTGCTGATTGCGGATTGAATTAATAGATAGAGATATAAAACTCTTTGATATACTTTTCTTTAGATTGAGTCTAACTGTCTAGTTGATTCTCTTGAAAGTATATTGGAGTTTGTCTATTCAGATTGCAAAACAAAATATTGGGTGTGGTTGTTAGACCACCGCTTTTTCAGTTTGAACCAAGATGGTCAATGGATGCTCATAAACACTTCACTGCTGAAAAGATGAGGGTCCCCAAATATACCTCAATCTAAAACTTTTCCACCTATAAGTCCTTTCTCCGAAAGTGATTGTCTATGGACTGAGTCGAGACAATACAACAAATCGGTTCACACTTCATGTGATCGTCTATGGATACGAGATCGAGACAATACGACAACAAGATAGATTGCGTGATTGACTATGGATACAAGATCGAGATAATACAACAACATAGTATGATTACTTGATAATAGGTTCGGACCTAACCAAACACTATAGGATTGCTATCAAGTAATTAGGAATTAACGTTTGTGTATTATACTTCTAATTATAATAAATCAATTATAAATGCGGAAATAGAAAAGTAAAAGACACAACAAGATTTTGTTAACGAGGAAACCGCAAATGCAGAAAAACCCCGGGACCTTGTCCAGAATTGAATACTCTACTAATTAAGCCGCTATACAAAATCAAACCAACTTCGTATAGTTGAGATAAAAGAGTTATTGAGCAAAATCAAACCAAAATCAAACCAAGATTTCGATCCGGTATTCTCCTTTAGTTATTAAGGAATATCTTTGAACAATAAAAGATAAGAGTTATTGCACATGTTCAAAGTATGTCGAAATCTTTACTTTGTAAATCCTTTTTCATATTTACAATCTTGGAACCGATTTGCCACACTTCCCAACAAGTTTTGAATTGGTGCATCTAACTTCCAAGAACTATGTGATTGATTATCCTATCAAATCACCATTAATGGGTTTCACGGTTCTACCAAAACACAAAGCTTCTGTTCTACCTCCATGTGGGTACTAGGATCGGTCACACTAGCTTTCCAAAAATTGGTTGACTAGGTACTAGGATCAGTCACCACATTATTATGGTATTTACTTGTGATCGGTTGCACAAGTCATAGGATCGGTTACCAATTACTAAGACTTGTTGTACCTCTTACAAGGATCGATTCCACATACTTGTGATCTGTTGCACCTCTTACTAGGATCGGTTACCCAATGTCTAAAGTTGGTCATACCAATTACAAAATATCGATCATACCATCTCAGGTGATTACTTAAGCTCGGTTTCACTAATAAAAGTCATACCAATACAAAAGTCAGGCATTGTGAATAGTTTTACCAAGATACATAAATAAGTTATGAGCGGTTATACTAAACACACATATTGGTAATCCAAAGATTTGCAATGAATAACAATACCAATAAGCCTAGCGATTTCCCTTTAGATTCACAAAACAAGTTTATGAACTGTACTTCCTTTAAACGAATGTAAAACATTGTTTCCTAGGATGAAATCTTCACCCATACCCATACATAATCACAATAACATTCATACGATTATGTCCATGTCTTATATACGAAGTTCAAAAGATAGATGTTATACTTCGTATTGTAATTCCTTAATACCATGTCTAGCTAGAGTATAATCATTCACAGCTTCGAAGTTATGTTTTCAATATGCACGACTTGAAAGATACGTTAGGAATGAAACAGTTCAAGTCAAATATTACTAACCTCAAGAGGAAGGATGATGTCGTCATTGTAGCTCTTTACTTCTTCACATTCTTCAAGTCTTCACGTAATACTTGTAAGTCTCATATCCTAGTAACTTTCTAGCTAACCTATACGAAGTTGACTCTAGTAAATAATCAAGCGACTCTTTAAATGAGTTTTGGCTTACTAAAATATGACAACCAAACTTGACATACCAACGCTTGGTGGGTTCAACCGAGCAATGCTCTAACAATCTCCCCCTTTGTCAATTTTAGTGACAAAACTCTTACATCATATGGATAAACAAATTATAAGAATTCATTACACATACGCTTGATTCCAATTTTTAACAGAACAATAACCTGTATACATTCAATCCATAAATGTCGCTATTGACATTATAATAACAAAGCTAATACTCCCCCTAATGGTAAGATAGGTAGATTTTCAATCCGCACGTCTTTTTTATTCCCTTTTGTAGTCCATATAACTACAAATCATCATATGATATGTTACTCCCCCTTAGTCTATGCTTTACTCTTTCGTTAGATATAACGTTTAAGCACCATTGTCCTTTCCTTAGTGATACCAAATCACTTGTTTACTCCATATATTTCTCCCCCTTTTTGTCACAAAAAGACAAAGGTACGAGCAAATAAAAGAAAAACCGTAAGGATCTTACAAATCTTAAAAGACTTGCAACCTGTAAGAGTTAAGCACTAGTGATAGACGCATTTATGTGTCTATTTTCATCTCTATTGTGTATATTTTTAGTACCCATTTTTGTACTAATTTTGGTATTTTATCCCTTTGTAGGTATTTTTGGGGAATAAACATTTTTGGGAAAATCGGCTCGAAAAGTTGTTAAAGGCTCCTGGGAGGACACTTGCTATTCGGACTCTCATTTTGGATAAGGGGTAACCCATTTCCAAGCAGCTGCTAAGCACAGACCGGCACTGGATAGGGGGAGGTCACATTTCTCAAAGTTTCAAAACAAAAAATTGGCGGGAATTTTCTTTACAGAAAACAGAATTTCTGTTTCGAATTTTGGATGATTTTTAAGGCGATTCAAGGGCTGATTTTCGTTGGGTTAACCCTGTTAAGGATAAACAAGTATGGTATGAGCTGTAGAATCGATTAAACAGGGATATAAATCCGTGTTGGAGCAAAACAGGGAGAATTCATATTTTGAGTTGTTTTCGGTTTACAAAAGAATTTGTGAAGAGTTTACGACAAGATTGGAGTGTATGGAGTCCTTATTCAGTCTTGGGAGAGTTTAAGAGAGTTTGGAAACCAAGTTGATGCGTAAAAAGAAGATTAAAATCCCGTAACGTGCTGTGAAGAAAAAACGAAAATATTTGGATTAACTCGAGTGATTTTGGGTTTTGGTGGATATATATAGGTTGATTCGAGTCATATTGAGGGAAACAAACATTAGGGGGAAGTTTAGAGCCTTAGAGAAGCCAGAAGAATCATTGGAAAAAGTCGAGTTTCTGTTGGTGCAACTGTGGCCGGAGAAGACGAAAAACACAGAACAACAGTAAAAGAAAGTCGCAGAAACTGTGACCGTAGCTTTCAAACTCTATACCCTTTGTAACAATTTTTCCAACAGTTAGCTTCAGTTCGCAACAGTTCTCTGTATGAATAGGTTCTGTAACGATTATATTTGTTACAGAATCCGCTGCTTAACACTTTTCACTCTTTTAATCAACTTTTGAACACCAAATATGTATTTTGAGCAAGTGGTTAATATGAGGAGCTAAACCCTTAGCCGAGGCGACGGAGGAAGCCATTGTTCCATGAAAAGTGGTATAGTTCTATTTTAATTATTTATTGCAATTATTTTACATGATTTTTTGCATAGAACTTAAAAGAAAAATTGGTTTTTATTGAGTAGTTGTGAAGTGTTTTGATGGGACATGCTTGGTTTTAATACTTTTGATGTTTCATGCTTCGTGCTTACAATTATTACTTCAAAAATCTATTAAAGGCAAATACTAGAATCACTTTAAAGAAGAATATTACATGAATATTGATTAGAGTTTATCACTTAATTGGTCAATGGTGGAATCCAGAGTCTCGGTATTTTCTTATTATTGTCAAAACAACTCTATTTAATTTTCGAAAATCCTTCACAAGTTCGAGCAACGAACCTTTTTACCACTACAACTACAAAACACATCAACTAGGGTTCCACACACCATTTTAGATAACCAATATCAAAACCGAAACTACAAAGTAATTTTGTTTTGATATGTTACCAAGGAAAAAATTTCCCGAAGAAATTTTCCCTAATAGTTTAGCAAATCAAAAATTGACTAAGCACCTTAGTTCTTTTACTAAACCGATTGTACAAATACAGTCGCTTGTTCGATAAGACCAAAATAAAGATCAGAATTAACTCTATTTTTCTTATCATGTTCTAATTATTCGAACAATAACTTAGACCTTTCACTTTAAACAAGACAAGTACTAGGTTAGTTAACTAGCATTTCTTGTTAAGGCATTCGATTAGACTTGAATAGCCGAAACCTCAACTTTGATAAGTCTAACTAAGATCAGAATTAACTTAGTTTCTCTTATCCGAAATCGAATTGGACTAAAAAATTGATCCCGAAAACCTTTTTGTTAAGCCATAAACAATTCATACAAACCAAATCAACTTGCATAATTATTTATCTCAACCGAAAGCAATTGAAACAAACATTAAAGTTTGTGAAGGTTAAGTACTTTAAGATCAATGTCAATATTATTGATTACAAATTGATGTCCACGGTTTTCCATGGCATTAGATGGGTGTACCACTTTTAGAGACATATCCGCTGCATTATTGGTGATGGTGCGAATACTTCTTTATTTTTTGGTAATTGGTGTGGTGACTTCTCAATGGCTAAAAGGCTTAGGCTTACTTCTTTTGGTAGGAATGATCTTAAGTCTAAAGTGAGTGATTTAGTTGTTGATATAACGTTTTAGGCTTACTTCTTTTGGTAGGAATGATCTTAAGGCTTAGGCTTACTTCTTTTGGTAGGAATGATCTTAAGGCTTAGGCTTACTTCTTTTGGTAGGAATGACATTAAAGTACTGCAATTGCACCGAAATTTCGTAAGCCTAACAATTGATACCAAACCATAAAGAAAGATAACAATAGTTTTTTTCAACCGGAAACAATTGAATCACACACATACATCCATATATAAATAATGGAATAAACATCAATTGTACCGAAATTTTGTTAAGAAAAAGCAATAAATATATGCAATAAAATCAGGCTTTTCTTAAACAGGAAAACGATTAACTAACAAATTCGTTACCTCAAATTCCGCATCCTCTTCACCCCAGAAAGATATGTCATTAAGCGCAAGTTCACATAGAACTCTCCCCCGTTGTGTTTTCATCCTCTCGCAATACAAAAGAACAACAACAAAGACCAACCTTTACCAGAGAAAGGTTGAAAACCGGTTTTAACTAATGCGATGCAAAAGTTGAAACCCCGAAACACATATGCTTTTATGTTAAACCAAAAAAGATTCAACATATTGTGACTTTTTCACATATTAGTTTCAATCGGAACCCCTTATGATCCTTTGATAAAGCCTACCAGCATGGGATAGAACTCCATCCCGCTAAATCAAAAAGTCACCCAAACCATAAGGGTTCACACCATATGAGATCGAATATTAAGGTTATGAAAACCGAAATCAAAACATCCCATAACATACATAACAATAATGTAAAGCATTCAAGCACATGCTATGTAATCGAAAAGCTATCACAAGAAAAATTATAAAATAATAATTTTATTCATAAATAATAGATAGTTTTATTCAAAATAGACCTTATACAATTATTGAAAGAAATCAAAAACTGATGTCTACTTTCCATTTTTGAAACTCTAATTTTATCCTTTTAGAGTTTCCTTCAACAGAAGATTTCACAGGATTCCAATCATCTTCTATGATTACTAGTCTTGATTCAAGACTAATAACATTCTCATTGACTTCCTTTACTTCCTTTTGCAAATCTTTTTCCATGTTCCTTACTTCACATAAGATTAGATCTAATTTTAGTGAAAGATTCTTGAGAAGAATATCATTGAGAGAAGATATATCTTCATTAGGAACATCTTGATGAAGCTCTGGAGATGAATCCAATTCACCATCAGAAGATTCGATACGAAGTTTCTTGTTAGGAAACAATATGGTCCAGACTTTTTTGGTTTTGCGAGAGTTGCAGCTAGAGGTAGACATTCTGTCAAAGATCTATAAAATGAAGTAAGAGGTCTCTCCTCTTATAAGTTCAATAACTTTCTCTCAAAATCTTTGAGAATATTATTTCAATTAAATTCTTAACCGAAAAATTATTTTTAGAAATATTTTTATCCAAATATTTACATACATATCCTTACTGTATACTTTTTGAGGGTAACAAGTAAGGATTCATGATAACCAATTAGGTCGTCATTTTTCGGTTGTTTAATTTTCTTCCTTTAAGGGTTTCAACATCCTTAAGGATTTGAGAAGCTATTGTGTTTAAACTTTTAGGATCAACCCTTAATCTTGATGTTCGAAAATCTTATTCTCCTTTTTAGAAGAGATCTTTGATCTAGACTTAGATCTTGAATTTTTGGGTTTATAGAGTCTCCCTCTCTGTTTAGTATCAGGATACTGCCTTTGATAATGCCCTTTTTGTTTGCATTAGAAACAAACACCAGAAGTATTCCGGTTTCTGTATTTAGATTCCGCAAATTTATTTGACCTTGCCTCCTTGCCTTTTGATGCATTCATACCAGGTGATGGTTTTCCAAAACAATTGAGTTTATCTCTCAGTTTCTGATTTTCTGCTTTTAACTTCCTTCTCTCATCATGACAACATTTAATATCAAGAATGAGTTTAGATACTTGTACTTTTTCGGAACATTGAGAGACCTCGATTTTCTCAAGTCTCTTGTTAAATTTTTCTTTATCATTCAGAAAACTCCGTTTGAGTTGATCAAGTGATGATTTTATTCCATTGACGTCAGATTCAAGAAGCTGAGTTCTTTTATCTTTACATGGAAACATTTCTTTGAAAATCGTAGGGCTAAACTCTTCTTGAGTATCAAGAGTTGAAAGAATTTCAGAGTTAGAGACTTCTACAATAGTTGCAATATTATCCACCATATAGTCTTGATCTTCCTCATCAGGGGAATAGTCAAGGGTTGCAGTATATGCATTTCTTTTCCATTGGTTATCCTTAGTTGGACAGTCAGGAGAAATATGACCAAATCCTCTACATTTGTAGCATTGAGGAATATTATCATTATCATCCCAAGTGTATTCACGCTCATGTGTAGAAATGTGATTTCTTTTTGACACATGAGATTCTCTTTTTCAGTGTCTCAACAATTTCTTGAGTCGTTGAGTAATAAGAGACAAATGATGATTTAGTTCAGCTTCATCTTTAGCATTTTGATCTTCCTGATCTTTGGAGTTTTCCGGACATTGAGTCGGAACCTTTCTACCAACTTTATAGGCCAGATTGTCTTTTTGTTTAGACGAATACTCCTAATCAAATATCTTTAGTTTTCCGACAAGGGAACTTCTCGATAAGGAGGAAAGATCATTAGCTTCGATGGTTGCATGCTTCTTAGAATCATATCTAGATGGAAACGATCTGAGAATTTTGCATACTATATCTTTTTCAGAAATAGTCTTTCCAAGCGAGAAAAAAGCATTTACCATCTAAGAGAGTTTGATATAAAACTCTTCAAAAGTGTCGTTGTCATCCATTCGAAGGTTTTCCTAATCTGACATAAGAGTTTGAAGTTTAGTTTCTTTCTCTGATGTATTCCCTTCAAATACAATCTGAAGATTATCCCAAGCTTCTTTCAAAGTTTGACATGTTGATACATGATGTTGTAGATAACGACTTACTGCATGTATAATAGCATTCAAACCATCTGAATTCTGCTTAGCAAAAGCCTTTTATTCGTTTGAAAAATCCACTAAGCGTTTAAACTCCAGTTTCCGAATTTTCTATTTTTGGGCGATTATAACCATCGACCACTAATAGCCATGTATTAAAGTCTCATGATTGAAGAAAAGATCTCATAGAAGATTTCTACCATAGATAGTTTGTTCCATCAAATTTTGGCGGTACGTTAATTGAAGTCGATTCATGAGAACTCGAGTTCATTTATTATAGGTTGGATCGCACCAAACACAGATTGTTAGATCTTTTTCGTGTTTGCCTGCTCTGATACCAATTGAAAAGATGAGGGTACCCAAATATACCTCAATCTAAAAATTTCCACCTATAAGTCCTTTCTCCAAAATTTATTGTCTATGGACTGAGTAGAGACGATACAACGAATTGGTTCACACTTCGTGTGATCGTCTATGGATACGAGATCGAAACAATACGACAACAAGATAGCTTGCGTAATTGACTATGGATACAAGATCGAGACAATACAACAACGAAGTATGATTACTTGATAATAGGTTCATACTTAACCAAACACTATAGGATTGCTATCAAGTAATTAGGAATTAACGTTTGTGTATTTTACTTCAAATTATAATAAATCAATTATAATTGCGGAAATATAAAAGTAAAAGACACAACAAGATTTTGTTAACGAGGAAACCGCAAATGCAGAAAAACCCCGGGACCTTGTCCGGAATTGAATACTCTCAGAATTAAGCCGCTATACAAAATCAAACCAACTTCGTATAGTTGAGACCAAGCAACTAAACCTATAGTTTACCTAGTTCCCTCAGTATACCTGCGCCTCCAACTTGTAATAAGTCACGCACTTGGAACAATTCCTTTGGTTCGTATTCCAAACAGTAAAGGAACAACAAATCTGTTCGGTAACAACTCTTTTCAAACAAGTGTTGTGAGTTTGACAAAGGCTCTTCCTGTTTAACAAATAAACTCATTTGTCGGGTCCGAGATCTATCTAAAAATTACAACTACCAAAATAGTTGGGTTTAGATTTTGCAATCAATACTCTTAGTCACAAAGACAATATATTGATGCCGATCTACACAACTAATCAATCAAGGTTATCACAAAGATAAACCGATTATAGTTGAATCCCTCCAGCCGATCAAGTTTTGTGCACACCAAAGATTATGAACCCAAATATCTTCTTTGTCTTCAAATCTTCTTAGATCTTCAATAAACACCTGCACACAAACAACTTGAATCTCTTGTGATCAATCACACACGGAACGGAGTCTGTTAACGATGGATTATCACAAGACGTCTTTAGATCTACAAACAGTTCTAAAGATCCCCGTCGACACTTCGATCTAGTTTGAGTGAATCTTATATCAGAAGAGAAGATTCTCAAGCATAAACAAACTAGGTGCAATCAAAGTTCAACAACCGTTAGTCAATCAAATCAATCGAAAACTAATAATAAACTGCAATTATCTAGTTTCCCACCAACAGTACTCTTAGAGCTTCTAAATCCCAAAGAAGTCTTTAAAACGAGCGGTCGTAAGAGATTTCGCCTAATTAGGGTACTTTCCTCTCCGAATAGACGGCTCCACCAGTAACAACACAGCTAAGTTGTTTTGCTAGCTCTGAGGATTTGTTTGCTTGAAATGAAAGCTTCAATATTTATAGACCAAGGAAGTTTGGACACCAAGGAATTTCCAAAACCGAATATTCTCAAAGATATGCAATAAAATCCAAAATCGGTTTTCATAATTCCTGGAAATGCACTGTCCAAATATTGACCGAAATCTCAGTAGAAAATCTCCAATTATTAAATGCACATTACCAATTTTTATTTTCTAAAGATATGCATTTAATTGCTGGAAATTAAAAGCATATAAAACTAAAAACCTTAATTAAAAGATTTTCAATTTATTTCGATCCGGGATTCTCCATTAGTTATTAAGGAATATCTTTGAAAAATAAAAGATAAGAGTTACTGCACATGTTCAAAGTATGTCGACATCTTTACTTTGTAAAAACTTTTTCATATTTACAATCTTGGAACCGATTTGCAACACTTCCAAACAAGTTTAGAATTGGTTCATCTGACTTCCAAGAACTATGTGATTTATTATCCTATAAAATCACCATTAATGGGTGTCACGGTTCTACCAAAACACCAAGCTTCGGTTCTACCTCCATGTGGGTACTAGGATCGGTCACACTAGCTTTCCAAAAATTGGTTGACTAGGTACTAGGATCGGTTACCACATTATTATGGTATTTACTTGTGATCGGTTGCACA
The DNA here is from genome assembly GCA_023531105.1 of Papaver atlanticum. Classification (NCBI taxonomy): domain Eukaryota; kingdom Viridiplantae; phylum Streptophyta; class Magnoliopsida; order Ranunculales; family Papaveraceae; genus Papaver; species Papaver atlanticum. Next base: position 1,655,288 of record JAJJMB010017781.1, on the reverse strand, counting down.
AGTCATATGATCGGTTACCAATTACTAAGACTTGTTGTACCTCTTACAATGATTGATTACACATACTTGTGATCGGTTGCACCTCTTACTAGGATCGGTTACCCAATGTCTAGAGTTGGTCATACAAATTACAAAATATCGATCATACCTTCTCAGGTGATTACTTAAGATCTGTTTCACTAATAAAAGTCATACCAATACAAAAGTCAAGCATTGTGAATAGTTTTACCAAGATACATAAAAAAATTATGAGCGGTTATACTAAACACACATATTGGTAATCCAAAGATTTGCAATGAATAATAATACCAATAGGCCTAGCGATTTCCCTTTCGATTCACAAAACAAGTTTATGAATTGTACTTCCTTTAAACGAATGTAAAACATTGTTTCCTAGGACGAAATCTTCACTCATACCCATACATGATCACAATAGCATTCATACGATTATGTCGATGTCTTATATACGAAGTTCAAAAGATAGATGTTATACTTCATATTGTAATTCCTTAATACTATGTCTAACTAGAGTATAATCATTCACATCTTCGCAGTTATGTTTTCAATATGCACGACTTGAAAGATACGTTAGGAATGAAAAAGTTCAAGTCAAATATTACTAACCTCAAGAGGAAGGATGATGTCGTCGTTGTAGCTCTTTACTTCTTCACATTCTTCAAGTCTTCACGTAATACTTGTAAGTCTCATATCCTAATAACTTTCTAGCTAACCTATACGAAGTTGACTATAGTAAATAATCAAGCGACTCTTTAAATGAGTTTTGGCTCACTAAAATATGACAACCAAACTTGACATACCAACGCTTGGTGGGTTCAACCGAGCAATGCTCTAACAACTGTTACCTATGGAAAATCATCTCATGATGACACAACTGCTGCCATGTGTTTGAGGGTAAAAACTGGTTCTGCTGTTTTTTGGTAAATTTGGGTGTGTTGATGAGAAACAAATTAGTACCCTAAACAAATGCACTGCATGGGAGTACTTTTAGATTCGAGAGATTAATCTGTAAGACTCTGCCCTAAACAAAGAAATGACCGTTCCAGATTCAATTCGGTCACAAAGTGAAGGAGAAGGGTTGATCTTAGGGAGGGAAGCGAAGAAGGTGTTTGAGATCAGAATGTTGAATAATGAAGGCATGGCTGTTTTATGACTTGTATCAGAATATGGTTTCTGGATACTTATGTTGATAACACTTGTGTTCTTTCGTTGAAATAGGTTGAAATCCTATTTATACAAGTCATCGAGCGCACTCCTGATCTCGTAGGAAGTGGAGGCCGTTAAGTAATGGAGAAGAGGGATTGTGTAAAAAGTGGTGATCACCACGTTTCCATTATGTAGGAAGACCGGCCACACTTTCACCCATTACTCTCATCACTGTTAACAGTCCGTGCTTTCCTGACACTTTCTCGTAATGGGCGCGTTGCACGCCGCACGCTGTAAACCGCCAGACTAATACCCTAGTGAGCATCCCCCAGTTTGTGACATGTTTGATGTCTTGAGTAAATGGGTCAAGTCGTGAATCATCGTTTATAATCGATGCGTATAAAGCATTGTTTATAGTCGATGTGCATAAAGCATCATTGTTTTAAAGATCGCCTAAATTAGTCGCGAGTCGACCGTCTTAAAAGAATAGCGTGACCGGCCACCTTTGGGCGATCGTTCGGTAGCTCTAGCAGTGAGCTACTGCTTGGTCGATCACTCCCTGTAGGAGAGTGGCGGATGGTAGCCATTCTAAAATCCTACCGGTTGATCTAAATTGGATCTGGATCGCTCAAATTGGCTAGCCAAGTTGAATGGCCGAGATGATTTGCGGTAGTTAATGACTACTGTTGAGGCAGCACGAAGGGCCATCTTTGGGTGATCGTTTGAGGATCACATGGGCTAGTTATAGCTAGGCCGATTGCTCCTCATGAGAGGGGAGTGGCCGGTGATCACAGTGTCTCCCTATCGGTTATTTAACATCTGATCTAAACCGTCCGACCAAGCTAGCGAAGTTGGATGGATGAGATGGTTTGTGGTAGCTATTTGCTGCCGTTGATCCAAATTAGGGTTTGGAAATCGTGTGGCCAACCCTAGTTTGGCTGATCGAATGAAAGCGCTGGGCGCTAGTTTGAGAAGGCCGATCATCAATGTGCAAAGACGGGCCGCTGGTGTGCATGCTGACATCTCTTGGGCCATCTAAAATTAGATCTAAGCCATTCGATTTGGCTGGCGAAGATGGGCGGTCTTGATTGATTTGCGATAGTAATACACTGCCGCAAACACAAATTAGGGTTTCAAAGCAGCCGCGCCCGCCCTAGTTCGATCGAATGGTTTGATGCGTCATTGACTTGCCATGAGCAAGTCGATCGAATGGGAAGGAAATTGGGCCGCCGGTGAACACATTGACATTTCTTTGATCGTTCGAGATGCGATCTAAGCCATCCAACTAGGCCGGCTAACTTGGACGGATGCGATGGGTTTTGAGATCCTTTTTGTTGGTCTTAGCTCGTTTGAGCTTGTTTTGCCAATAGCGCGATCACCCACATTGGGGTTAATCGGTTGAAGGCACTGCGGATTTACTAGATGGGATCCGTTCGGTCGGGATTCTAGTGGTCCCGCCGGCGGTCATCGTGATGATTGCCTAATTTTTCCAGGAGTAGGCTAGGTTTGTTGAATTGCGTGGCCAAATTGTGTGGCCGTGATTATTTTTTTTTAGACTGACATGAACAGTTTAGATTTTCCTTAAGGAATTTAAACGCGTTCGATCGCGCTATCTTTTAATCAAAAAAGTGTGTAAACACGCTAATCTCTTTATCAGAGAGTGGTGTAGTCTACGTGAGTGTTTTCATGCAGGTCTCAATACTAACACTTCGGGAGATTCATGCTACTCCGCTGCAAGTGAACATTTAATCGTCATGTCATGCCAATATTAAGAGTTCGGCTGGGAACATAGCATAGGAAAATACCAGGAAGGTCATGCATTAGTGAATAATGCAATAGGTTATAATTTACAGAATATCTGGGATTGTTGCTTCACGCACCATTCTGGATAAATTTCATAAATATGTTGAATTGCTCAATACATATGTAATCGAAAGGTTTATGCACTCATCACTTTCAAATGGCTTTTGTTCCTTTGCAGTATGACAGCGTATTAAATACAGGGTTTTACAATTTTAGCCTTGAACCAAAAAACCACCATCAACATTAAGTCCCCTGCTTAGCACGTAATAGCGACGTTGTTGCGGGGTAAGCACTAGATGGTGACAGTCAGGAGATAAATGATTAAGTTAAAGTGAATAAACGTTACCAGGGAAGTTGTAGCTGTCTCAAAACAGTAACTCAGGACGTCAGACCATGATTGCACCTCTCGAGTATGTTGATTACGGTCCATCCACACTAGCGAGCATGTTCTGTTAGGATTTCGAATCTAACAGTCTTCTCCCGGCTTTAACTAGGGTTTCAACAAGAAGCACGACTTGGTTAGCGTTGAATCCTTGTCTATCGGATCAGTCATGTTTAGATTGTTCAGCGTCCGCCTCTTCTTAGGGTTTCTGCAACGTATATACATATGTAGGTGAAATTAAACCATCCTTCTCAATTTGGAATAAGACTCCCTTGCTGAATACCCATCCTTTTCATCATGTCAGAGTCATCTTCTTCGTCTCGGTCAGATCTTTCTACCAAACGCAGACGGCTTGTATCCAGAGTATTACTTTAAACATCTCCTGATTTTGAAGTGATAATTCTTCCTTTGCTTTTGACGACTAATCATCATCATTTTTTTAGAGTGGACGAATCTCTGAGCCTCATGATAATTTCCCTGTCCGGATCCTCCGAGTTAAGAAGATCATACCGGTACATTTTTCACTGGTGAACATGTATTCATTTGCCATGGCCCGTAAGTAATAATAATAATTTTTTATTGTAGAGGTACCCGGTTGGAACATGCGTAACAGTTGATGTAATTTTAAATAGTGGTAAGAATGAGTTCGTAAGACTTGTGAAAGCTAGATTAATTTAAACTAAAAGTAGAGAAAATTTTAATCCAATTTTTTTTTTTTTTTTTAGAGTGAAAATAACCAAGACACTAGATTCCACTATTACACATGAATAAATGATGATAAAGATTCCAAAACTCTAATTATTTTTAAAATCTCTTTTTCTTAATTCACAAATTATCAAGCATATTCTCAAACATTAATTGTATCCCTTAAGCATAGATTATCTAATCAAAGCATAACCTATCTAATTGAATCACAACTAATTAGGAAAATTATGCAAACAATTAAAATTCTACAAAGTAGTGATTGAGTGAATTATAAAATACAAATTAGAGAAACATAGAATAGTTACCAATTATTCATGCATAAATAGCTTCCTCCATGCCTTGGTTACGCGAGAATTAGCTCATCATTA